>OX596025.1:25037200-25566658 GCA_951394055.1 Villa cingulata | reverse complement strand
ATTTTGTACTGCATATATTACAGTGTGTACCTTTGTTGCGCATATACCTTTTAAAGACAATGCGCAGATTATTTACAAAATTAAAATATCAAAAATCCAATCGACATCTACTACAATCTGGAATGGAACACTCGTACATTGTATAACGCTTGTACATTTATCTAGTTCCAATTCCAATGAGTTAATTTATTGGTGTTGCATGTAAGGTAGAGTTGAAAAAACAAATGTTTTTAACATTCGAAAATTTCTAAAATAAAGAGAACAAACTTATACATGGGTATACAGAGAATGATTGATTGACATTTTATTTTCGAAATGTCAAATTCATTATTTAAAAATTGAAATCAAATAAAATCAAAAATAACATAATTGTGCATCTATATCCGTATACATTATTCGTCATTCATTATCAAATCGAATTAAATTAAATCAAAATAAAAGCTTCAACTTTAATTATTTATTACCCAATTTTTCTAAATTAAAATTTCCCTGTATATTATTTACAATTTCTTCTTTTTCTTCTTTTTCCTCTATATATTTTGTTTTTTTTCAATTAACCATTTTAAATTCATATGTAATGTAGTACAGACAGAAAACATTTTTTTTTAAATACATAATAAAATTAATGCGTTCATATATAGGCTTCGGATATGAGTACGTAAAAAGTAAAAGAAATTAATGCAAAAATTTAAACAAAAATACAACAGGAAAACAAATAAATGAAAAGAAGCAAAATTAAAAATAAATAATAAAATATGTAATTAAAAATATAAATTAGCAAAAAACATATGTACATATGTACAAGCCATGTACAAACAATAATAATAAAAGAGAAATTCTAAAACCGTGAAGTGATGATGATCCAATATACATATGTACACAATGCATGAAAGTAAGTATGTAATTTACATAAATGTACGAGTATTTTACATTTATTTTAATGTATGTATAGCCCATTTTAGTTTTAGCGGTTTAAATTAGGTACAAAATTTCATATATGTATAATATGGTCGATAATATTGTTTTATTTATACATAAATTAACCGGATGAGGAAATGATATAAAGAATTTGAAAAATGAAAAGTTTTTTTTGTATACATATGTAAGTATAGAGTTTTTAAAAAGGAGAGAAAAAAAACAAAAAACCATAAATAACACATCGTAGTTGCGTATTTGTTTTTAAAAATTAAAATTTTATTTGATTGAATGCGAAAAATGTATGAAAATAACAAAAAAAATAAATAAAATTGTAAACCACACATTTACTGACCATTCAATTTAATGTTATATAAAAACAAAAGGCATATCACATATAGGTATATGTATACTTACATATGTATTTGTACATGCATTATACATTACATATATTATGGACATAATAATAGAGAGCATATAATATACAAGAATTTTAGTGGTATATGCGGCTTTTAATGAATGAAAACTGTAAAGCAATCACTGCGTGTTGTATATACACACACCATAATAATGAAAATATTTTGTATAGGTACCAAACCACATACATTGCACACATACATATATGTTACCTAATGTACATCTAAAACTAAACAATTTCTACGACATAATGTAAGGTACATTCAATAATAATGAAAATTTGTGAAGGCGTATAGCCTATAGCGTATTAATTCTTATAAATATGTACGTACATATTATATATATGCATGTATCAAGTATAAGGTACACGTACATACATACATAAAAATGTAAACACAAATGCCACATAATTTTAGATTTACTTTTGTTTATAGAAGCATAAAATAACTGATGAAGTATATATGTACATATATATGTACGTAGTAGATACATATGGGAATCTATTTATCTAAATTATTTGTACTTTTGTCCATCCAAAATTAAATAAATATCAGCAATAATAATGTACGTCATCATATATATGACTTGAAGCTTGAAGTTTTACTTGTAAGTATGCAATCTAATTAACATGAACATTTTATACAAATTTATACATTAAAGAATTTATGTATAGGCATTGCTAAGAATAGTATGTAAGGATGTAAGTATGGAATTCATCTCATCATCAGTAATAATAATAATAATTGATATAAATTAACGAAATTTCTCTTCATTAAAAATATTAAAATAAATATGTACATATATGTATATATAGTATACCTACCCTACAGTATGAAAATATTAAGTAAAAATACCACAAAATTTTTCATACGTCAACATAATATGCAGGCATGTGTAATCGTAGTATATAGGTACGAGTATTTATGTAATATTTATAAGAACAGTCATAAATGTGAACAAATATTTATGCATATATTTATAAAACTATACTGTATAAATACTATATACATATATGTACATAGATCATAATGTAAGCTATACTGCAATTTTATTTTTAAATTTATACAGAAAATTGCAAAAAATCTATACTTATATAAATGCAATGTATTATATATAAAATAAGCAATTTCACTATTAATTAACATCACAGCACATTATGTACTTAACTATACTTACAGCAGCAATACGAAATAGCACATTGTACCATAGACACACACTGTATTTCATTGTGAAGAAAATCTGAGGTACGTATTCGTAATAAAGTATTAGCATGTAGCAGGATAGCAGTTACTTCTTTAGTTTTGTTAATTATATTTTGAAGTTTGAAAGTGACATCTTTGTTTGGGAATTGATGAAATTTGTTCTTGTAAATCAAATGTAAAATCAAAATTTCAAGTTAAATATTCTTGCTTGTAGTATTTAATTTTTTCATTTTAATCGCAACCACAAACACTTTCAACTGTTAAATGCAAAGTGAAGTATCAAATACTTAAAAAATGTGTCAATATGATGACTCCATTTAACTGCACTGCGTAATGAAGTTTTACTATATAACGAAGTACATATAGTGTGTCGATGGTATAATACAAATTATGCAGATATATAAATGTATTCGTATCTGTAAAGGCATGTAAAAGGATATTGTAACACATGTTTTCTTTTATTTATAACTCATATATATTTTGTTATTTTTTATTGCATTTTGTTTGTTGTTTGAATAATATTTACACTTTATTTTATTAAAATAAAGAAAGAAATAAATAAAAGTTGGAAGAAAAACAAAGGGAAAGGAAAAAGATAACAATTATAATTAAGGAAGAATTATGCAATTAACAGAATAGTTACAGATCGTCATCATCGCAGAAAATGCGAATTTCTTTGTATGTAGCGAAAAACGCAATAAATATAGCTTATACATTTACATTTACATATTTGTATGTATGAACATATGTAAAAAAAACGGAAATTATTTTAATTTCATTCATATTAAATACAGAACAAAAATATTACAGTGAACAAGATAAATATGAGGAAATTATAAATTATATTCAAGAAATAATTGTATTTAATTCATACACATACATACATGTATTCATACATGTTTACTATACGCTTATATGAACGCATATTTTTTCAAATACTCGTATATGCTTTGATATGAACGTATACACACTTACATTTTTGTGCAGTATCATCGATAATCACTCGTCTATTATTATTGCTCTTGATTTCATTGATAAACTCTCACACATATATGCACTTAAAAATGTAAGCATACGAGTTCAAGTACGAGTATATGCTCAGAATCAGAATAGAATACAAAAATTTCGAATTAAATAAAAATGATAATGAAATGAATGAATGAATCAATAACGTTTGTACAGACACTCGATTCTAAATAGAGGTAAGTAAAGAAGGAATAATATAAGTAGGAGAAGATGACACTGTCATCAGTATAAGTATATTCTTGATATTGTGTTATGTAAACAGCGGGTGTAATAAAAAAAAATAAAAATTAAAAAAAAAAATGAAAATAAATTAAAAAGAGAAAGTGAAATAAATTTTCATTTGAAAAAGGTAAAAAAAAAAAAAATTGAACAATAACAAAACCAAGAAAGACGAGGAAATAATAAACAATATCAGACATACATACATATATGTACGTATAGAAAACTAAGACTTGGCACCTGCTGATTATTTATATTTTATTTTTTTGTTCTTTGTTTTTATATATATATTTTTTCCATGAAAGTATAACCAACCTTGACCTACTATTAATTTTACTTATTCACTTATCAGGTACCAGTATATACGACATTACATATACATTACATATCTATTTATGCCCACATTACTCAGTTATCATTTATAGTTTTTATTTTATTTTAATTTTTTTGTTTGCCATTAATTTGCATAAAATGTATGTTTCTACATTAAGTATCTTTGTATTGACACTACAAAATATTACCAACGTTTTCATTGTTCTAAAGATCATAAAAATATTGTAATTAGTGGTAAAAATCACCAGACTAGAACATTTTTTTTTTAAAATCTGAATTCAAATATAATTTGCAAAAAAATTTTCAAATTTTCATATTTTTATAATTTCGGTGATCATCATAAATATTACCGTGATATGTCATTATTTTCATCTAAGCACATACATCTATGTCATTCTGTATCATTCACTGTGTATTTCGCAATATGTATGCAAATTTTATTTTCTTTCTTTTAAAAAAATATTAGAAATACGAGAAATTTTTAAACAAAACTTTACGCTTGCTCTACACTTGTCACTATAAATTCTATGTGAAGGAGAATGAAAAATTAGTTGTAAACGTAGTGATAGTGACAGTGATAGTAATATTAGCACCTCACGCATTCAATGCTTGTATTTTCATATTTGAGAAAAATTCATTACCCCTCTTCGTAAAATACGAGAATATAAGAAACAAGAAAAATTGTCAAACAGCTCTTCATGTTTGCTCTGCACTTTTCACTCTATAAATTCTATATGTAAAGGGAAATGAGAAATAGTCGTGTAGCAATAGCAATAGCAAGCAAAGTAAGAAGAAGTGGTAGAAGTAGTATAGTAAAGAGGTTATTGGCATTTAGCTGGTACCGGTACGCTACATTGTTATCATCTCGCGCACTTAGTACTTTATTTTTCATATTTTCACTTTCACTTTCATTCATTTTCTTTTTCCGTAAAATATGAGGATATAAGTAATATGAGAAACAGGAAAATTCTTCTAAAAACATTTTTTAAATGATCTTCACTACACACTCTCTACGTCTGCGTGTATAGTAGAGTGTTGTCGTGTTTGTGTAGTCGGGTATATTGTGCTGTATCTCACACAGAATTTTCATTCTTAAAATATAAATATTCATATCCTTCTTTTATATATGTTTCAAAAACGTTTTATTATTTATATTCCAGCCATCTAGAAGCTAGAACTTATCGACATTACTTAAGTAACAGATACACTTGATTCATATGAAAGTTTATTGATGAACTACAAACATTTTTCATAGTCAGAAAATTTTCAAAATTCGAACAATGGAATTTTTAATCTTTTAAAATATTCTGTGACATAATAAAATAATGTTTAATTTTTAATATAACTGTGCAACACAGGAATATAGGTTACTATTCAAACTTTGAACGAAATGGAAATTGACTTGAATATCTCGAAAGGAGGAAAGGAAAGATAAATATTTACTAGGTAAATATGTGTATACAAATAAAACATACAAATACATTCAAAAGCAGGCAAATTTAAATTGATTAATTGCAATTCATATACATAGTCAATTTTGAATGTGGACTGACTGACTGACTGATTGAAAATTTTAAATCGATTGAATCGATCATATCTCCGCAAGAATGTCAATAAATCAACAACATACGAGTATTAAACAAGTGAATTCAATAATTCAATCCAAGAACAAATAAAGTCATCACTCATCAATCTAAAAATAAAAATATTAAACATTGAACTCTGAATGATTAGAAATAGATTTTTCAAATTTGCTAATTTTGTTTTTATTTGCGCATTCTCGTATATGATCGCTGATCGCTGGTATTATATTTATGTATTGTCATCTGTCATGACAGATTTTTTGTAGATAATACTTTTCAAATATTTTGATCTTCATAAAAATAAAAAACAAAAAAATTGAATAAAATTGCATTTGAATGGAAAACCTTCTGATCGATTAAAAATCATTCAAAATATTTATTAAGGTGACAATTTTGTAAGTAATATGGTTGCATATATGTACATACATACATACATGTGCTTTGTATATATGTATATAATTAACATTTTGACTGAGACGATGATTATGAGAATGATAAATTGTGATTTTTTGTCAACGCGACATATTTAAATCAAAGTCAACAAGACAAGTCAATTGAATATATGTAAGTACATATAGGAATATGCACATATAGACGCGTATGTATTACACACATTGTGTAAAATGTTTGATTAAATGTAAAAAAAAAAACATTTTAATTCATATGACGTACAATACACGTAATGCATCTATCACATACTCGAGTAATGTACGCATATTTTATTCAATTTTCAGTAATGCAACAATAACATTCGATTTCTATGAATACGTTCATTATGCGAAATATGTGTATCTACAATTTTAAATTGTTAAAAGATAAATTAATTTATAATAAATGCAGACTATGTACATGTAATATTCACATAAGTACATAAATGTTCATTCGTGTACAGCATGTTAGATGCAATTAACTACATTTACAAAATGACAAGAAAAAAAAAACAAATACGGACTTTGATTCTGAGAATCCATGTATTGTCGCCTATAATGTGCGAGTACATGAGTGTAAATTGAATGTATAGAAATAAATATTTTTATTTTATTTTTTTTTCATCACAAAATTTTATTACTGTGAACGAACACTTTATTCGTACCCGATTTTTTTGCAGGGTCGAAATGGTTCACTGAAACCGGACGAGAATCTCGGAATCGCAAATAAGGACAGAATGAAAGTTATATATTTGATATTTACGAGTTGAACATCTTTGTTTACACATGAAAATGTAGGTCAAAACATTAATCGGTTTTTCTTGTTTGCACGGATATTGTTTCAATTTTAAATTGTTCTTCGTACACGCCCACTACAGTGTAGTATACAGTTTAAACGAGAAAAAAAGCAGAGAAACTACTATTCTCCTATCTATTTTAAGAGCTACAAAACATATGGTCATATGTAGAAAGAAAAGTAGAAAGAAAGAAAATAGTGGAATAGTAGTTTCTCTTCTTATTTTTCTTGTGTATATTTGGTACTACACTGTAGTAGCCCTGTACGAAGAAGAGTATTAGATCAAAACAAGATCTTTGTATAAAAGAATTGATAAATATTTTGACCTATATTTTCATTTGTAAACAAACATGGTCATTGAACTCTTGAGTATTTGAGAAGTAGAAAGACATGCGGATATTTGTTTCTCTTCTACTTTGCTTGTGTAAATTATTTACTGCACGCTAAAAAAAAACACAGAGATTGGAATTTTGTGCTGCTAAATAAAAATAAATCAAATTTAAGTTTAAAATTGTAAACTTCCAATTTAGAGGGCGAAAAGTTTAGATGTACACCGGTCGCGCAAGAAGCTATAAAACCGGCGCCGACTATTATATTTTAACAATTAACACAAACACAATAAATAGACGAACGACATATTATGTTTATGATATCGTTTTATTTCACATTACATAGCTGCAGGAGCATATACGAGTATTACCATATTTATATACAAAATTTATGTATTAAAAGTATTTCTAATGTGCATACATATATATACATATATGTATGTTTGTAGAACTATATTTGATATTTGAAAAATCAAAATATCTTCTAGCTACATATCTATGTTACTAAAAAATACACATTCATATACGCAGTGAAGTAATTTACACAAGTTGCAACAAAAATAAACATAATAAATACAAATGTATTCATGTAATATATACACGGACATATGCATGTATGTATGTAACTTAATATTTAGGTACAGATATGTTAAGTAGATAAGTGAAATTTTATAAATTCTTTAGTCTATATACAAAATTCTTGTAAAGAATTCTTAATTATTTATAAATTTACGTATATGTAGACGAGTGCAAATAAATATAAACAAACACACAGCTTATATTAAATGATAATATGTACTAATACTAACACATTGTACACATTTAGAAAGTTTTCGTAATAAAATTAATTCGAAAAAAAATAATTCTTATTTTATTAGAGTGGTGATGAAAATACAAATTTTCAAATAATAAAATTATCGGCCCAATAAGGTTAAATAGGTACGTACATTCAGATACACAGTACAGTTGTGTTTTGTTATTATTTCAAATGTTTATTTTGTTCATCACTGTATAAATACTGATGTTTGTGATGTGTAGTTTGGTAGTATACTACACAAAACGAATATGTATGATATTTGCATCCATATGCATATTAAAAAGATATACATATCTGTAAATATTTAACAATTCAAAACGTAAACGTATATACGCATGCAGGTCGAAGTCATAGCCCTATTCTATCCTATGCTCATAAATATAGTATACATGAACATGATTTAAATGAAATTCTTGTAACATTTGATATATAATTTTAACAAAAACACATTTGTACACATAAATAATATGAGTATGCACATATGTACATATAATTTAATGTTACTTGATATGATCATCATTTTTTGCTAATGAATTTTAATGAATATCTTTATCTATATTCAACATTATTATTTATCAATTCAATACGAGTAACTTTATGCAATTATTGTACTCGCGTATACATTTATATGACATCGTCATTGTCTAACATGGAAAGACATCATGTAATCGTTATGCTTCTCAATACATATACATAATATTGAATTGTGTCGTGTGTAAATTACACGTGTTGGAATTTAATATAAAAATAATAAAAAACAAATAAATAACACAAGCACAACGCAACAATAATGCAACAAATAAAATGAAGAAGAAAATTTTCTAAAATTTTCTTTTATTTTTGTGTATGCGTTGTTTTGTTTTTCTTTTCTTTTTGGGGTTATTATGTTGTTGGTTTATTCAAATTCAAAACGTAAAAATAAATTAAAAAGAATTGCATTATGTATGCGATAATATTATAATGTAACGTATGCATATGTACATATGTATTTAGAAATTATGTCGAAAGTAACATTAAAATTATCGACTATTTACGTGTGCAAGTGCAATACATAAAAGACCATGAAAAGATATAAATTTTTGTTGATAATAATAATTTATCAAAGTGTTCAAAAGTTGAAAGTACAAATAGGTACACATAATCGCATTTAAGTATATTTATGCGTAGATATTATGTATTCCTACATATCATATTTATGTAAATTGAAAAATTAAAATTCAAAATTTCTTTCTTACTTCCATATACAAAATAATCTACATCTACAATATACATTTATCACACACACACATATATATTATAGTACCATTATACATTATAATACCCGTTAATTTTGATTTAGATAGAACAATGAAAATTATGATGATTACCTGAAGATTAAATGAACATTTATATATAATACTCGTTCGTAATAATAATTCTTTGTTCGTCTATCAGATTTAAAATGACAACAAAAAAAATTATAAATATGAATAAAAAACGAAAAGTTTAAAATCGTACATATTGTGGCATACTTATATGTGGCAACTTTACGTATGTACTTATATTTTTGTATATGTATGTAGACACACCTTTCCGTCAACCTTTCAAAAAATAATAAAAATAAACCACCAAATCAAAATAAGCATACACAAAAAATGTCATTCTTATTTTTCTTTGTAGATTCGTATTGTTCTTTTGCTTTGCAATTCTTTCACATACTTACTTCTAAGTATACACTGTACTGTATAATGCTCGTATTTCTTAAAAGTTCTATAAGTTCTCTATGGCTGAGTTCACCATTCCAATCGAATGAGGGATCAGATTATTCAGATTTAACAGATTATTTAAAAACAAATTGTAATGTTGAATGAAAAGACATTTTTTTTTTTTTTTTTGGTGATCGGTTTGTGTCCAATATGTTGTTTCTCGAATAATATTAATTGTCAAAAAAAAATTTTTCAATTTAGGTTTGATCCATGATCCATGGTTTGATGTTCGATCATCAAACATCAACTATAATTTACATAATCGTAATCGTAGTATTTGAACAGATCAAATAGATTCTCAACTTAACTAACATTTTTTACTTACGACCAAATGTTTCTCAAGTTCTCTCTTCGATTTCACGTCGTTTTCGATTTCGAGACGTTGTTACTTCGGAAATATTTCGGTTTCTTTATAGAAATGTGCCGATGCCGAGCCGAAGAAGATGTAGTATCAGTCAGTACTCAGTTCAGTAGTTGTTATTATACTCGATTGAATCTATAATCTATAGATTACAATTATGAATTATGATTTGAGTAATGAGAGCATTTAGATTACAATAATGAATGACAATTTAGAGTACTTAGATATTAGATTAATCTGATTGTAATAATGAATTCAGCCTATACTGAGTTTTGTTTTATAGATTCTATATAAATTCATATAACGTGTAACGTACATTTGTATAGACATATCTTAAACCTTGAAACAATAATTATATTTATAAACATTCTATTTACAACTACACATATATATATACAACATTTTCTACGTATAGTATACATATTATCAGTTAATTAACAACAAACTAATTGAACATATTATGATACTGCGATTCCAAAGGTACACATTATATGTATACTTGATATAATAATTTGACATCAGAAATAACAAATAATAATAAGTGAATATTCATTAAGTAAATATACAGTCGTATATGTATGTATGTATAATGTGTACTTGATATACTCGTACATGACCATATAACGTAGTAAAATAAGACACATCAGGTCAAAATAATTATTTCCTCAGTATTCGTATTAATAACTTGTACGAATACCTACCTACCTATACGATTGGGCTCATACATAATGTTTATGTAACGTATATTTGGTGCATACTCATATTACCAATATTAGTTACTGTGTAATAATTCTGTCATATTTTGAATAAAAATATAAAGAAAAAAAAAAGAAAAAACCAAATTCTAATAGAACATTTTTCTATGTTCGATTTTTTTTTCTGTTTTTCATTCTTATTGTACTTTGTTTTTTTTTTTTTTTAAATGCTCATGTGTAATGGAACAAATAATAAAAAAAATGTAAAGTAAAAACCGAAATGAAATACTATACTACTTAATTTAAATTTAAATACACGTAACGTACATAGTATAATGTAAAAATGTTGAATGGATACTTAGTTTAGTATATCTACAGTAAATTGAATAACGAAAAATAATTTTGTACATTGTTTGTAACTAGTTAAGTTTGGTCGTTTGGTTTATTTTCTGGATCAATAATTTATAATATTAATTTCATGATGTTTTGTTTCCTTTCCTAAAATTAGATGGTTTCTAATTTTTTTTGTTTTGGTATAATTTCAAAAACAGAAAAGCTAATAAATAATTGCTATTCATTGTATACGTAATGTATTACAATGCTCATATTCTATGTACATACATATGTATGTATGTAGAGTACAAAGAATATTACTTTCATATTTATTTTTTAAATAAAAATACATATTGGTAAGAAAAAAAATTGTATAATTATTTTATAATTACTGTAATTAGATATGTTGGAAATAATACAAAATATAAAAAAAAATCAAAGTTAAAATACTCACATAAACAAAAAGAGGAACGTAAACAATACTCATGCTCATATAGTATGTGAGCCATTTTGTTTTTTGAAAATGGTGTAAGTTGAAAATTTAGTTAAAGGTGGCTTATTCAAGCAATAAGCAATGAATGCAATCTCATCTACTATAAGCAGTTACCAAACAAAAAATATTTTTCGAAATTCTCATCATTCTATCAATATAAAAAGGAAACTTAAACTTCTTATCGTTCACAACGTTAATTTGATATTTGTATGCCAAGATTCATATCAAAGTTTGGCGAGCGATCGTTCTTTGTTAAAATATACAAACCCTAAAATAATATAAAAAATTGAATTACACCAATTTCAAAAGTGTGGTTCATCATGTAATGCCATTTTATTATGAATATTATACGAATTATATAATTACATAAAATCAAAATGTAACAAAACAATAAAATATAAATCTAAAAATAATTAATAATTTTACTTGTGTGCATACGAGTGTATTAAATAATTTGAATATAGAATAATAATTGTAAAGGAAATGTACATCAAATGTATATTATAATCTACAAGTATAGTGCACACAATATATGTACGTTCTTAACTATGTATATATAATTTTCTAAAATATATAATAGTTTTTAACATGCACAAATATAATTACATACAGTGTGCTACAAAAATTAACGAACGGACAGTCGAAATCATGTTTCATTTTTAAAATTTTTCATTTTAATTTGGTGAAGATTATAAGTTTTTTTTAGTTTTTAAAGATAAATCAACCTCAAAGGACACACTCTGGTGATATATAGAATGAAGAGATATGAGAAACAAGGCGAGGGATAGAACGAAATATAAAAGAAATTTTTAGTAGAAAACCTATATGTTCCTAAACGATCATCGCCAACATCAAATACACTTAAGTTTTAAGGATATCTCATTCATAAATCGAATTCTTCAATTAAAATTGTAATTGTTAAAATATACAAATAGCTAATCTTAATTGCAATACATAATTTCATATTTTGCTAAAGTGAACGTATTTTGACATGTACGTTATTTTCAAATCATTTCTAATATTTTCTTGTACATAAATGTTGAAACACTTCAATACAATATAACCTATGTACATCTGAAAAAGACAAGGAATAGATGATAGAAAATTTTAAAATTGTGATTACATATGGTTAAAAATTCGATCTATACAGGAAATTATTATTTGTACCTAGTTGTTGATTATTTTTGTTTAAATAAAACTCATCGAAATCAAATTATTATTTAAACAGAGTTTTTAATTATTATTATTATTATTTTTTTTTTGTACCTATACATGTGTGTTTGTACATACGATCGTATATCAAAATAATAATCCCTTTTCACACAATCATTTCTTTAATTGCATCCATTTAATAATGTTGAAATGAAAAGTAAAAGTTTTTAGTTTTGTATTTCATCTTCGCATTCTCTTTTCGTCTTTTTTTTTCACATTATAAATTTTTGTATATTTTAATTAATTTTCAATTGCTTTGCTTATCTTTTGCAAACACACTGAATATGAATATATACTCGTCAAATGTATAAATATATAATTATCTGTAAGCGTAAATCAATATATAATAAGAAATTACATATAAATTTATACACATACTGTATATAGTACATACATAATGTACTGTACAGTATACAGATAATGTACATGAAAATCAATTATCAAAATGTCAATAATAAAATTAAATGCGCTTTCAAATTCAATCTGACATTATAATGATTAAAAATAATAATAATTTCTCATCTTTCTGATTATGTTGTCAAAGAAAACTTTCAAAATTTATAAAACACATACATATGTATACGTCTGAACACGTATGTGTACATATGAAAGTACAATGATATTATGTATGTGTGTATTTTTTTTTTTTTTTCATGTATGTATGTACACAATATGTGCACATATGATAATCTGAAATATATGAGATAGCAAACAAAAGAAAATTGTTTAAGTAAAGTACTTAGATAAAGATATATGCAGCTAAACATATGTATACAAATGTATGTAGATATATAATCGCATTGTACAAAATCGTATAATGTGCATACGTAAATACATATGCATACATATAGGTGTGTAATACACAATGAATTTAATTTATAAATTTTCTATTTACAATTTTTGTTTGATTGTGTTTGTTATCAATGCAATCCCAATTTTCTCCTGTAGCTATAGTATCTATAGCTATGAGGTATTATGGAAGAAAAATACCTCTGCGCCTATATGGGGAGTCTATTAATAATAATAGTAATAATTTTTAGAATTGATATTTACTATATACACATAATACACATGTCCATATATGTGCATTAAAATATATTTGAATTTTATTACATATATTAATAATTTGACGTAATACTCGTAAAATAAAATCTACATTCACTTACATACTCGTATAAGCAGTGTATGTAAGTATCTAAGTATATCACCACATTATCATAAAAAGAAATAAATTGGTATTTACATAAGTATACACGTATACGTATAAAAAAGAAATTATGATGAAGTTTACTTATTGCATTTTTATTACCTTTACTTCTACTATCAAACTTTACTTCTGTATGTAGGTACTGTTGTAGTGTACTACCATGTACTACCTTTTCGATCGAACTTCATATACCCATATAGCTACATAAAATTCATTGAACAATAATAATAAACCTACCCATATGTATGTACGTACATTATTGTATACACATATTTATGTATACCGCAGTAATAATAATAATAAGAGTTCAATTATTTTAAAGACTTCAATAAAACCCGTCATCGTCACGTGGTACAGAGGTAAGTAGTTATAAATACATGCATGTAGATTGTTACTTTTACACACATTTTTATTCAGTTTTGGTTAACTTCTTATATGGCTGTTGTTGGTTGTTTGGTTGATGATGATGACGATGATGATGATCACGATAACGATAATATAATGACGATACTGAATTGTGATTCTGAATTTGATGATGATTTGATGCCGTGAAAGTGGTTTCACATCGCGTATACTCATACATATATTGTCTAGTAATGCTACTTATTTTTTCTATACACACACACACAAGTAGATGTATGTACCTTTATATGTACTCATATGTACTGTATGAAATTTTTTTTTTTTTTTTTTTTTTTACAATTTTACTCTTTTACAAAAGGAAAACGTAACTAACTGTACGTGTAATATTCATGAACATATGTACAACATGTACAATTTACCGTGTATCTACATATAATCTGAATTACACTTCCACATGACGGTATTATATACGAAAATTTGTCTGAGTTCAATATATATCATATTACATATACGAGTATAATTTACAGTACTTACCTAACTATACCCGCTATACCAACATAACTAAAATCATGTGTAATATTGCTTTCTTTTTTCATGATCAACTACTGTACACTATATAACATAATATATGTAATGCATATTATTCACGTACATATCCATGATATGAGTGTGTACACACTATATATATATATATATATTACATTCAATCACACATTGTACATTGCATATAAAAAAATTTCTTTCAGAAAAATAAAAAGTTACTTTTTTATCTTTTCACATTTTCATTTTATAATATTGCGAACTGCGATATGATCACATAAAACAATACAAGCACGTATATTTATGTACATACATATATTCCGAGATACCTATAATAACGAGCATACTTCAATAATATTTCATTTTTCTTATGTCAATTTTCACTTTTCATTCATAAAAATTCAAAAGATGACTAACAATTTTATCATAAAGATGTCATATACTTATGTGAATACATACAATCATGTTGGTTGTATAGTTAGTTGCATTATGAAAAAACAAATTTCAATGCCTGCATATGCAGATACATAACATACATATGTACATACTTACATAGGATCGTATATGATGCACGAGTACTTGTATTACATTTGTGATTATAATTGAACTTACCATAATAAGTGCGAGTAAAAATAAGAAAACAAAAAATTATTTTTTCATTTTATTGCAATTTAATTGAAAATATCCTTTTCGATATTAAAATACTCGTATAAGAAAATTTCAATAAATACGAGTATATGCATAAATATGCACGCAATCTTATAGATATGTAAACGACATGTATTATTTTATTTTCTAATTGCACATCTTTTATGCATCTAAAAATTCCAATGAAAAAATCTTTAAAAGAAAAAAAAAAAACAAAGAGAAAATAAAATTAGATTGAAAAATTTACATTCACTCTAATCTATACATTCATATATTCACACATTATGTATGCAACCGCATGCATATACATATGTATGTACATTTATATCGCATATCTACATATTATAATCTTCTATGTACATACGTACGTACTACAATTATTGTTATCAGGTGTGTGTGACATTCATGCTTTTCGACCTTTTTGTTAACTTTTTCATTATTTGTACATTTTTTCGTCATCATCGTCGTTATCGTTTCTTTATGGTTTTTCTTATTATTTATTTCTTTTATTTTTTATTTTCAATTTTTTTTTTTTGGGTCTAGATTAAGTTAAGTACATACACATACATATAGCTAGATACTCAAATTTGAATATTTTCATGTTAATTAGTATTCAAAAATGAAATTCCTGTCACTAGGTTGATATTTTCTCTTTAAAATTTGATTATTTTCTTTTTCTTTTTGTTTCTTATTTTTGGAATGTACATATATTCTAAATTTTTGTGATTTTGTGATTTTTTTGTTGTTGTTGTTGTCTAAATACAAACTCGTATATTATGTACATACATACATATATACATGCAAGTAGATAACATATAATGTCACAGTTAATAAAAAAAAAAAACGCAAGGAAAAAGTAGAAAAATTCATTCGTACTGTTGAGATTTGAAAATAAAATGAAAATAAAATAAATAAATTTATATATAGGAATTATTTAATCTTTTGACTATAATAGTATGGCTATATATGTACATGTACTCGTATGAATTTTAAATTTTATATCAGGAAAAATAAAAAAATAAAATAAATTATTTATGTAAATAAAATTTTTTTGTTATTATGTACATATTATCATTCATTATCATCGTCATCATTATCTTCGTGAAAATTATAAGTTATTGTGAAAAAATAACATGAAGACAGAAAATAAAAAAAATATATGAAAGAAAAATGAGCGAATTTTTATATTCACTCACAGTACAGTACAGTACATGTATACCATGCATATGTACATATCTATATGAACTCATATTATTATACTATAGGCAGATATACATACGTTAATAAGGCGGTGACGATAATAAGCATCTAAATCTATTGTTATGAAGTGTACTTGAATAAATTAATTGAACCTAAGTATAATAATACACATATACTATTTTCCATATTACTTATATGTATAGATATGCGTTTACAGCATGTGTATGTATGTATATAAAGCTTGAAGGCTAAATTAAAATCTATTCAATTTTTAATATTTATGTACTGTATATGTATATAATAATGCGAGTGCTGAAAAGAAAACATTTTCAAACATACATAATTATATTACCTATATTATTTTATAGATACAGTGACTCTCATAAGTATTTGGATGACATTCAATTTGAATTTTATACGAAATAAGTACAAGAATAAGATAATTTATGAAAGGTACAAAGCCAAAATAAATATTTGAACTCAACTTAAGATGGTTGGACGCGGTAGAAGAAGATCTTAACAAAATGAAGATTAAAAACTATGCGAAGGTAGCCAAGATAGAATGGAGAATGGAGGCGATTTGTAAGAGAAGCTATGGTTTATTGTGGGCTGATAAGCTGATGAAGAAGAAGAAGAACATTTATAGAGAATATTTAGCCAAAAATGAGAGAGCATGTCAAGAAAAAAAAAAACTTCAAATAGTCAATCAAGTTATGTCAAATTTCACGTTAGAAATTAGTTCCACAAAAATTACAGAAAAGCTCATAATAATTTATCTTGTATGCAAAAATCTAATCTCATTGATTGATCACCACATTATTCATATCTGTACTTATTGTTGCGGGAGTCACTGTACAAGCATACTATTATGTTTTGTAATCTGCAACCGAGAATGTATTTTAGTTAAATATGTTATGCTTTTGGATATTAAAATAGGCAAAACAAATTTTTTTTTCTTTTTTTCAATTATTTTCCATTTATAATTTTTTCTTTATTCATTGTACGACGCGGTATACGTGCACATTTGCTTTGATATAATATTATTTTCAAAAATTTATTTAATGCCTAGGTACATAATTATGGTGTTGGATGGTTCATTTTTGGTTTTATTTACTTTTAAATTATATAAAAAAAAATAAAAATAAATAAATAAATAAATAAGTGGTAATGTACCATAATAAAATTCTTGCATGACTTTGAACAATTATCATTGAGGCATACATACGATATATTATACTACAACTCGTATACCATTATTCTAATATTCATAATGAAAAATATAATCCACGTGACATTAATTTGAAAATATTGCACGTCACATTAATAAATAATAAAATCTTAAATTTTTTTTTATTATTTTTCATATAAGATTTCATTTCAATTTTAATTTTTCAATTTAATCAGCGATTGTTTGTGTGGTTTTTTTTTGTAATTTTTGATTTAATTCTTTTCTGTTATTATTGTGATGACGATCATAATCATCATCATCATCGTAAGTATAAAGGATAACCGATTATAAAAATATTTTTCTTATGTTATCCATACATTGAATTTTATTTAATGAAAAATTTATAATTGCAATTTTGTGAATAACAAAACGTAATTCATTATGTTTCTAGAAAACATTCATTTTCTAAGATCAGTTATGATATTGATTTGTTAGAGTTAGTAGAGTCTTTAATTGTGGCTCTATCCTCTATCTGTATCTATATAATACACACATAACATAACACTATATTTATCTGACAATACTTTTGAGATATAGACCGATAATTATTATTATTATTATCATCAAAAAATTCATCAATCTACATACGAGTATAATAAAGACTTACATGTGTGCACAGGCACACATTTATGTAAAAGTGAGTTCCAATTAATTTTAATTTTTATTTCATAACGAAACCATAAAATATAAGATACCTGATACATTTTTCAAAAAATGATTCATAATCTGCCATATTAATTTTATACGTAAAAAGATATATGTATGTATATGTATATACTCGTATATAGAAGAGATAGATATGTACATACTCATGATTTGTATATATCTAATCTGAAAACGAAAAACCACAAAATTTTTAAAACCAAATTACCTAACTAAAAAAGAAATCAAATAAAACGGAAAGATTATGAATAAAAACTTTAAAGCAAAAAATTAATAATTAAAAAAAAAATAAAATCAAAGCAAACTATAATATTTTTCTTCTGAAAATATATCATACACAGATTAAACCCATATCAAGGATAAATATTACATAACACAACACTTTTGTACATTTTTATTGGTGTGATGTGTGTATAAGTATATTGAGTTTGTCTATAATTTGTACATAAAAAAAATATTTTTATACATACATATATGAATCCTTTATAGTTGATTTTTTAAAGCAATAATACACGAACATAAATGCTACAGTATTCGCTACGACAGTACGAGTAGTATTTCACATATCATCTTATCTGTACTCGTATTTTCTTTCTTCATAAAAAGTTGATTTTCTCTCTGAGTAAATTACGAATGCATATTGTAGTAAATTGTACACAACAAACCATGAAAAATCAAGTAACAACAATTTATAGTTGCTCCTCCCCTTTATACATACTCTAGAGTCTAGAGCATTTTGCTTCTTCTGATCAATTTGATTTTCTCTTTCAGTAGAATGCGAATATTGCACATAGCAAAACACGCAAAATAAACAAACAGCGTTTAATAATTGCTGCTCCCATATACGAGTAGTAGAATGCCAACATTGTACACAACAAACCACAGAAAATCAACTAACAACATTTTATACTTGCTACTAGCTGCTCCTTATATACTCTTGAGTAATGGAGGTCATTGATTATAACAGTATCTGTAGTAGACGCTACAACTACAATAGTACTGCGAGTAGTATTTCACTCATAATGTGTTAGTCGTATTTTCTTCTTGAGAAAAAAGTTGATTTTCTCTTTGAGTAGAATGCGAAATAATAAAAGCTATCCGAATATTCGTCATTCATATTGCATATATGAATATGATCACAGATACTTGTCTGTGTGCTGATCTATCACACAATTCATATGTAACTGGATGGTTTATTATTTCATCGTATATCATGTAAGTATCTATGACTATTCTATGTACAGGTACAGTATATCTATGAATCTGTATGTAATTTCTAATAGACAATATTATACGAGTATTATTCATACTCGTACTTGTACTTTTGTTTGGAAAAAAGTGTCGAATATAAACGCGTGCGCGTACCTCTAATACACATAACGCACATATATGTAAGTAACTCGCCCATATAATCAATATTTTTGTATCTTTATGAATTTTAAATGAAATTCGATTTAAAAATACATTAGATTTGTAATATCACTTCTTTCTTGTACTGAAGCGTATACGGATATAATGTGGTAGCCTAATTAGTTTCTAACTACATTTGTGTACACATGTATATACATGCGTATACGTCTACGCAGGCAATTAAGGTGAAATCATTTACGCACTTACTTTACTTTTCTATAAATGTCTTTCTATAATTTCATTTATGGAATCGAATACATTCAATTAAATATGCAAAATACGCGAGTAAATATTTGTGGTATTTGATAGAGAGTTAGAGGATTTCAATTGAATGTTTGTACATACATATACAAATATGGAAATGTAACATACTTACATACACATGTATGGAATTGAATTTGAAAAAAAAAAAAATTATTCAAATATGAAAAATTATAAATCATAATTCATAAGTAAATACGAGTAGATACACATTCATTTATGATGTTCAATGTTCAATACAAGTATACATGTACTACTTACTTTTTTCAGTAGTGTTACGAGTTTACGAGTTTATTTCGATTTCATTTTTCGAAAACAAAATTCATAAAATTATATACAAATCGAACGTTACAAAAATTATTAATTACGAATACACCCAAGAATAGAAATGACTTGAAAAACGAAATTATCGAAAATTAATAAATTAATGAATAAATTTTGTATTATTGTATTAATGATAAAAAAACACAACAAAAAATAATAAAAAAAAAAAAATTCAAATTTGTTCAAGTGTTTATCGAAAAATTTTATTGCGTTTGTATACCTACCATCTGTACGTGTACGTGTACATACGAGTACCTACCTATATAATGCATATACAGAATTGTGTGATGTATAGATGGGTATGCATGCAATTAAACGCGATTAAGAAAGAATATGATAAAAACGATTATAGCCAGGTAAATATACGAATAATGTATATAAAGTATAAAGAAACATAAAAATAAAATGAAAATATTTTTTTTCCTTCGATTATTTTTGGTCTTGTTAATAATATAGCTGTGGTGCTGTGGTGTTGAAAAGGACTAAAAATTATTATTATGTATTTGATAAGTAAGTACGTTACGACGTGGTACGTGCGAAATAAAAAGTGAGAATGGCAGCATAGAAATACGTGCAAATATATTGAAAGCACGTACCAAAAAAAAAACATTTTTTTTTTTATAATTAAAATTATATGCAAGATACATTCATGCAAACATACTCATATATATATATATGCGTATATACAAAAATTATAAGAATACACATTTACATAATACATGAAACAATGCTTTTAATTGTTATTGAAATTGAAAACGAAATGAAAAAATAAATTCAAATTTATGGTAGAGAATATACTGCTAAAACTGATATCTTTGGATTTTATTATTTTTTTCTTTGGATGAAAATTTTTTCACGTACTCATATCTACATAATTTATAATAGAAGAAAATATATTATATAAAAAAAAAAAATAAAAACGAATGAATTATGAAAGAAAAAAAAAATACTTAAATGAAATAAAAATTGAATTAATGATAATGATGATGATGATAAATGAAAACCAAAATAATAATACCACCACCTGACTGATACATAATAATGAATCAGTATAAATTAATGTATATAAGAGTATATACATACATACATATGTATATCTAGATAGATATAAAATTATTGTAGATATTGTACATCATCAATCTATGCATGTTTGTATACACAAAATATAAAACAACAGTCAAATTAAGTAAACAAGTTAAAATATTCATTATATGCATATAATACAGATTCATCAGGTAAATATACAGATACACAGACGTGAAAAAATTATGGAACAATCTCAGTTTTTGCGTGAGTAGAAAACGTTGTCATATACTAATACCCCCCTGAGTTTACATTATCTAATTGAAAACATGGACGTCTTTTCTGTAATTTATCACATGACTTTCATGTTTTGAAGATAGTGAAAACCATGGATTAAAGAAGGACTAAGGTTTGGTATTAGATCACGTGGTATGCGGCCATCTTGGTTACTTCGCGATTTCAGCTGATAACTTTGATTTAATTTTAGTGATACCAATGCCAATGCGATCGTACCATCTGTAATCTCTCTGCTTTATAAAATAAAAAATATATGTTTTCTGGATGTATTATGTACATAATTAATTAATAAATTTATTTTTATATTAAAGAATATTTTAATTTTTATTCTACACCACAGAAAAATCAATAACGAAATATTGAATAATAAATATTTTTTAAATATAATACACTTTCTGGTAGCATTTTTTGTCCAACATCTGTAACATATATGTTTTGATGAGTAATCAAAATGACTGCTAAGACCATACCATTATGCTCTTTATACCATGGTGCAAACGACTGGATATACGGTCATACGATCTTCAGTGATTTACGATTTACCACAGACTAAAAGAGAAAACATAATTGCCATCATGTGATGGAAACTTTTCTACAAAGTCCTGACATATTTTCTTTAGAACAATTCCTTAATGCTTATATTCCATAATTTTTTCACATCAGTGTCTACAAACATCTGTATCTGTATACTGTAATGTATGAGGTATGAGATGATATTACCTATACGTTGTACGTAAATAGAAGTTACATACACTATACTAAACGTTTGCTATTCTCCATATGATTCATGTGATATGACAAAATAAGAAAATATCAAAAAATTTATTTGTTTATCGATGTGCAAATAAGGTGATGATGAACGATAGCAAAATACAAAATAATTTTTGATCGTCGTAATTTTATTCGTTTACATTTTTCTTATTCCATTTTTTCAATTTTGGTTTTGTTATGTGAACAGATGAGTTTGTTACTTAGTATACATATAGGTAAATCAATTTAATTTCAATTTTTGGAGTTGATATTTTTCATTACTCATACAATTCACAATTTTATTACTTTATTTAGAAAAATATGTATACATATATAAAATTTTAAATTTAATTCGAATTCGAAATAAAATTTCGAAACACTAGTTTTATACATAGCTGCCTTTTTTTTTACATGATACTTTAAACTTTACATATACTTTAAAGTAAATCTTTATCGTACAATCAAATCGATACACAACTTTAAATAATTTTTTTTATTTTTTACAAAAAAAAAAACGTTACACAGCAATACATAAGCTTTGTATGTACATATGTATGTACATATACAGAAGAATTTCAATTGAAATTTAAATGAAATAAAAAACAATTCAAGTTCATATGCAAACAAATTGGTAATAGTATAGTAATAGTAGATAAGGCAGATTTGTATATGTAGGCAAAAGGTATATACTTAGGAGGCATATATAAGTATAAATAAGTAAGTACGTTAACATCTAGATAAAATATTAAAATATTGAAAGTGAAGGTCATAATTAAAAGTACACGACCTAATTATTGTTATAATTATTGTTACGTATTAAGTATGAACGTTTTTATACAATTGAACTTTGAAAATGAAAATGAAAAAAAAAATCTACACGCAAAAATATTAGAGAAAACAATAAAAACAGTTATCAAGAAAACAAAAAGGGCAAATAAAAAAATTAATAAATAAACTAAAAAACTAATATACATGAATGAAAAAAAAAATCTGCGTTCTCATTTCTAATAAACACACAAACGCATATTATGCAACAAGTGATTTTGTGATTTTTTATTTCATTTAAAATTATTTTTTAGTTTTAAGGTTTTGATTATCTGTATACAAATAAATTTTCTAACTTTAATGCCCCCATACACATCACAATTTTGTACAACTTAGTCGTGTTGTATCAGTTCAATTTTGTCTTTGTATGACAGTTTGACAATCAAAATTTTTGATTTATAGACAAACAGACGATTGGAATCATCAGGAATCAATAAATCTCTACTTCTGTCTGTAGGCCAAATTAAATCGCAGATGATCAAAAGCTATGCTAAGTATGTGTAGTACAGTTGTTGTAGAGACGAATTTACAGCGTGAAATTCAAATAAATCTGACATTTCTAATTAATTTCAACAGATATGTCATATTAATAAAGTCATATACTCATTCTTAATGTAGAGCTCACGAAATTTATAAATCCAAGTCGACATTTACAGGAGCACAAATAGATCGTGAAATATCCAAAACCAATAATTCATTTCATCATATGTTCTGGATGTACACTGCATTCAAAAACTTGAACACTTGTTAAAATTCAAACCATGAAATTGACGATTACTTCAGATCAGACTGAACCTACAATTCATTGGAAATGAAACATTTGCATAGTGTGTACGGGGCACGGTAGATCATTGTCTGCGCTTTATACATTTAGTATATGGGATCTTTCGTACTAAATTCGGTTTAAATTTGTTTTTTTTTTTTTGTTTTTCTCACAAATTTTCATTTATTCAAATGTGCAATTCAATGTTATTTTCATGATTGAAAATTAATTTTAAATATTAAAAAAAAAATTTTATATGTAGTATGTATCTCTATTTGTTTATTTTTTTCTTTCTCCCTTTTCTTTATTACTTCTTCATTCTAATTTCGAGAAAAACAAAACTCTACTTATATTTGAAAATACTATAACAAATCAAAAATATATGATATAATTGCTTGTTATATAGCACAGTCTACAAGGTTAAATTTATATTTTCATTAAATAAATTATCAATTTTGAATTTGATTTTAAGTTTTTGTTAAGTTTAGTTTTTTTTTTTGTATTGTTGTTATTTGTTTTTGTCTTTTTTTAATTTAAACTTTTGTTTCAGTATGAATATGAAACGAAAAAAATGAACTAAAGTTAATTTGTTTTGTGTACTTTTTTTAAAAAAAAAGATTAAATTAAGAGTAGGTTTCGAGATATCTGCTATCTTGTGCACCAATTATCTCCGAAGTTACTTAACCGATTTCAATGAAATTTGATACATGGATACTTTAATAGGAATTGTTCTGCTTGACGGAGCTTTTTTTTTTTTTAAAAATGCCCTCGTTTCCTTTTTACAGTGTGTCAAAGTTGTCAAAATTGCGATTTTTTGACTTCCAAATGCACCTCGTACAGCAAACAATGATTGACCAATTTCTTTGAAATTTTGAATATAGGTAGCCTGAAGAATATTGTGGTGCTTGAATATAGCATATTTTTGATATTTTAGGTCCTGAAATTTAGTTATAGTTCTTAAAAAAGGAGAGGGTTTTTTTTTTGAAAAATCGTTCAACTTTGACTTCTATTTTCGTACATTAAATCTTCATATATCTATATAATTTTGGTATGAAAATAAAATTTGGACTTTTCGAAGAGTTTACAAAAAAAAGTATAAAAATCTTTGTTATATATCCATTTTTATTAACAAAATAAAATTATGTTCTTTTTCATCAAAATATTAAAAAATTCATTTTTATAGCACCTAAAAGGTATGCAAAGGAATTTTTTTAAATTTTTGTATGTAAAATCGTTGCTGTTGTTTTCAAAATTTTTCAAAGTCTAAACCTACTCTTAATGAAGGCAATAAAAAAACAACAAAGAAAATTGTATTTTGTATACAAATACAATACATGAGTATTGACAGTAGAGCACATAATAAATTTATTTTAAAACATATTACTCATAAGCTCATACTACTGTGTATACTGTATAGTCTATGCTCATACTAAGACACAATTTAACAAAAAAACACAAAATACAACCACAACAGTATAGTAGGAACAAAATTAATTAATTTACTTGTTACATAACAATAATAATTATATTTTTTTTTTGCATAATACAAACGTACAAATAAAAAAATCTTGACTAAAAACAAAATCAATTTTCAAATTTATTTATGTATGTACATATGTACTTTCGTACCCGAAGTTTTGTTTTTTTTTATTGATTTTTGCAATTAAAAATGAAACTTTTATTATTTTGCTGTTACTTTTTATTTATTTTTTATTCCCCTAAATGTAAAATATTTGCACTATATATGTATGAGTACATACGTTTTGTTACCTATACGAAATGATTGATTATCCGAAATACTTATATGTATATGTATGTAGGTGCCACGTCATTCATTATGCAGTTTTATAAAAAAATTTAATCAAATTCAAATTTTTATATTTCTTTCATTATTTTTATTGAAACATACGTCCGCACAATACTTGGGTAGCAAGGAGCATTATCCACATATCTGCAAATATGTCAGTCAGTGATATTATCGATATGTGGTATTGATGGTTATCCCAAATCAATGACCTTTTACATTTTTTTTTTTGTGTTACATTAAACTATAAATGCATATAGCGTTTAACACAATGCATACATTCATACCGAAATAATTTATATATGCATGAGTGTGTGTACAATGTAATTACAGGTGGCAGTTGGTTTTTAATAAATTCGTAGACTCATAATATACGAGTATAATATCAATACCAGATACATCATTTAATCAAAACTTAAATGTTTTACATGCGTTCAAGACACACAAAATAATTTATTCATATTTAACGTAACTGAGAGTAATACAAAAAACATTCATGCAAGTGCACGTATAGAATTAAAAAACAAAAATCAAATAAGTATACAAACATAACATGAATGTAACCAAAAACCAAGATGATGGAGTTTTGAGATAATTTTTTTTAAAAGTTTTCATCAAGTCAAGGTAAAAAGAATTTTATTAAAAAAAAAAAAAAAAAAATGAAATTAAAAAAAAAAACGATTTTTTTTTTGTGATTTACATATACATATACATGCATATTTATTTGTTTATAGTAGATTAAGTGTTCAGAGTTCAGGTGTCCAATAATAATAATTGTCAGTATTTATCGCCTTTATTTGAGTGATTTTTCTGTTTTTTCATAATAAAAGTAAAAAAAAAAATGTTTTACGTAATTTCACATGTACAAAAAAAGGAGACTTGAATATTTTCAATTTAAGAGTCGCATTCGATTCTTATTTGCGACTAGACACATTCGACTTGTAACGCTTACGACACGACAAAAAAATTTTATTCAAACAGCCATAAGACACTAACTGACAGAGCATACAGCGCAACAGTTCATATTTTATGGGTTTGGCGTTTGTGCTTAATCACCGACCGAAGTGATTTGTGATAATTATTTTCTACCATGTTTTTATGCACCCACAGTTTAACGTGGATTTTGCTAACCACTAAGTTGTTGGTAGAGAAACAAACTCAATTTACACGATGGGGCTTAGACTGATTTATAATTTTCCTTTGTTTGACCAGATTTGACAAAGATCGATATTGAAATTACCGGTGATTTTTAGAATTTGTTGATTTATATGTCTGTGAAATGTCTGATGCAGTATAAACTTTGCCAATTTAAATGAGTGTTTAAAAAATTGTCGGTCGTGTCGGATCTGTTGGATCATACTATACCGCCTTATCATGATATTCGAAGACGATGAAACGATGAAACGATGAAACGAAACGATACGGTATAAAATTGCTATTATGAACCTTCATCGTTTCGAATATTAAGTGGTACATAGTGGTACAATATAAATCCCTTATAAAAACGAAGCTTTAATGTTTAATTCATACAATTTCCAATTTTGTTGTAAGAAAAAAGGGTTCGATGTCATTTCTATTATTTTGTTGATGTTTTGAAATATCATTTTTAATAATAATTTCCATTTTTTTAAAAAAATTAATTTAATATTAATATTCACAAATATTAGTAATATGCTTTAAATAAAAAAAATTCTATTAAAAACCAAAAAAAAAATAAATTTATATGTAAACGATGAACAAAATGCTATCGACTGAGTAGACGATGAAAATCGTTTGAAATTGGAACGTTTCGAATATCATGATCGCGTTTTTAACAAGACGATACGAAACGTTTCGTCTTCGAATATCATGATAAGGCAGATAGTAAGTGAAAATCAACCTTCATACTTATAATACGTCAGCACTAAAAACTTGTGTAAATCTGCACATGTATAATGTTGAAAAATTTCTTATCAAACCTTTCAATTTCATATGTCATCATTTACGTCTACGACCACTAGCATATTTATGTATACGTAAGAGCACAAATAATTTAGTTCACAGTTGATATCATTATTAAATTTTTGGTTCAAGTGTAAAATGACAATTCATTATCTACACACATGCAATTATAAATAATTTATTATTATTAACATTACATGTATACATTTTGAATAAAATCAAAAAAATAAAGTATTTCAATATAATTTATTTGTGTCAATTGAAAATAATTATTATTAATAATTATTTTTCATAAAAATTATAATCAAAAACAACGAATGAACAATTAAAACGAAATGAATGAACACATCAATTAAATTGATATTTTAAATGAATTGTCGGATTGTAGTAGATGTAGTGGCAGTTTAGTACTAGTAGTAGTGATCATCAATGAAAGTAATAATGCGAAAACTGATAATAACGTCATTAATATATTTATAAATATTATTTTAAAATATGATCGAAAATATAATATTTGAATATGGCTGTGTTCCGAATATGTATCGCTGTGGATTAACGCATATAACGCACTTTCTGTGATTTAATATTAACAAATCTTCATCAGAAAGCTGGTAGGTATACCCTTTTTTTGGGGTTAATAAAAAAGTGCTCAGGTTTGAGAGCAAGTGTCCTCCACCACTGTAAAGAACAACGATAAGATGGAAATAAGTTATGAAAATTTGTAAATTATTTTTCTTTCTTTTTGCTAGCATGAGAATCGAATTGGAACCTTCGTGATCAGTTTACTCGTTAGTCTACCAATTGATCTACCCAACTGCAAATTAGGTAACAAAAAACTTCTTAGGAGTTTTTGGAACTTTCTTAAATCGGAGAAAGTCTGTCTAAAGTTTGTTAGGCCTACAGCGTACAAGGTGTATACATCGGATCGATACCATACCCCATCGAAACATTTTGGAACTCATCCTAGACACATGTGTACGATTATCGATTATATATTATTATACGTACATATTTATGTGTATTTTGATAAAAAAAAATTTTCTTAAATGAAATTATTTCATTTATTTATTTTGAATGAAATTCAAAGAATCGAAACAACGACGAGAATGTGTATAAAAAACACGAAAAATAAACCAACAAACAAGCAAACAAGCAAAATATTTATACGCTCAAGTAAATTATTATAAAACTCTATTTTTTTATTCATCTTATCAGTAAATTATTGATAAGAAATATTTTTGTCATTTCGTGTATATGTCTATATTATTTGTACATTATGCATATATGTACAAAATAAAATTTTTATGTGATATTTGGAAAATTGAAAAATAAAAAATTTTTTTTTTAAAAATATGAAGAAGAATAAGAAAATTTAATTTTTGAAGAATATTTCTTTTCTGTTATATATTGATGAATTTTAATAATCGATTACGTAAATATAGAGAAGTACAAGTACTAATATCGAGTATCGAAACGTATTACAATCGATATTACAACAAACACTCTATACTTTTGCGTGTATAACCTTAAAAAAATGTTTCTATTTTTGGCTTTTATTCAAAAAAGAAAAAAACAAAAGTTAAAAATTAAAAATTCAAAATACACTTTTTATAGTTTACATTTTTTTGATTGACATTTTCATTCATTTGAAAAAAAAAAAAAATTCATCATTTATATACCAAAAAAGTGAATAACAATAATATATGGATCCATCATGCCACAATATATACTTTATACATATTCAACAAATACTCATACAATACATTTTGACAACATATTCGATTGTTCGCAAATT
The DNA here is from genome assembly GCA_951394055.1 of Villa cingulata. Taxonomy (NCBI): domain Eukaryota; kingdom Metazoa; phylum Arthropoda; class Insecta; order Diptera; family Bombyliidae; genus Villa; species Villa cingulata. Next base: position 25,536,712 of record OX596025.1, on the reverse strand, counting down.
TTTGACAAAATGATTAACTGTTTTAGCATTGAAGAGAGAGATGTATAACACATCAATACCATCATATATCATCATTCATTTTTATATTGTATCCGAACCGAACCGAATTGGAGATGAGATGAAATGAAATGAGAAAGAAAGGTCATATAATATGTCATGAATACCGTTTATAATGAAAGCCATTCAATATTAAAATTGAATCAAATAAATATACGATTAGTAGTATACGATTGAGTCAAGTATGTATTATGTTGTGTAATTTATTGTGCAGTTCAAATGTCAATCAATTTTTATAAGAAAATAAAATAAAAAAAATGGAGAAAAAAAAAAAAAGAAAAAGAAAAGATGAAGTATAAGATGAATTACAATTTAGTAATTCATTTTTCATTTTTTTTTCAATTCATTTTATTTACTTTTAAACTAAACACAAATTAATTCATTCACACTCACAGTCATACAGTTTTTGTTCATTCTCTATATGAACTCCGAATGTATGTCTTTTAAAGTCAACCAGAGTCAGGGTGGCACCACAATTCAATAAAAAAATTATCATAGATTCAAACCAACATCAAAGATATGATTTTTCTTATTGTTTTTATTGTTTACATTTTGTGTTACATATTTAAGATTTTTTTGTTGTTGTTTTGTTGCATTTTTATTTTGATTTTTCATTTTAAATATAATGCACATTACATTATGGACATGTGTATGGAAATACGTACATATATATACACATGTAGGTAGATAGATTATTGTAGGTAATATGACCAAAGAATTTACTTTTTTTTTTGTTCATTTTTTTTTTTGCGATGCAATGTAATGCAATGTTCTTGGCAGTGCGGTGACACCACAATAGTGGTAGGCCTAGGCCTCGATTGGTCACATAATGAAATCTAAAAAAAAAAAAAATAAAAAAATAAAAATGAAAATGAAATTGTGAAGAAAAAAAAAAGTAAAACTTTTTGATATTACCTACATTACATATAAGTACATGCATACACATGTGTGTACAAAATGTGATTATGTTGATGTACCTATATAGTAGATATTTATTTTCAATTGCACAAGGTAGGTATACGCATATATGATACGCAAAAATATAAACAAAATATACGATAGTACATATACACAAACACATATGTATATAATACATACACGATGTGTATTTTTGTGTTATTCTATTTCAATATTACAATTATTTGTTTGTCGGTTTTTTGTCTGCTGGCAAGTAAAGCCGCCGCCAATTTTTCATTATTCATTTTAACCCCATATAGACTCATATGTACATATGTATGTATATATGTGTGTATACATGCATTATACACGAGAGCCACAGATTATATGTCAACCATTGCACATTATTTTTTTTTTTTTTCATTTTTTTCCCTTCAGTTGTTTATTTTTATTTTAATTTTTTTTTTTTTTAATATTTTTTGCGTTACCTTATTTTTTTTTCTTTGTCATTTTCTTCATCATACCTTACAATATACGTACACATTTTCCCTTTGCTATTACATTTATTTCTTTGTTTTATTATTTGCATAAGAGTATTGATTGGATTGTTTTTTTCTTATTTCAATTTATTTTTTTTTTTCAAACAACGCGAATATATATAAAAATTATGCATTCTAAAATTTACTTACAAATGAATATGAATACAGAGTGTTATCGATCGATTGCGTTGAACAGCGACATCGACATTATAATATTGAAGACGATTGCAATGTTATGCAATGCAATATGAAGACTTTATATGCAATGCATGTGTATATGCGTGTATGTAAAATGTAATATTTACGATACTAAAATATATGCGCAATACACCTCATTTATGTATATTATATTTTCTGCATGTAAACAACATAACATACCATACAGTCAGTGTAGAATTAAGAAATCTAACAAAAAGCTATAATATAATATATGAGTACATAAATCATTATTACAAATTGCAATCACAGAAACCGCAATCAATAAAATATATTTAGCAGTTTGACATTGAAACAATATAGAATACATAAGCAATACATAGAAACAGTATAACATAAGAAGAAATAGAAGCATCAGTAACAACAGCAGCAGTGCTACGGCTACCACAACCAATAATAAAGAAAGGAAGCAGTCAGAAGAAAAAACAGTCAGTCCATAAATCTGCATAAGAAAATTCAAATTTGAAATCAACATCACAGCATAACAGCAACAGCAGCAGCAGCAGCAGCAATTTGATTGATTACTTTTCAGTTATTTTCTAAACCAATACGGCACGACGTCTTATTAATAACAAATAAATAACTTTCAAAAGAAATCAAAATAAAAAAAGGAACAAGAAAATTTATTGTATATAGGATTCACATAATGTATGTACGTGCACACTACAAAAGATTTCCGATTCAAATATCAATTTCAAATTTTTTATAGATTAATATTAATTTTTCATTTTTAAAAAAAATTTTACCGTGAATAAATGTTAAAATAATTTCAATCATCAAAAACGATCAATGTACGAATATAAAGTTGAACAAAAAATAAAAAAAAATGAATGATATCTCCTTTATGCCTTATTGAGAAATCGTTCAGTGTGAAAAATTTCTATTGCCAAAGGAAAATTCGAATGACGAATTGAAGTAATAGCTTGTATGCGAGTGATGTGTAATTCATTGTAAGGCTTAACATGATGACTTTTTTTTTTTCTAAATATTTTTGCATGTATAATATTATAAAAAGGATAAAAATCCGATTTAAATTTTAATTAAAAAAAATAATAATAAAAATGATGCAGTGAATATGAATGATGTAAACGCATACGGACATGAAATTATGTATGATGTATTATAGTAAATGTACGCGGAGTAAATGTTAAACTCACACAGCTAAGAAACAGTTAAAGAGTTTTCAATAAAGGAAAAAAAAAGGGGTTGAATTTTATTTGCAAAATCGTTTGCCCTTTTTATGTTCTGTCAGTATAATCCTTTTTTTTTTTTAAATTTAATGTACAGTTGTGCATGCGGAAAAGAGATCCTTTTAAAGCATAAATTTGAAATTATTTTTTTCACATATCATATACAAGTATACATACGAGTATAAGTACATTTCGTTAACAGATTTAATAACTCCAGAATTCTAATTATAATTATTTATCCTTTTGTTTTTAGTTTTCAATTTTTCACAGATGCACATATATTCAATTCTGTTAGTGCTCAAGTTTAATTTTAAGTACAGAAATAAAAATACAGAAGTAATCAATATGCATCAGCAATAAAGATTAAAAGGATAAGAAAATGTATGAAATAATTTTATATTTTTTTTTAATTTTTTCACATAATTTTCAATGATATCCCATTTATTTGATTAAAATTCATAATTTTTCACTTAGCACTACTGTGAGATTGCGAAGAATTGACATCTTGATTCCAGATTCCGGACAGAGCGATTGGGAAAAAGGCCAAAATGTGAAGATGAAAATCGATAATTGAATTGAAATTTTTTTTAAATGAAAGTTTCTCGTCCATCAAAAGTAACAAAGGAAAATAAAATTATTTGAATTTTTCCCATTAATTTGGGGTCGGCTTTTTGCTAGTCATTAGCCTCCACAACTTTATATCTTGTGATTTCGATTTTTAGATCCTGCATTTTTCACTAATGTTTCTCTTCTTGCCGCATTACATATATCCATATCGCATCTTAATTATCAGATTTACAGGAGCAACATTAAAACTTTACTTGAATATTCTTCTAAAATTTCACTTGAAAATTAATCCATATTCTTTGTTTACCGTTAAGGAATATTTTTGTTCGTTTCTTTCTTTTTGTTTTTAATTTTTCACTTCAAAAAACGAAAAAGAATTAATCAAAATCAGTTAATCAGTTTCTTCTAATACACGGAAATAATCCTGAAATAATGAAAAGGTAAAATGAAAATGTTCATAGCTTCCTACCGTACCTTGTACACTGATATAACATTGCAAATTAAATTGAAATCTTTGTTCGTCTTTTATTTTCCTTTTCTTTTATTTTTGGTATTCACATTTAGTGATTCTTCATCTTCATCATTTTATATGATATTTGGGTCATCGGTATACATATGAACTCCATTCATTTGTTTCTTTTGATTTTGTACAAAAGATTATGAAGATATTTAAAATGTCATTTACATACATACAATCATTTATTTTATTTATTCTTATTCAATTTACAAACAATGTCTGTATACCCATCAAACGTACATATGTACATTTTTGAATACCTATATGTACATCTACTTATAAGCATATGGCAATGTGTTATGTAAATATGAAAAAAGAGTCCATACCTTTGATTAAATTCACGAGATTATGATCCATTTTATTCATTCATTCTGTTATGATGGTGTCATGTGAAAGCGCGCAAAACAAAAAAAAATAAAAAATACACAAAAAAAAAAAAATAACGATAAAAGCTATGAAAAATAGACATTAATATACTTCTGGTACATGATATCATTTATAAGTCCTTTTCTTAAAAATAAATTCAGCTCCATATGTACTTGTCGTTTGGATGTACCATACTTACATTATATCCCCTTCCCCATATCACAATGACAGCAAACAAAACTGATGACATTTTAGTGAAAACGATAAAAGTTAATTAAAATTAAAAAAATAATGTTGTTTTCTTCTTTTGGTTTTTAATTTTATTTTATTTTTTATTTACTTTTTGTGCAAAATTAAAAATTTAAAATATCAACATTGTATCACATGCACGAGTCAGTACTATAGGGTATTCATACTTGATAATGTGCTACATTTTGAAAATTTATAACCGTCATCATAATGAATAGCGAATGAAGCATACACTTCTACCCAAATATTACACATATGGACATTAAATATTTCTAGGTACAGTTGTGTGTAGATTGATCACACTGAAACGTATTATAGTACAAGCATAAATCTTCTTTCGCCTTTTGTTTTTCGTTTTTTAGTTTTTTTTGGGATTGCATCTATACATCAGGTACAATGTATCTGTATGTTCAGTTCATACACTTCGTTTATTATCTCATATATATCTGATGATGAGCGTTTAATAATGACACGAGGATCATTATGAAGATTACAAGTACAACAGACATCTTAGGTCCCTCTTTCTATATATTCTATGAAGGAGGAGTACGAGTATAATCTACAGTACGCCACGCCGTACACTTATTATTACGTTAATTTTTGGTCTGTATATTGGATGTTGCTGTAGTAATTGTTTAGCCTGATGCCTTCCAAATTGTTAATATTTAATTTTTTCTTTTTACACAGAATACACAGAAAGATATTATGATTGCAAACAAAATTTTTTCTTTTAATTTTTTAATGTTCTTTCTTAATTATTACGAGCACACATATTATGTACATATATTCCTTCAATTACACATCTGTGTACCACCAATTCATTCGCAATGATGTACACTCATTTATACTACATAACTGTCAAGTTATAATTCATTTCAGGTGAACAAAAATATTTTTTTAAAAAAAAGGAAGAAAAGAAAATCAGTAATCAAAATATGTAATGACGAGATAAAAGATGCTAATTTCATTTTTTTTTTGTTATTTCTTACGATGGTTTTCGTTTGTTTGACACGAGATAAATGTACATATGTGCGCGCGGATACTTTTCTCTGCTCCATATTTTAATCAACATCAACATAAAAAAATATCATGTTCTATACATCACTCTTATATCGAAGTATCTACGAGAAGTATATTATATATCGTGTATACATTGCATGAAATTGCATACTAACATATTTGAATATAATAATACGGAATGGGCACACATTTGTACGTACTAACTACTGCAATGTAGTGTAGTATGCAATGTGCATCATAAATGAGAACACGAGTGACAATATTGTACACAATCTCCATATTTTTTTTTTTTTTTTGTATACCATCATGATGTCAAGTAATTAGATACATTTTATACTGTAAAATAGTATGTTCTAATGTGTATATGATGAAAGATATATATTGTGTGATGTATGTATATATGTATATAAAATAATGATACTATCGGGTGATCATTTAGTGGTAGTCTTTTTAAAAATTTAAAAAAAATATTCAAAATATCAATTTTTTAAAGAATATTTCTTTCAAATGTTTGCCATAATCTTTATTCTGAAATTCTATATTTTCCCATAATTTGACGAATAAGGTGAGTAACAAGTATTCTCTTCCAAGTTTCAATTCTTCAATCGTAGCCAACTTTATCCTTGTAAATTTTGGATTCCACATAGCCCTAAAAGAAAAATTCTAGAGATGTGATATCACGTCTAATCTAGATGCCCAAGTCATTCGGCTGAAGCGAAAAATTATTCCGACAATTCGATGGAAAACAGTAAATCTTCTTCTTGAGGCTTTTTAAGAGACACATTCCATCCCATCATATAGAAAACTGAACTTCACGTAATTAGAACTAAATACATAATTTTGTAGACGCTGTGTGGCCTGACAATCTTTCCATATAACGAAATGTCAAAAATAATAATGAACGACAGTTGAGTTGACCATGATTGTTTGACAGTTTTACACGAATTTGATCACGCACGTGTGATCTGTCATAAAATCCTTACAGAAAAAAGTATCTTTATTAATGAATCATCCTATAATCACAGTATTTGATACGATTGATAGTAGCATATAAAATCTTCTGTTTTTATTTCATTTTTCTCGGTAGAAATATGACAATTAACCATTATGCACTTATTATGTTGCGTATTACACTTTCGTTTGTATGTTGATACTTGAACGATATTCATTAAATATGATGAGTATGTATATACAAGTTTCTTTAGCAGCAGTGTCGTATATACTAAGCATGCGAATTCACATAATTAACCATTCTCGTATGCAGATGTGAGGATGGATACACAAGCAACGATATTATTAGTGAAATATTTGTATAATAATGAAAAGTTTTGTTTATTTGATTTGATTTATAAATTCCAGTTTATGTATTTGAAATTTAAAACATAAAAACTAACAGATGTTCGGAAAAAAAAAATTCAAATTCAGATCTGTATACATATTATGCCATGAATATATCATTCTGATCATTTTTATAGCATCACTCCCAATTACATAGCGTAGTTATTTTAATTTTTTTGCAAATTTTATTGTGTATGCACATCATATCGTGATACGCGTAAAATACCAACAACTACATCTAGTAACCGTTTACTGTAGTAAAACACAGATGCATTAAAATTATGAAAAATGATACAGTTGAATGTCATACACAAACAAAAAAACATGAAAAAATATTATAAAACAGGATAATGTTATTATTGATGCGATGATACTTCATTCTTCTCTACTGTATATGGTAGTGCGGATATCATATTATATAGATATCATCATACTCACATGAACATGTATACTACTTGGATGCATTTAGTGTTGAATTATCATATTTTCTTTTGAGTTTCTTATTCTAATAATGGGCATATAGACAATAATTTTTTGAATACATCATATACAATTTCCCTTAGATTAATAACATATCCTATTATAAGCTAAATAGTAAACACTAACGAGATTAGAAATGATAAATTTTTTTTTTTTGATTGATTTTATTACTTTTATGAAAAATGAGATACCTGTACCTAACACATATATGAATCTAATCAACAAAACACAGAAACAACAGAATAATAATCATATAATCATTTCCATCATCATCATCATCATGATCGTATCTTCATCTGCATTATGATCATCACATAAATATGTAGTAATAGTAATGTTACTTATGGTCGCATCATTTACCATCATAATTTTATGGAGAAAACAAAAAATAAATCCTGGACCTACATAAATATACTTATACATTTACATGCGCTCATATGTACAAATGCACCTTACGTATAATGTGTATGCACCTTAATTGCAAGAAAATGTTTGCTTCTCCTAGAAACTGATCATCAAGCAACAAATCATGGTCATCATTATATATGTAGGTACCAAAGAAAGTGAAAGAATAATATAATTTTCGAAGTAGAAAAAAAAATTATACATAAGTAATAAAAATTTTTGTATTCTTTTCAGAACGTAAACGTAAGCAAAGAACAAGGAACAAAAAAAAAATAAAATAAAATAAAACTGAATGATTGACGGTCAGTAATTAGTCAAGAATGCAGTGTAACATCGGTATCTTCTATTGTGTGTAAACGTGCATTATGTTCATGTATGTAATGTAAGTAAGAATATACATAGGATATAGTATAGACAAAGTATAGATTTATATAAGAAAAGGAATAATACACTACAAACTACAATCTACAATACATATGAAGAAGAACAGAAGATAAAGCTAACACTTATATGATGACGACGATTATTATACTTACAAAAGATTTTTTACACAAAATAATCTCAATGCAAGCAGATATTTTATGAATGTTCTTAAAATAAACTTTTAAATGAAAATGAAAATAAAAAAAGGAAACAATTGGAAATATAATATTTAATTAAAATTATTTTATTACACTTCAAATTATCTAAGATACACACATGTACAGATGTTAAATTTTAAATTAGATTTTTCGAAATAATAATTAGAATTACACACCAAGCAAACACTAATAATATCTGATCAGCAATCTGCTACTACCTATATGTATGTAGGTATTTGCAGTACATCACAACAGTTCAGCAGTATAGAAATTCAGTGTATGGCGATCTAATCTTGAAAATTCACACTGAATACTAAATCATAAAATTTTTATAAGAAAAAATAAATCTGAAATTTATTATTTACAGTATTTCTCGTTTATTCCATTATCTAAATATCATAGCTCGTATATAAATAAAATGCGTGTAATGCATGCACATATTTTCAGGTGCATTTATAAGTAATGTACATCATTGCACAAGATTTGTACGTACGTATACATATTTACTTCGGTATGCATTTTCACATCTACTGTAGATAATTTCGAAACGAATATTTTTTTCAGTTATAATTGTTTCAATAAATTTTTAATAATCATTCAATAAAAAAAAAATCAGTGAATTTTTCGTGTATTATCATTCATCTTATATACGATCTTACACGTACGTGACGTACGTAGATATACGTATAACATTATATCTGGCATAAAAATTAATTAGTATCTCACAAAAATATTTTTCCAATAATTGAGCAATAAACTGCCATTAAAATTATTCGGTTTTTAAAATTGGAAATTATTTTTATTTTTTATATTTTTCAAGAAAATTCCGTTGATTTCTGTGATGTGTGCATAAGCTAGGTGTATTTTTTATTGACTAAAAATTGACCTTATTTTCTTTTTAAATGTATGGACATAAATTTGAACATGTGTCGGTTTATAGATCATCATGCATTTTTTTTTTTTATATAAATTTTCGTTTATGACAATTTCATAAGTTTTGTTCATCACTGTAGATCGTCTAGTGGATATAAATGTGTTAGAAAATTTGTGAATTATTTGATATTTTTTTTTTCTTGTTTGTCTACGAAGTGTTATAAGATCTAATAGTCTGCATGATAGTCGGCCGTTAGATGTAATTACAACTTAAAATATATTTCAATTATTATATGAAAATTTTCATTTTCCTCTCTTGCTTTGCGTAAAACAATTATCACTTTTTATCTACACTTACACACGTAAGTACATACATTGCCCTGTAACTTTTAAACTTTTAACCATATTTAACTCATTTTTTTATATAATTGTTAATAATTAACATGTGAATACGAATACAAATACACATTCATGCGTATACGTATATCTACACTTCTATAACTAATATCCATACAATGTACAAAAATTATACATTAGATATACAAATTCACATTATACAAACATTCGCATGTATATTCAAAGTACATACATACTTGCATACATCCTATCTGTGTACTAGTATTTATGCATGCTATAACATATAGTTCAGAATTCACTTGTTTTTGTCGTGATTATGTTATTTTTTTTTTTTTCAGTTTTATAAATAAAAAAAAGTATTTTTTTTTTCTCTCTCACTTAATAATGATTTTTCGCTACTTTATCTAGATGCAACGAGTAAATGTAAATAGTATGGAGTCTGATGTATAATTTAAACAAAGTTAAATAAAGTTAAATTTTATTTAAAAAAAAAAATATACATTACTACATATAAATCAATACAAACTGCTAACTAAAAAGGCAATGAATTACGTAAAAATATAACTAAGTACATATTATTGTGGTTAAGTTCATTTTTTATAGTTGGTAGTTGATCTGTTTTATTCGATCTTCCTACAAGTAAGGAAGAACGGATACGAAAACTAGTCGTGATCATGTAGTAAATAGTATGGCAGTGAGGTCATTGGCATCTATCTAACTAGTATACTAGAATATTTACTACTACTACTACTCACCAGTCACCATTAGTATCGTAGTACCTTACACACTACAATCCATGTACATACTTATGTTTCTATTTTCATCATTTTCTCTGTCACTAAAATTCGTGTGTACGAGAAACACGAAAATTCTTTTAACAACTTTTTATATTCTTGTCTTGATGTTGATCTGTTCTATACACTCTTTTTATGAGTAAAGAAGAACTGCTACGAGAAGTAGCATGTAGCTAGAGTAGTGAATACTGAATAGTATAAAGCAGTGAGATTATTGGCAATTGGCATAACTAAATGGTATGCTGCACAATTTATTTACTATCAATCACACCATCATGAACTTGTTTTTGTTTTCTTTAACGAAAAAATTCATTTTCTCTCTCACTAATTCTCTCGGGTGGGTATACGAGAAACATGAGAAATCTTTTAACAACTTTTTATAGTTGATATGTACTATATGTGATCTTCTCTGTGTGTAAAGAATCGTAGTATTTGAGCAGATCAAATGTATTATGCTCGATCAGATCTATGGATTACATTTATGAATTTCGATTCAAGTTAAACAGAGCATACAGATTACAATAACGAATGTCATAAGAGTGTTTAGATTAGTCCAATCGTAATCATGAACTCAACCTATGCATGCATGTACTCGTATTATACAATAGTATTCAGACAACATACATACATTTTACATATACAAAACAATGCACGTGTATGGTTACATTTACTACTACTACCTGTATAATTTTTTATATAAAGATAATCTGAAGATAATAAAAATTAAGACAAAAGCAAAACATTAAATCATTATTATTATTTTTTTTTAAATAATGAAATGAATTATTTTTATTCAACACGTTAGAAAATGCATACATAAATGAGGAAAATAGTTAAGAAAAATAAATGTATCTACACATAGATAACTATCTAAAACTAAATACATAATGCGAATAAAAGTAAACAAATGTAATGTAAAGTTAAGAGAATAAAAATGTTTTTCACTGGTATGTGTAATAATTCCCAGTCATATCCATACAATATGCATATATGTGCATTTTTTTTTTTAATACGAATACTGTAGAAGATAGAGAATTTAATGCAAAAATCATGAAAATGAATTCAATCTCTTTTTCATTGTATTTTTATATTTTAACAATTCCTAAGAAAAGATTCCTTCAAAATTTTCATAATTTATAAATTTACAAAGTTCATGAAATTATATTGAGTTTGAAAACTCATCAATATCCGGTACATAATGCATAATTACGCAAGTATTCAGTTTCATGATTTTCTACTCTAAATTATGTATGTATCAGATTTCTCTATGATAAGTTTTGAAGCACAGTCCAGTCTACATTACCAGGCATAATTAACATTCAAATAGAAATCTTTAAATATTTCCATTTTACTATATAAATTGATCTTACACCACTTTCAAAAGAAAATGACTGTAACTCTTCAATAATAATGTATGAACATGAAAAAATATTTTTGTTATAAAATCAAAATTGTAATAATAATAATAATAATTGTTAGTAAATAGTAATAGACAATAATAAAAATACAAAATACAAAATAAAAAAAAAATTTAAAAAAAAGTAGAATCTGATAAAAGTCTCGACAATAACTTAGACTTAGACACAACTCAACAAGTTTACTATAAAAATGACTATTTATTTTTATTTTTTATTATTTTCCTGTATGTTATTTTATTGTTTTTATTATGTTTTTGTCATTTTTTTTATGATTTTTATTACATATGTATCTACTATACCTTTACATGTACATGTATGTCATAAACATATGCACTTATATATACGTACTGTACTTGTATATGTATTGCGTTTGTTCGTACGTCATTACATTCATTCTAATAAATAATCATTAGTTTCACGTGTATGGAATACAACATTTTTCAGATATTTTTATCAATTTATATATTATTTTCATTTTTTTCTTTTTTTAACTTAATGCAATTGTTTTTTTTTTTTATTTTCATTTTCTTATTCTTACAAATAATGATTGTGCGTGAAAGGGAAAATAGTATAAAGTTTTTTTTTTTTCAATATTAAATTAAATTTATTATTTTACTTCGTTATTGTTGTATGATGTTTTATATAATTTTTTTATTTTTTTATTTTTTCTGTTGTTGTAAATTTTAATTTATTTTATTTGTATGAACATATGTACATACATATGTATACTTATAATGTACGTGACATAACATATAATAAAAGTAACTCATAAGAAAAAATGAAAAAAAAAAAAAAATTAGAAAATAAAAATATTTTTTTTTTATCATCGCATATATAATATGTATATTATAAAAGTTTAGTATTTTATTTAATTTTTTTTTTACATACGAATATAACACACACTATACATATGTACGTACACACATATGACAAGTTTTCATATACATAAATGTTGATTTGTATAGGTACAAAAAATATAGTAGAGAATATACAGTGTAATTGCAAGTGTAATATGAATATATGTATGTTGAATATAAAAATATAAATTCAGTTAATTTTTCATTACAATAATAGGCATCACATATAAGTTCTCGTATGCAGTGTTGTAGCGATGTAGTTAGTATAGTTATTGTAGTTTATAGATAGATGCAACTTTAAGTAATGACCGACATGTTTTTTTGTCCGGTTATATAATATAAGGCAAAAATGAAAACAAAATTCTCATATTACTTACAGTATATCTGGGCATATATTTTTATATTTGTAGTTACAATGTGTGTATATTGTATGTACTGTGCATATATAACTATGGATCTATACATATTTATAAGAAAATGAAAATTTTATTCGATTTTCTTTGAGAAAAACTATACACAAATATCCATACATATAGGCATTTATTTATGCATACGAGGAGTAGCGAGGAATATATAGATTCAAATTCAGTATCTATTCATCTATAAAGTATACGTACAGTATCATTGCAAGTTTGTATGTATTAAATTTTGAAATAAATACGAAATGATATTCAGATTGGTACTTTACAACTTAACATACTTTTTATACTGCACTACTATATAAAATTTTTATATTTTATTTTATTTTATAGTAGGTACTATACCTTGTTTGGAATGTTATAACACACTACTACTACTCTACAATCTACTCACTACTCATTGATGTACGTATACTCACTCTATCGTTTCGATTTCGATTATTATCTAAAAATAGTATATGTTGTGTACATACATTGTCTACACTGATCAACATCAAGCCATATCATATAGTCAATCATGTTACAAAGTGACTAAAAATTATGCAATGACAGAGAGTAGCAATAACAACAGCAACAACAATCAAACATATAGAGCAACAGATCAGAGAGTTAGATTGAAGCACAACACAACAAACACAAGAAACATATAGACATTATGTTACATACAAATAAATAATTAAATAAACTTTGAAAAAAAAAAAACAAAATCGATTCAAATAAACGAATCAGTGAACTAAATCTGTCGAAGAAATCAATTAATTTTTAGATTGTATCTGTAGATGTAAAATGTACGTAGATTCATTGATAAAAAAAAAAAAAAAAATTTGTATTCAATTAAATTTTTATTTTTTATTTTTTGCTTTTATACTATTCCTTGATGATGTAAAAATGATGACCGGCAGGTATGAATGAAAACATTATATCATGCAAAAAGGATATATGTACATGTACATATAAATAATATATTAGAGATTCATTCAGAATTCAGATTTAAATGTATTTTCTTTTTTAATTTTTAGATATTTGATGCTTATATAAGACAACTATTTTCATATGTATGTAGTACATGGTGAATGAAATTGAAAATTTTATTGATTATTTTTCGTTATTGTTATAATTCTAATAACGTTCTACCTACATACATTTGAATGCGTTTAAAATTAGAATTCGTAGGTATACACTATGTATTACACAATATGAAGTCTACACAGAATTAAATAAAAACTTTCCAATATTCTGATATAGATACATTTTATTATTTTATTTATATTTCCAATTTTCATTTAAGATAATTAAAAAATCCCACATAATTTTTTCTTCTATTCTATATATAGTATTCTTTTCTTTTATATGATTTATTTTATTTTATTTTATTTTTTTTTTTCTGAATTTAATTATTATCAATTTGTATATTATGGTAAACATTTCAATTTATTATTGACAATTGATTATAGTTTTCTCTTATTATTGAATGACATTACAAAAATTTGTATATGTACGTGTCTCTCTTGTGTAATAAATATTCGTATCTATATATTAAATGTATGCCACATCATATATGTATTCACAAACCATTATTACTTGTGTATCTACATTTCATTTTATTCGTGTACCACCATATCTAATTTTTCATTTTTATTTATTTTTTATTAAAACGTGGAAATTTATAATAAAATCAAAAAATAAAAAAAAAAAAGTAAAATGTATTGATAGGCAGAAAAAAAAACTATCTGTTAACAAATCATCACTCATATTCAGCATGTAGTGCAGGAATTAAATTGGAAAAAAAATGAAAAATAAATTTTTTTTTTCTGTAAATTATGTAGATTAATTTGTTTACATGAAGAGATGATAAGTAAATGCATATAGATAGACCTAAGTATTTATATATTTGATCATATTCGATTATGTGTATATATATAATAGATATTTGTCATGATGTTTGACGAAAACGTATCTCTCTTTCTTTCTCTTTATACAAATTAAAATCCTGATAAACTATATCAAAATAATAAGCAAAGCAAGACTATTATATCTACTTGTATCGTTATCGCGTATAATATATACTCAGTAAATAAAGACTCTATGTATTTATCTATCTGTGTACCCTACATACAAGTATATTTGTACGTAGACAGATAATATATTCTTTCAATATAGATTCTGTATGTAGAATTGAATTATGTGTACTAATCAAATATGTATGAATACTTATACATTACTTATGTGCATGATTTTTGTAGATAGAAAATGTATACATAATATTCGTATATCTATATATGTAAATATTTATTGGATATTTATGTGTATAAGATTGTAGTAAATTCATAATAGATAATAGTAGTTATGTTGTATGTACAAAACTTATATAGTTTATAATCAGTTCAATACATAATATTACTCGTCGTTCATATAATAACATGTAATTTTATTAATTTCAAATTATACATATACATTGTGTTTACCATCAGATGTGTACGTTTTGTGTATAAATATAAACTACTCTGTAAGTACATAACATACATATTATATTTTAGTGCGATCCGGTCATCAAACTTTTTTAAATTCTAGAAAATTAAATGAAAAATAATTTTTATAAAAAAGAAGAAGGAATAAAATAAATTGAAAGTCAAGAAAATAATCGGAAAGGGAGATTGTGATTAAAAAAAAAAAGTAGAAGGAAATCAACGAACATAGAACAGAACATATAGTTTATATAGCGATTAGATGAGAATTATAAAATTCAAAACTCTTTATTTACGTTTACTCATCGTACGACGTACATACACTATAATAAACAGACAGACTGATATGTACGTGAAAACGTCGTAAAATTAAAATAGGAAATTTGATTTAATCGAGAAGTTATAAAATGTAATATAAAAAAAAAAAATTAAAAATAATTGACTTGGTAAATTAATTTCAAAAAATATTTTTTCGTCTGGACGAGTTATTGTAGTTCTATGTTCTATGATTTTATTATAAATATCGAAGATCAAATTAAATGATTTTCGAAAAAAAAAATAAAATATTTTTATTGATACCTACACACAGAGAGAGAGACAAAAGAGATTGACTACGCCCGTAATGTGTACATATAAGAAGAAATTCGTTTTAATAAGACATTTTGATGGTTGGTTCCAAAAAAGAAAATTACATATATTTACACTTTCTCGAAAAAATATTTGTACATCTATATTTTCTGAATGAAATCATCTATGAAATTTTTAATTACGTGGTATAATTATGTATGTACTCGTATAATATGAATAGGTACTTTATTTGTTATGTAAATATGTAATTGATGTACGTATGTAATACATTTTTCGAATTTTCTATAATAATTAGGCAGAGATATAATGTAGTTAATTATTGCATAAATAACTTTCGATTTAATATAAACATTTTTTGTAATTATATTCATACATTTTTTTTTCATATATGTATGAATATATGTATGTACATATGTGGAAAGTAATTTTTCAAATATGTAGATGCTCCCACATTTATATATTGATTCGATTTTCGTATTTCTTTTATTATGGTTTTTTTTTCTGTGCTGTTGTTTAATATTTCTCACCTCCATCTATGTATGTACATGTATTGTATATTGGATGGTATAATAAGCCTTCAAATATTTGAAAATAAAAAATTATTTATGTGAAAAAAGAAAAAAAAAAATGGTTGGTATTAAACTTCAATTTTTAGCATTATAAAAATCGGGTCAAGATTATTTACCGTCAATTATTATTATTTTTTTGTATAATACATAAATAATTAGATATGCTCGTGTATAGTGCATAATACTTGATAATACCAAATACTTAGTTGTGCTGTTCATAAGTAATAATATAATGAATTATTGTCAACATCAATTAGATAAATGTAAACACAAACATGCATTATACTACTACATGTAGACACATTTCATTTCATATATATAAATATACTCTCTTTATACACTTTCGTATATACATAAATATAAACAGGCATATATGTACATACATTATGTATATATATAGTAAATTTCAATTGTATTTATTCGTGTACAATGTAGTACATCATTCATCCATTAAATCTTCAGTTAATATCTATTTAAACATTGTGTTGTAATTTTATCATTTAATCGGTAAACAAATATACATATCTCAAATAATATCGAATGCTAAAAGTACATAAAATAATAAATGACAAAATTAGAAAAAGAAAAAAAAAGAATCAAAAACTATACATACATACATACTCGTATACCTGGGCTTAGTTCCGGTGCAATGTTTTCCGTGTAAATGACTATAGATAGTAGGTATAATGTATCTCCAACTAAGTACATAATTATACGAATTCATATTTCGATACGATAATGTTTATAGTTTCTCGGTTTGTTTTTATATAAATAAATACACATACATATTTCTAAATATATATGTAATTTATTTAAATTATATTTATGTAATGTACATTACTTGTATTTGTATACATATATGTAATAATATACTAAATGGGTGCGACAAAAATAAACAATTCATCAAAATAATGTACATGCATTATACAAATGTACATATTTTTAGAATTATGTACGTATATATTTGCAAAGAAAATATGTACATCTAATATACATCAAATGTATATATATTGCACAAAAATACACAAATATATCCGCCTTTTGCATATAGATAGATGATGACGATGACTCGATGAGTTACCTACAACATGTATCTATGTACATTCCTATAATACACAAACACAATGCATAATTTTTATTTCATTTTCATTTTTGACGTATTGGTACGTAGTTGGTTTGGTACGTTCATACAGTGTTCCAGTGTTCATTATTTTATTATTGGAATGTATATATGGTTGCTAGCTATAGCTGGGCAGGTAAATTTTTTGTCATCCGTTTAGAAAAAATAAGAAAAAACAAAAACAAAATAATTTCTAAATAACTTCCCACATTTTTATTTCAATTTCATTTCATTCGCCCTCTGATATACGTACGTATATGAAGTAAATAAAGTACTCGTCGTGTATATGTATTTTGCATTTTCATTGCTGCATAATTATTTAAAGAGAATTTTACTTTATACAAAATTTTTTCACATACAGATATTTTCAAATATACTCACATACAGTATACACATATGAATCTTAATATAAACATTACATTTTTCTCACTAATTATAACCAACTACTACTACTACTATTTTTTGTGTATAGATGCAATCTTATTGGTAATTTATTTTCGCTTTTATTTTTATTTTCTTCTTTTCAATTTTTTGCATAAATAAAAGAAAAGTCTGCTAGTACATTTATATGAATGAAATGAATGAAAACGGACATCGTCTACATCTTTACATATTATAGACAGACGAATATAATAAAGTACATAGTAACACAGTATAATATACGACTTATGTATGAATGACCTTATGATAGTATACACAGCAGAACATAGTGAAAGCATTTGATCATCATAATCATAAAACTTCCTATATACTAAATAAAATATATACATACATCACAAAGAAAGGAGAAAAAAAAATCCCAGAAAAAGGAAAAGGTTCATTCTTCAGTTTTAAAATTTCAATTGCATTTTAAATTACATCCTTTTCTCTTATATTTTTCAATTCTGTTTTTTTTTTTTTATCCCGGATACATGTATTTGCCTGTCTGCAGTAAATATACGGATAGTACCTACATAAATAAATACGGATAATATTTATGAATAACTGAATAACTGAAAGCATTTTATAATACAACATAAAATCTAAAATTTTTGCATTATATGTGTGAGTACTACTTCTATAAGTAGCTGACTATTTCATACAACTTTATGATATGACTTTGAAATTTTACTTTTGAAATGATTATGTATTACATATTACTGTGTGCGTAGTGCGTACATACATTATAATGTGTATAAACGTGTATGAGTTTGAAGGTAGACACATTTATGCATAATTTTTAATTATTCATGTAATATTTTAGTAACTGTATAATCGCTTATACCTTTTCTAACAATGAAATCAAAAATATTAGTTAGAATCGCAATTAAAAACTTTTACAAGGCTATAACATTATTATCATTATTTCCAACAACCAACATTGTCGTTATCATCATCATCATTATCATTATAATCGTTATCGTCATTTTAAAATATTGTTTTCCGGTTAAAAAATTTATGATGTATACTCTGTACAATATACAGAAAATAATACCTATAAATAAATTCCTACACGTTATTACTACGATAAATAAACAATTTGTCTAAACAAATTTTCAGGAAAAAATCTAGACAATATTTACAACATGAATGAAACATGATTGACTGACGACAACAATAAATTAATGAAAAATTCATTGAAACTTTTTAAATTACATACAACTTGTAAAACATTAATACTATTATTATTATTATTATTGTTCATCTAAAAGTACATATACACAGTATTTACTTTATTCAAATTATATAATATCTAATATAGATAATTTAATTAAATATTAATTAAATTAAAATTGTTTGTTTTCAACAAAATTTTTTTCATGTAATGTCGGTAAATCAATAACAATCTATATTGTGCATTATTAATATCGAATGAAAATTTTCAAATTTTATACCAGAATGTACTACATGGTACTACACACACACTCATATTTCATATCGAATCTATAAGTACTATCATTTGAAATCGATACTCGATCCAATACACGAGCATATAATCTAATCAGCCGTTTGTTTGTCTCATTTCTCTTATCAAATTCAGTGTTTCATTTATCAATTCGATACCTATAAAATATCAAAAATCAAATAATCAAAAATATTTGAAACGCATTGATAAAAAGACTACACTAATCACTAAACCTAAACACTGTACGTACATACAGTTCTATTCAATACTCATAACTCAAACTCATCGTACCGTACATATTGGAATGAGTATACATATTTTGAGTTGGATTCATTTTTTGATTATACTTTATCAAATCAAAAATAAAATTTTATTTCATTTCTACAACTTTTGATAAAAATTATTACGATTAAGAAAAATAGAAATAGAAAAAAATATAGCATTTAATATCCTTAAACATACATGATACAATCCATGTTACTTAATTTTTTAATAAACAAAATATTGCAATCGCAAATAAATTCACTAAGAGTGATTATTTAAGATTATTAAATTTGATAAGTGATTTTATTTGAAATCGAAGGTCTAAAATAAATTTTATATTACATATTTCCGCTCACAGTATACTAAGTATTTCGATTAGAAAGGTGTGATAAGTATAATATCGTACATCGACATGGTATGTGTTGTAAAATTTGTATAGATATAAATGAGTACACATAATGTGCATGCAATATATTGAACTAAAATAAAAAAATAAAAAAATACTCATATATGCAATAACTGTATGTAAATATATGGAGCATAATGTACTTATGAATTCTATAAAGACAACACATTTACCCATTTTTAAATAGTATAGGTTTAAATTACATTTCTACTCGCGTATATAGGTAAAAAGTTGTATTTTGGCCTTCGCCTTTCTATATTAAATGTATTATTTATTCAAGTCCAACTTTTAATTTACATATTAAATCCACATACGAGTATGTGGTACAATGTACATATATTTTCATAAATTAATATGTAACGTTTCAATTCATACATGACTTTTACAAATAGTATAATATAGTAAATATAAAAATGTCTGGTTTTTATTTAATTATTTTATTTATTCTCATATATTATACTATTTATGTGTATTAAAAGTATGATGCGTGGCATAATCAAATCCAGTGTATAAACACAAATAAACTTCATAATTATATGAACGTTTACATATGTACACATATCAGGTACGCACAATTTTGTTGTATTAAAGACGTGTGAAAAAATTTCACTAAGAAGCCAGTTATACAAAGTGTAAGTTTAAAAACGTACAATTTTACTAGTAGGTTTTTTTTTCTAAAATTACAATACCACATACATATGGTAGATTTATATTTGTCTTTTTTTGCTCCATTTTTATATTTATTTTAAGTGAAATTAAAATAAATAAACGTATTTATTAGCCAGAAAATTACATTAACACAACGCATAAAAGCCATAACATACAACCTAAAAGTGTCAGTATATAATTGTACATTTTCGTATGTAATATAAATGCAAAACTTAAGTAATACAGTGTATGATATACTATAGAATAGATAAGGTTTCTCAGTTAATTCATTAGAGAAACTGACGTCATTATATCAACTGTGTTTGCTTTGCAAGTTGCAAGAATCTGAAATCCTTCTCCGTACTTGTATACTATAGCGCAGTATATAATTTACAAAAGTAAATAAGAAGAGAAATTACTGTTCGCGTATCTTGCTGCTTTTCTTCCTACTCCTCCCTCTTTCTAAATCTCAAATTCTCAAGAGTTCAATGACCATTTTTGTTTACAAATAAAAATATAGGTCAAAACATTTATCAGTTTTTATTGTTTACACGGATCTTCTTTCAATTTAAAATTCTTCTTCGTACACGTCTACTACAGAGCAACACATAATTTACACAAGAAAAGGAGAAAAAATACTACCTACTCTTCGTGTATCTTTTTACTCGTCTTCTTCTACTTTCATGTGTTAACAAACACGGTTATTTAACTCTTGAGTATTTGAGTGTTGAAAATGAAGTGAAAAGAAACGAAGAAAGAAAAGTAGAACGATACTCGAATACTAGTTTATCTTCTCCTTTTCTTGTTTAAATTTGTATTACACTCTACACTGTAGTGTAGTAGGCGGATACGAAGAAGAATTGATCAAAACAAGATCCGTGTAAACAACAAAAACCGACAAATGTTCTGACCTAGATTTTCGTGTGTAAACAAACTTTTCGAGTATATGAGATGTGGAAAAAGAAGAAGTAGAAAGAAAAGTAGAAAAATACGCGAATAGTAGTTTCTCTAATTCCCTTTTTCTTTTCATACATGCTATGCACTACACACCATTACAAGTGTATGAGAAACAAGGAAGATACAGTAGAGTGGCAATGAGGTTATTGACAGCTAACTCTCCGTCTGTAGTTCATTCATTTTCATTCATAAAAACTTATTTTCTCTTCATATTTGCTCCGCAATATCACACAATATACACATCATAAGAAGTATACGAGAAACAGGGACGAGATAGTAACGAAAATAACAAATTAAATAAACTACCAGTCAGACCGATAATAAGCATTTTTTAAATAAACCAAAAATAAAATACATTCTCGAAAAATTTACACCAAAATAATTATTAAGCACAATTCATAGCAATCGCGCAAACTTTATAACAACATATTAAATTCAAATTTAAATCAACCAAAAACAAAAAAATTAAATCAATTCTTGAATTTAGTTCAGTAACATTAATAATAAATGAAAGAAAAAATAAAGTAAAGTGATAAAAACTAAAGTAAGACAATAAAAAAAAAACAAAAAAAAAACAACCAAAAAATGCATAAACGTGAGCTGAATTTCAAGTTCAAAACTGTAATCTTGTTTTATATTAAATGTGTAATAATATTGCGGTGCGGTATATTTACACACATACAAGACTGAGTATATGTGTGTGATAATAATATAATTTGACCAAAATAATGTGTTATGGACTTGTGGTGTGATATAGTTATGTGCTTGTTGTTTTTTTTCTTTTTTTTTTTTTTTTTGATATTTTCACATTTTTATTTTCATTAAAAATCAATTTAATTTTATATTTTTATTTTTTCACTTGTGTCTTCTGGTTTCGTATATTTTCATTTAATTTTCGTTTGGAAATTTTATATCAGAAAACCGCCTATTACATTTTTATAATCTAAATCCAAATGTATATAAATGTGCATACATATATATGAACACGAATAGTGTACACTTGCGTATTACTTGCCAATATATGCACATATTTGCTCGTCGTCTCGTAAGCATATCATTTTGTGATAATGTAAATCTCTGATATTATTGGAATTAAAACTTTTATAATAAGATACTTTAAAATATTCTATATACATATTTATATGTATGTGTACTCATACATGATGTATTTATGGCTTACATAACTAATATTTTTAATTAATTTTTAAAAAAATATTTAATAAAACACAATTTTTATTTATAATATTTTTTTATTATGTTTTATTTTCAAAATCTTGTTTTATAATGAATAATTTTATTAATTAACTTATTTTTATATATTTTTTTTGATTTATTAATTCTAATTGACTACTATGTTTTTATTTAATTTTATTAAATAGATAATGTAACTCTCCCTTCGTTAAGATGAGGATTCTCCTGAAACCTTTAATATATTTTTTTTTTAAATGCTTAAGGTAACTTATATGTACTCGTACTAGAATAATACAAAATTTTATGATTTTTTTAATTCTTGTATTTGATTCGATTTTTTCTTTTTGTTTTATTTGTAATTTAATCATTATTGGTTGTACTATTATTAATAATATGAGGATAAGTGAAACTATCTGAAAATTTAAGAGGACGTTTAATATTTATTGGATGGACATTTGATAACTTGTATTTTCTGAACTTAGGTTGTTCTTTATGTCTTAAAGATTTATAGTTTTTTATATAACCATATTGTCTTGTTTCTTCATAATCTTCTCTATTTTTGTTGTGTTTTCCTAATCTAAAGTTTTGGGCTTTTATTAAGTTATTATATATTTTTTCTATTGGTATTGTTCCTTCTTCAGCATTTAATGGTGTACATTTAATAGTGTTATGGTATTGGATATTGTAATATTTTACAGCTTCTAACATTTGAATTCGTATGGGATTATTTTGTTCAAGGTTCAATATACGTATTTTTTCGGTTAAAGTATTGTTGAGTCTTTCAACGTCTGAATTTCCTGTATGACTATTCGGCTTGACTAAATGTAATTCTATGTTTTCTTGTCTAAGAAAATCTTTGATATTGAAATTATTAAATTCATTATCAGCTACTATTTTATGAGGTTTTTTATGATTAAAATACATTTTTAATTTTTCTATGATTTCTGTATGATTTTTATGTTCAAGTGGATATGCTGTTGCAAATTTAGTGAATTTGTCTATAAAAACTAAGAAAATCTGTCGTTTATTTGTATAAATATCTACATGTATTATTTGATTTTTATTAGTTGGCATTTCTGTTTTTTTGAATTTAGGTTTAATAGGATTTCTATCATATTTCCCTTGATTACAAATATCGCAGTTATTAGTAATTTTATTTATTATTGTTTTGAGTTCTTTGTGATATACTTTGGTTTTTAAATCTTCATAAAGTGCAATTATACCGGGATGTTTTTGTTCTTTGTGTTGTATGGACACTATTCTAATTAATTCTTCTTCTGTTGTGACATCTTGTGCAAAATATGTACATTTTATGAATTTGATGTTAGGGAATTCTCTAATTAATATTTGTTGTATGATATTGAATTCATGATCTGTTATTTGAGTATAAATGGCTACTTTATTACTTGATAGATAAATTTTTAATATTCTAATTATTTCTTCTGTTGTTGAATTTGGGTGTATATATATTCTTCTATTTCCTAATATTTGTTCGAATTCTTGTGTAAAGTTTGAAGTAATTATTATATGAGTTTTAAATCTATTGACTATTGTATCTAAAATAGGGATATGGTCATTTTGTTCTTCTCTTTGAGAATGAATAGTAGGTTGAAGTGAAATATTATCATTGTCGTTTTCTGTGATTAAGTTATAATTTATATTTTCTATTAAATTAGAATTTTCAGTTTCCAGAGATTGTCTCCCTTCGTTGAGATTAAATGTTTCGGTCAATTTATTTATTTCACGATCATCAATATTTATTCTACTAAGAAAATCTGCAATTTTATTTTCTTTACCTTTAAGATATTCAATTTTAATTTTATATTCTCCCAAGGATAAAATCCATCTTTGCAATCTGGGATTTAAATTTTTTCCTAAATATTTAGTATGCAGCCATTTCAATGCTTGGTGATCTGTTTGCAGTTCGAATTCTTGCCCATAAAGATATGGTCTAAAGTATTTGACTGCCCACACAATTGCCAATAATTCTTTTTCTGTGGTACTGTATCGAATTTCGTATGCATTGAGAGTTCTACTAGCATAGGCAATAGGATGATTATTCTGAAGTAATATGGCACCAATTGCGTAATTGCTTGCATCTGTATTTAACTTAAATGGTTTATTAAAATCTGGATATTTAAGTATTGGATATGAAGTTATCAAGGTTTTCAATTCTTCAAAGGCATTAATGTATGAAGGGTCTAGTTTATTTATTTTTGCATCTTTTTTTAGATATTTCGTCATAGGTTGAGCAATTTTAGCGTAATTTTTGATAAATTTCCTATAGTATCCCGTTACTCCGAGAAACGACTTAATTTGTTTTTGTGTTTCAGGTAGCTTAAGCTGAACTATATCTTGTATTTTTTTTGAATTTGGTTTTATTCCTTCTGAAGTTAACACATGTCCTAAATACTCAGTCTCTTTACAAAAAAAATTACACTTATCAATTTGTATTTTGAGATTAGCTTGTCGCAGTTTATTAAATATTTTATTTATGTTTATTTTATGTTCTTGAATAGATGTACTAAAAATAAGTATATCATCGAGATATACGATACAGATCTTATTAATATAATCTCTAAGTACCGAATTCATCAACCTTTGAAAGGTTGCAGGTGCATTTTTTAGACCAAACGGCATACGAATATATTCGTAATGCCCAAACGGTGTTGAAAAAGCTGTTTTCTTCTGATCTTCTTCTCTAACCAATATTTGGTAAAACCCTTTAGCAAGATCTAATGTTGTAAAATATTGGGCTCTACCCAATTTGTCTAAAATGTTATCTATATTTGGTATAGGAAATTTATCATCGATAGTAATCTCATTAAGTTTTCGATAGTCGATCACTATACGCCATTTTTTTATATTTGAATTGTCCATTTTCTTAGGCACAATCCAGAGTGGAGAATTATAAGGTGAGTTTGATTTTCTTATGATTCCTTGTTTCAACATATCATTAATTTGACTTTCGATTTCTTTTTCGTGAATTTGAGGATAACGGTATATTTTGGAATAAATTGGATTTTCATGTTTTAATCTAATTTCATGTTTGATTTCGTGAGTAAAAGATAAATTGTCACCTTCTTTAAAGAATAAATTTTTGTTTTGTATTAACAATTCTTTTAAATACTTTTTTTCTTCATCATTTAAATGATTTTGGTTAATTTTGCTCAAAATTTCATCATTAGTGTTTTGTATTGGCTCTAAGTAATTTGCTTGAGCAATTTCACTTGGTATATCAATATTTTCAAAAGGGATTCTATGTTTATGAAATATTTCTAAATATTGATTATCCACATCAACATTTGATTGAAAAGGAATAAGAAAGTTTATGCCTATTATTGCATCATATTTTCTACTCTTAAGAGGAAAAATCTTCCATTCTAAAGTTCCTTTCTTAATTAATTCTACAGGAATAGGTGTAATGATTTTGTGTGTTATGAGATTTGGACCACTTAAAGAATTGTACGTCAAACATTTTTCTAATTTTATAGTATTATATGGTAATATATTGGGTTTCATAATACTAGTATCTGATCCGGTATCTAATAAACAATTTATTGTAATATTGTCAAAAGTCAATTTTATAATTGGCAATTTGTTATCCGAGGCTAGTTTGTAAAATTTACTTCTTGATTCATATCAATTTCTGTATTGATATTATCAACTTCCATAGGTTCAATTCGATTATTGTCTTGTTTGTACTGTCCAGATTTATTTTGTGTAGAATTTGATCTTCTAACTAGTTGGGAGTTTTTGTAGTTATTGTTGTTATTATTTCGAGAAAAATTTTGTTTTGACGAATTATAAAAAGTATTCGGATTCAATGGATTCTGTATATCACGATTACTATAATAATTATGGTGATTTTGATTAAAATTATTGTGTTTATCATAATAATATTTTCTTTCTATTTTATTATTGTTTTTATAATTTTTAGAAATACGAAATTCATTTTTAATAATTTCATCACTTAAATATATTTCTGATTGACAAAAAATATTATCTAATTCAAATAAAGATTTATTTTGATCTATTTGAATTTGTAAAAGTGGAACTAATTTTGATTTTAAAATTTGTACTAATTCTTTATCAATTGATTCATAAGTAAGGTTATTTTCATTATTAAAATCACAAATTTCACTAGCTTCTGACTTAATGCTACTTAATTTATTAAATAAATCTTTTAAATTATATACCTTTAAGTCTTTAGCATAGAATAATAACTGATAAATGGTTTGTTTTGGCCTGAATCGTAACATTAATATCTCTACTACAGTTTTCCAATCTCTGTTTTGTTCTGGAATTTCTAGAATGGCATTTCTTGCTTTACCGATAATTTTTGAGTTGATGACTTTCTTCAAACAATATTGTTTTAATTGTATATTATCTTCACCACAAAGTGCTTCAACATCCTGTACAGTTTTCAGAAATGACTTCAATTTGAATGAATCTTCACCGGAAAATGCTGGTATTTCATTAAAATTTCGAATGATTTGATCTGCTGTTAATTTAAATTTAGTTGTATTTATTGAGCTAACTTTTATTTCTTGTTCTGCCAATTTTTGTGTTAATAATGTCACTTGAGCAATTAATTGCTCCATAGTCAATTCTGACATTTTTATATTTCGATTTTGATCGAAATTTTTATTTCTATGAACGTTAATTTTGAATATTTTATTAAACTAATTATCTTAAGATAATAGAGAAAAGCAAAAATTGTTTTCTTCACTATTTATCACTATATATAAAAAAAAATTTTTTTTATATATTATTAAACTATTTATATAATTTATTTATTTCAATTTCGTATCACTGGATATCCTTCTTTAGAAAGATATCCTACCGACTGCGCCACTAATATTTTTAATTAATTTTTAAAAAAATATTTAATAAAACACAATTTTTATTTATAATATTTTTTTATTATGTTTTATTTTCAAAATCTTGTTTTATAATGAATAATTTTATTAATTAACTTATTTTTATATATTTTTTTTGATTTATTAATTCTAATTGACTACTATGTTTTTATTTAATTTTATTAAATAGATAATGTAACTCATATGTAATCAAAAGCATAAAGATATTGAAAATGCATAAACAAACAAATACATAAATGAACGAATGACTTTAACTAAATAATAATGAAAGATACGATTTTAACATTTAAGAAGATCAAAAAAAAAAACGAGAAAAAAAGATAATAAGAGGATATAGATAAATATTCAGATTGATTATTTCAAAATAAAAGCAAAAAAAAAAAATAAAAAAAATAATAATGTTCATTAGTTAATACTGCAATTAATGCAACTGTCAACTATAGCTGAGCCAGATTTTCATTTAACTGCAAGTAAAATGGGTATTTAGCTAATCTGTAATGATAACGATATTTAAATTGCACCTTACTATAAGCATAGACTAAATATACTATAAGTATATATACCAACATCCATACACACACATTTACATATATATGGAAATATTTTATATGTATGAACATATAATGGCTTTTGATCGATCGTATAATTATCACCACTACTACCAACACCACCACCACCACCACCACTACAATCATCGTATCATCATCATCATCATATGATCGTCGTTTTGTCTCAAAGCGATCGAGGAACGAAAAAAAAATAATCTTTTTTTTTTGGAAAAAAATAAAATTCAAATTAAATATGAAAAAAATAAAAAAGAATTAAAAATTAAAAATCAACTATCAACTATCCTATCCCGTGTGTTTTGTTGATCGGCCTAGTTGAAAGCCATTGACTTTGCGGCTAACCATAAGTAGAGTACACAGAATGTAAGAATGTATACATATTCCAAAGTGACAGAAATGGCAATTGATGACGCGATTTGATCACCTCCTATGCATTTCTGAACTCATTTATTGTCTGATTTTATGAGATGCAATTTCTTATACTTAATATCATGTACGGGTATATACTTAATAGAAGAGAAGCATTTATAAAAGGCGGATTAGATTAGCAAATTATGTACATACATACATACATATACTTATTTAGATACGTAAATACTTACATACACACTTATACTAATCGTAAGTATGATATGATCCTCATTTTAGTTGTGGGATGAAAAGTTATTTATGTATATGAATAGTCGATAAAGATGCATATTTAAGTACATATACATATGTATTTTGTATTCGTATTTATATTATAGTGTGCTGTGCAGTCATTAGAGAAATTATTTGAAACATTGTTGCGAAGATAAACAAATAAATGACAAATTTTTTAATTGAAAAATAAGAAGAAGTAGAAAAAAACTTTAAAATAAAAAATAAGATTCTAGAAAGAAAAAAAAAAAAAACTAAGAAGAATTTATATACATATTATTATTTTATTATATTTACACAGTATTGACAATTATGTCCTTATTAGCATACAAACCATATCCATGTATGGTGAAGACGACGACGACAACCAAGACAAAAACGACGATAACGACGATGATCATCATTCTTCCCCAATTCAATTTTGATGAGAGATATCATTTAATATTCAAACTTAATAATAATAACAATGAAATCTGCACATTTACCAGTCTCTAATGCATTCATATAAGTAGTATTATGTGCATGCACATACATTTATCTTATCTATATGTGGATGTGTGTTAAAAGGATCCCTATGTTCTTTCATTTTCAAAATAAAAATTTTTCTTTCATTTTTTCCCTCATGCCATACATATTATTTTACAATGCATCCATAGTACAAAACAGTGTGGTACTGGTATGGATCTATGTGGATATGATGTTTACCATGTCTTTCCATTTCCATCTTTTTCATCTTCATATAGTGTGGTGGTTTTGTGATAACCAAAAAGAATTTTTATTATTTTCGTTTAGTTTTTTTTTTTTTTTTTTTTTTTTTGGTTTAAAGCTAGGGAATATTCGGGATTATGTGTATTTATCTTCATTTTCCATGATGTTTGCTATTGTATTTTAATAGTAGTATCACACGTCTACACACTATTACATACAGTATGAGAGTACTTTATATGCGTTTCGAATAATTTTACCGATAATGACTGTCATAAGATTGTGATTTTATCTGATTACCATTATTATTAGGTATTATATGATATTATATTTTTTTTTGAATTTTTTTTTTTTGTAAATAGTGATGATGGCTTGTGCTGAAATTATAAATATGTATACGTATTTTTTTCAATCTTCCATTTCCACCAAGAGTGTTAGATGCGTGTATACGTACACATAAATCCAATTTTTGGTGTATGTATGGAGTTAATGTATGGATGGATGAAAGATAAAATTTTTACCATACTACCTAACGTATACATACACTTTGTATACCTACTTATATGAATTTTTTTTTCATCCATCCATATAATATTATACGACCTAAAATAATGTATTTACGAACGTATATATATGCAATAAGCGTATTTAACATGATAACTGCACTGCATACACAAATATTGTACAAAGCATATACGTTACCGTATTTAATTTAATCGTCGTCGTCGTTATAAAAATGTTGAATATACGAAATATTATTACATACTTGTATATATACATACCTACCTACATACGTATACCTTAGATGATTTTGTTGTGGGTGTGACTAGCAAACTAAATAAAGTGAAAACTTTTGCCGAAAAAGAGGAAAAGTTTCGCCTTTTTAAAATTTCCTTTCTTAACACATTATATGGATGTACATATACTTAATTTATTAAAATTAAAATGAAGAGAAAGAAAGAAAAAAAAAAGCAGAATTTTTTTTTTTTTTGATCTTTTTTTTAACCTTTCTTATAATGAAACAAAATGAAAAACAAAGAAAAGTCTTTAAATATCAGATAACTAATAAGAGTTTTATTTTTATTTCTTTTTTTTTTTTTTGATTTTTCTTTAATGCAAAATTTTTTTCTTTAATTTTTTAGTTAGTCATTTTTTTAATTTTATATTATAGCAGTTAGCAGCTATTCATAAAAGATACTCGAATATACATACATATATACTTACCTATCATCAAAATGAAACTCAAAATTAAATTAAAATAAAAAAAAATACAACATTCAAGATCTATAATAGAAAGACAAAAAGAAATTAGATACACACAAGCACATCCAATATGTATACGAGCATTACTTATAAATGATAATGTATCTCTATATTATACAGATATAGAGTATATGTGATAATTAACAGTTTGTAGGTGGATTTAAGAAGCAAGGCTAAAATATTTTATAGTATCTATGTACATACTTTTATGTATAGTAATTATAAATGCATAATTTGTTGTGTGTGCTTGTATTATATATTCGTTGATTTGTTGTTGAAATATTACTCGATTTTATATAATTTCTGACATTATTTGTTTTTCTGTAGGTATGCACATACGAGTACAGTACATACATACTATGTGATATGTGAAATATATGATGGTGTATCTATGTATCTTATAAGTTTCAGCCAACGCTTTTCATTAGACAATATTTTAGAAAATGCTGCCTTTTATTTTGATTTATTTGAAATATGTAATAAAAAAATTAAAAATAAACAAAAATGAAGAAGAAATGTAAGTTTATTAAATTTGTTTCCAACTGCAGCCAAAGATAATGTAGTTTCACAACAATTTGCAGCTCTACATTTCATTAGAAAAGTTTAAAAAATCGAAAAAATTGACAAAAATAATTGAAGAAAATGCAAAACTAATATAAGTATGTATTTTGTTCAACTACATACTTATTTTTGGTTCTGACTGTACTTACATTTCATTAGAAAAGTTTGAAAAATGTTTGTCTTTTATTTTTTGCAAATACTATAATCATCAAAAAATAAAAAGTTAAATAATAATTTAACAATTTTTCTGATTACTTTTGGGTCTGACTGTACTTATACATATCTCTAATTTCGTTTGATTAAAATGAAAACTTGCTATGTAGGTACCTATATATTTATTTAAAATGCAATTTCTTATACGAAGTATTCAGCTATATATATACGAGATATTATGTACTTGTTATGTACAGTAAATGTATATTATATAGTATATACTACAATTATGTAAGTCTGCGTATATTGATATACCTACATATGTATTGGTTAATTTAAATTCATTTTCGTTACTGATAATTACATAATAATAATAATAGCATAATAATAACAATATGTAATATCATCATCATTATTATTATTATTATTACATCTCTAATAAAAAAGGATTATTCACTTGTTCCTTATTAACAGCATGAAATTTTTATTATTATTATTCATTTATTTATTTATTTATTTTTTTTTGTTCATTTCAGTTTTTATATATATGTATATATTTTTTTGCCTACTATGTATTTCTTTTATGCTTTGTAAAAGATATAAAAATAAGGAAAAATAAATTATACAAGTTATTTCCTTTCAACATTACATTACTTAGGTAGAGGTACTACATAGGAATAAGTACTCGTAAATATATACATATGTAATATGAATAGACAAGACCTACAGATCTAATAACTAATAATGTATATAAATACTTACATTATAATCCGCACATTTATATATATCTTAACGTATGTATACGTATTTTTATATACGGCGGGGTACAATTCATCTATACTATTGAAAATTGTAAACATAACTTAATAAAAATACAAATACATACCTGGTGTACTAAACACATAAACATACTCCTATATAAAAGTACTAGATAAATGTACATACCTAGTATAAATAAATTGGCTTTAATTATACATTAAAATTGTACACAGCTGTGTAATAAATGTTATACGTATATACATATATGCAACTGCATTTACAGTCTTGTAAAAATTTTCTCTTTAAATATAATTAAAAAAAAAAATGTAATATCTGTAGAAAATCCTTTTAAATCTTGCATGCAATATATTTACGTATACACTAGTATATTTCATCATCGTAATAATTACAAACTATAGCTAGAGCATCATATCATCATCATCATCATCATCATTATCATCATCCTCGTCCACAGCCATCCACATTCACATCATCATCATCATCATCATTTCATTCATTCAAATTCAACTGAATAACAACTTTTCAAACAGCAAATCTACAAACTATTTCCATTCATTCACAACATTGTACCATAGATTATGATGCTGTGTGTGTATAACAGAAATTATTGTGAAAGAGAAAATTTTTTCAATACACTATACACACGTATACACTTATCCATGCATATTATGTACCTTGCCTACGTTCATAATGAAATGTACTTTAACTTTTAGTAAGTGTACATATACGTTACATCTGTAGTTATGGACTTGCATTTTATAGAAATTATTTTCATGTACATTCAGCACCAGAACCATCAGACCCAGACCCAGACCAGACCAAACCAAACGAACGATCATCAAACAACAAACAACCAATCTGTGAGTAACTCTCTATGTATATATCTTGGTTAGATTTCTGATTTCTGTTTTATTTTCATTTACTTATAATCATCCACCACAGTAAACTGTGTGTAAAACAAGAACAACCAACTATAACCTACCTTCCTATGACCATCGGATTGCATTTTATCATTTTATTCATCTATTTACTATCATTTACTACTGATGCAATTCAGTATTATACTGCATTGATATGTACTGTTGGTGGTACATATGTACCACATAACATTCATTAATTACATACAAGAGTTACGAGAGTACATTTTATTATACATATTATATAGAAAACTTTTCTATAAAATTAAAAAGAAAATTCATTTATGAAACGTACGTAAATTCGTATTCATTTTTCTTGTATGTATAAGTAAAAAATAACAAAAAAGGAGTACAATTTTTTCTTTTCATTCTCTTCTTTTTGTGACTGATCATCTAATACTTATTTTATTGATGTACGTGTGTGTGTGTGTATGTATTGCATATTTATTTTTTGCACACCTTTTAAAATATCATTTTTATTATAGCGAATACAACAACCAAATTATACAAACAAAATGAAAATATCATCATCATCTGTGATGATATTTTATTTATTTACTTTTTTATATCTTTTCATTTAAGTATTCATTTTTTCTTCTCAATTTTATTTTCCATTTTATTTTGTATTCATTTATGTGTGTATATATAGTATGAATGTGTAACAAATTGGTTTTACATTTAATTTTGTTTTTTACTTTTTATGCGGTTTTCTTACGTTCTTCTTCTCATTTATGTATATGTACAATGTTTTTTCTTTTAAATTTCTTTTCTTTTGCTCTATCACATTTCTCTAGATTTTTGTTAATTTTTTCTTTTACACATATAAAATAAAAAATGTACAAGTATGTATACAAATATGTATTAGTTTGAAGCAAATGCAATCGAAGTTACACTTTCCTTTACAAGAAGTTACAAGCAAACACAAGATTATTATTTTATATCAATCATAAATATTTTATATTTTCTTATAGTATTTTATTTATATATTTTTAATTCTTGCAATAAATATAAAACATACATTACATATACGTATTATATACAGAAATATTGATGAACACATATATTTATAAAAGGCGTAGTACATATAATAAACAGTGCAATAAATAAATCATGCACCTTCTTGTACATTTATTTTGGAATATTATGAACTCTGTTTCTCAAAATGGTATTGGAACAGTAACAGTAGTATTAGTCCAGCCCAGTCAGATTCAAAAAGGTAGTAAAACGTAGCAAAATGATTATAAAATATGTATGTATATTGGTTCTCTAACTTTATTTGTGAAAAACAATTTTAAAAACAGATTAAGTTGCAGACGCATCGCATCGTCTGGATACATTTTCAAGCATGAAATTTGGTAATAATTTGAATTAATGAATGAAGGAAGAAATTAAAAAAAAAGGAAGTTTTTGTATTGTAATCGTGAACTCAATAATGAATTTAAATTAAAAGCATAAATTATTTTTAAGGAAATTGAATAACATTTGTTTGCTCTAACATTATAAATACAGAAAAGTATACTGTCCGGTTAGTTTTTTGAAACACTGTACATATATTTTGTTATATTGATTGTATAGATTTATAGAGTAGGTATATACTTAAATAAAGTTTACAATATGTACATAATATAGATATACATATCTTTTACATTTTATATTAGTAAATATTGACTTATTTTATCAATTTTTATTAATAGCAATATGTAGTAATTTTTAATTTATATATTTTTTTATTATGTGGTGTGCATTATATCTACAAATATGAGTACATACATACAATAAAATGTGTATTTATATACAATATACCACATGTATTTTACAATTATTATAAAATAAATAAATAATAGATATAAGCTAGGCTATAGTTACCGCATAAATACGTGCATAATTTCCATACTTATTTTCATAGTTATAGAGTATATGATATGATATGATACATATAGATATGTACATACATACATGTAACTTCATCTACAATATATAAGATATAAGATATAAGTACTTATATTCACATAATTTTCAAGTTTCATTTACCGGTTATTTTTTTTTTTTATATTTTTCTTTTATTTGTTTGTTTTCTTATCTTAACAACACACCATAAACCGTTGTCTGGTTGCAATAATGAACATGTACCATATATCTTTAATATAAGTACTCTGTATCTTCTTATAAATAACCAAACGTATATTTTTGACAAGTAAAAAGCATATCGCTATAATTATACGTATATGTGTGTATGTACATATGTAACAACACGATATATGTATATACAAACACATGCAAGTACTATATGGACATACACATATGAACATATATTCATATTATATGATTTGATATTATGTACGGTATATTCTTAGATTAGTATGAACATTTTAGTTGAATCTATATAATTTTTATTAACTTTTTTAATTTTGCCATATAATATTTATATAATGTTAAGTTTACAAAAAAACAAAAATGCTTTTCCTTTTTTTTTTCTATTTATTTTTTCATAATTTTTTATTTTTTATTTCATGTTATTTATATTTATTGTCAAATTGTGTAGTTAATAGTTTGGCTATTATCGTAGATTAATTTTGAAAATTTTTACTAAAAGTACCTTTACACTATATTACCAAAGAGATGATAATTTTTTGACGTTATCGTTTTGACATAATATTAAAGATAAAGGTGTGAAAAAGTTAATGCAATTTTATTTCACGCTATTTACATGATTTATTCATTGATAAAAGTGTTACAAGGAAAATCTGTATGTGATTTATATAAAAGTAAAATGATGAATTCTATCAAAATTTTCGGTTTGACAGCTTTTTTCGGTTGGCATTTTAGAAACTAAAATATGTAATCAAACACAGAAAAAAAAACCATGGATTATAAGAAAAATTGATAAAATGCTGAAGTTTTATTTATTTCATCCATTAAGTGTTGGATTTTATTTCTAAACACTTTATAGCATTTTGACATGAGTGCAAAGACAAAAATCATCATTTCGTATTTAGTTTATCTCTATACACTGAATTATTTAGATTTTAAGAATATAGTGTAAAGGCACTTTAAGTATGAATGCTGAAATCAAAGTACATGTATTTTTATTTTTAATTTTTTATATAAAAATATGTTTATGGACATGATTTCCTCATTTTTATTTTTAAGTTTTTTTTTTCTTTTCTTCTAAATTTTCATTTTACAAGGAACAAAAAAAGGTATGTAGTAATTGTATGTACATTTATTTAGAAATATGTATGTAAAAAGTTAAAAAGTTTAAAATAAAATAACAAAAACAAAAACATTAAAAATAAAATGAAAAAATAAATAACAACCAATTCTAAAAAAAAGATGAAAAACTTTAACATGTTCA
The DNA here is from genome assembly GCA_951394055.1 of Villa cingulata. Classification (NCBI taxonomy): domain Eukaryota; kingdom Metazoa; phylum Arthropoda; class Insecta; order Diptera; family Bombyliidae; genus Villa; species Villa cingulata. Next base: position 25,499,657 of record OX596025.1, on the reverse strand, counting down.
CATATTATTATTATCATCATTATTATTACTCGTATCATTATTATAATTTTCATTAAGTATTTTTATTATTATTTTATTATTATTAAGCATGTTATTGTGAATTAAAGAGTAGAGATAGTTTTTTTTTTCCATAAATATTTTATGTATGTACATCCATAATAGTATACGAGTACATACATATTTACAATAATTTTCATGTAGTACTTGTACAAGTAAGTATTTCTATAGATGCACATAAACAAATATTTATTCATTTTTATTTCAGAAAAGAAGACTGTGTTTGTGTAAGTATATACATATTCATATTATTGTAGTATCTTTATAAAGAAAGTTAATAATTTCTCATAATATTTTTATTATAAATAATAAGAAAACTAAGAAGAAATGAAAAAAAAACAAAAAAAAAAAAAACTGAAAAATAAAAAGAAAAAATTATTATAAAACAAAACCAAAACAAATACGTATATTTTTGTACGTAGATATGTACTTAAATATTGTATAAATAAATTTCATATATAAATGCATCTGTATACCACATATCCTATAATATTCCATGGATGTATGTATACCATGTACCTCTATACCTATAAAACGTATGAGTAAGTAAGTAGGCAAATTAACCACCAAAAATCTAAAAATTGTATATGAATGGTTTGTAATATAGGAGAAACAGTGTGTTTTATAGCAGTTATAAGGTACAGTCGTACAGTGTAATAGAATTATCAATTTGAAAATACTGCTCGTCGTATTCGTATATGTAATGTAGTACATGAGCACCATAGGTATGATGTATGATGTACATAGTTTGTAGTACATTTATATTGTGTGGTTGTGGATAAAATATAACTATAAAATGCTAAAGACGATGATAATGACTTGATGAAGATGAAGTTTGACTTGTTTTGGATACATTATGCACTTCTTCATCATCATCATCATGGTTGTCGTCATCATCATCATCATCATCAATACTACAAATTTTTAAAAGACATCGTCGTAAGTCTGCATATATGATCATATACATGTATACGTATATGTATGTGAGTAAATACATTTTGTAGATATGTATACTATATGCATAATAAAACATATAATATGATATGTGGATATGCAAACCTATAAAAGATTTGACTTAAAAGATATAAAGACCTTGATAAATCCAACAACTATTATCACATGAGTGTATATACACGTATACTGTACGAGTATGCAGATGTGATGGTGTTCGAATTGAACTGTGTCTATAAAGTAAAAAGTGTACAGGTACAGGTACATCAGTGAGATCAGCAATAGTAGCAGCAGCAATAGCAGCAGCAGCAACAGCAGCAACAGCAACAACAGCAACAACAACTAAAGTAACAACGAAATTATATATTTACAGGTTTTTATCGAATCGATATTTTTACTTAATAATATAATTTGTACATTATGTACATATGTATATCCATATACTATTCTGTTTTTATCGTATGTGAAAGTGTACATATACACACACAAAAAAATGCTAACTTTATGAGGTGTTTCTGTTGTTGTTTATTTTTTACAATTTTTTTTTTTTTTTGTTAAAATTTTTTACTTGTTTGTAATTTTTACACACATACACATCATATATACTTACATACATATATACATATGTAATACGTACTCATATGTGATACATAAATACAATATTTACGATATTTATTTGCTTATACATTCACTTTATACTTCTTATTTCTCTTGCTATAATTTTTAAAGTTTTCTTTATTTTTTATTTTCTAAAGAAAAGATATTTTTTGTCATTTACCTACCATACATGCCATACATGCCATATGAGTATAAATGAGTATGAGTACAATTGCATATATACATTTATGTACATAATGTATATTCAAAGAAAATATACTGATGCGATAATGGCATGCATATAATTTGTGTGTTAGAATGTACATACATACGAGTATATGTAGTAGTAAATTTTAGTGTTAAATTTTCATGTAAATATATAACAGCATTACCACACATGCAAATGCTTTGTTGTCACTTTTTTTTATTTGTTGTATGCTCAAATTAAAGACCAAAAACAAAAGAAAATTAAATAGAAAATTTTTATTTTTCTTTTCTTGTTTTGCTTTTGTGTTTTAGTTTCTTTTTTTTTCTGTTGTTTTTTTCTTGTTATTTTTTCTTCTTCTTCTAAATTTATCTTAATATAACTTTTACACAGTTAAACGGATGGAAAAAGACTCTAATTTCAAATTGTGTACTTAATGCATTAGTATATGTAAAATATGTAACGCATGTAATGTAATTTTTGTATGGACGTATGTACATATATAATAGGTATGTGTATAAAACACGTATTAAAAAAAATTGAGAAAAATTAAATTAAAAAAAAAAGCAACAACAGAAACTAAATATGTAATACACGCATGAGTCGTACGTACGTAGAATATTGCGCTCTTGTAATGGATAAATTCACATTTCTGTTTATAAAAAATTAATTTTGCTTTTAAAAAAATCGTGTATGTAACATATTTTTTTAATCATTATTTTATTGTATGAAAGTCTAATGTATTTTTTATGGACCATCATCATACGTCCTATACGTATGAAGTTAAAGTATAGGTATATAGCTACACACTCGTAAAATAAAAGTATTAAAAGTTAATGTCATTATGTTGTATAGCAGTTGAACGGTTGAATTACACACTACACACCCATAGACGTATACAGGTAAGTAAATATGTATCTATTTCATTTTATCCTAATGCGTTCGTTCGGTTTTAATAATAAAATTTTTTCGTTGTTTTTGGGAAAAGTTTCAATTTCATGGATCAAATTAAACGTTAATTTGCACTTTAATACATCCAACAATAAAAATATAACACGTCCATACGTACGTAAGCTAAGATATGTATGTATAGTTTATCTATTACAGCACTAGTTATAAAAGTAAAGCTGAACATATTTTTTTTCTTCACGTGAATACCATCACTCATTTATACTCATCGTAAAATATAGTTGATAGTAGCACGGTAGTACTCTCATAATCATGGAATAATGATGGCCCTTTTCAGGCGTTACTCATCATATTTTAATTATTCACAAGAAAATGTTAATTAAAAAAAAAATAAAAAAAAAAGAAACTGAAATCAGGAGAAAGAAATGTAAGAAAAACCAAAAAAAAAAAAAAACAGACAAAAACGTCTGAAGAAAAACAAAAAAAGATGTTATTACCGGTCTCTAAATGGAAAGTGATGATATGATCGTATGTACACTAGTACGTTGATGGTGGTAATGATAGTGAAATAAATTGATAAAGATATTGCGTTGATTCTCATCGTCTACATATACATATGTTACATACATCATCATGATAATCATCATCATAATAATTGTTGTTGTCGTTGTTGTCGTCATTTTCATCAACATCATTATTATTATCATCATCATAAAAGATTACTTGAACTTGAAATTTTATCTGTGAATAATTTTTTTTTCTTTTTAAAATGAAAGTGTCTAGTCTAGATAACTCTGTACTGTGCCACTATATATACCAATGAAATGAATAGTTTTTTAGATAAAGAAAGATTTAAAAAAATATAAAAAAAAGTACACACATACACATATTTAATTAGATAATGTAAATTTTGTGATTATTTAATTTCTTGGAAAGAATTTAAATGATTTTTTGAAAAAGGGTATAAAAGTTAGATAACATTACCACATCACATACTTATATTTATGGAAAACATGAAAGTAAAATAAAGAAAAATCATTGAAAACATTAAGGAAATTGTACAATTAATATTGTGTGAAATTCATGGAAAAATTTTTAATTTAAATTTCTGACATTTTTTATTTTGTAAATTTTCAAATAATTTGTCTTTTAAATAACGAAAATAATGAAAATTTGATTCAATTGTTTTCGTATAAAATGATTATGCGATTATACGAGTATAGATACGTAACGTACACATAACCTACATGCTACAAGAAAATGAGGAAACTAATATTTTTTTTTTTTTACAATTTTCAAAGAATCAGAATAAAAATAATTACCATAAAATGAAATGAAAAATTTAAAATCAAATAATATTACAGAATTTTTGTCAGTATGACTACTATATGACTATGAACGTAATTCAAATTTCGAAATGTAATCAATGAAGATATTTTTACTTAGTAATTCACAACAAAATTTCTATAAGGAAATGAAATTATGTATTTTAATTACTAAACCACTGAACCACTCTGAACATTTTAAAAAAAATCCATTAGACATACATACATATTTTTATTTGATTTTTGTAATAATTTCCTTTAAAAATTTTAATTTTAAATTTATTGTTATTGCGTAAATAATATTTTGTTTTTTATTTACAAGGTTTTGTTGTTCTTTATTTTTAGTATATGTATAGGTAAAGGAATGCATGTATAATTTGTTTATATTTGTTAAAATATTTTATGTCTTAAATATTTTATATATGTACTGCGTCATTATTTTATTTTTGTTTCATATTTTCAATTTTTAATATGCACATATGTAATATAATTTTTATTCTTTTGAAATTGTCAAAAGAAAATTTTAGAACTGTCATAAGGTAATATATCTATCAATTTTTAATTAAACCTTCTTCAACACAAATTTTCAAAAAAAAATTTTTTTTTTCTAATTTTATTTTGTATTTTCGTATAATATGCCTTCATCAAAATTTTAGACAAAATGTCTAATTTAGTATATTTGTTTTTTTTCGTTCTTAAATTCGGTAGTATACCAATTCGCTTTTGATTTAATACAAAGTGTCATGTGTATTAAACATTCAGAACCAAAAGTAGGTATTCGGGAAAATGTAAAATTTAAAACTTAAGCTTTGGAGTATATTTTTATTGAGAGATGTATATACAACACCACACAACATATCTTACCATCAAATAAATTATTATACGTATAATACTCGTATGTACAAAATGTTATATTTAATATTATGGATTCTTTTCAAATTTAATTTATGCAATAAATTTTCAAATATTATTTATGTATCATATTATGTATTTATTTTTCCAGTTATTTAATAACGCTGAAAATTATTTAACACATTTAAAAATTTTATTGATTTATTCATGTATATGTATGTATTTTTTTTTCTTTTTTGTTATTGAAAAAAACAAAATGTTTATGAAAAAAGTTATTACATAAATTACGAATGAATATATGTATGTATATATAACATTCAGAATGTTAATAAATTAATAAGAAAATTATACAATATACAAAAGATATTTTTGTGAACCAGTATGAACGAACATAAATTTTGTTGTATGTACATAGTTAATTTGAAGTTTTAAGTATCAAGTCTGTATTCTATGTATTATATGCCATTTGTCATATATATCTATACTACTATCCAATTACATTTATTATATTTTATTGTGAATGCACCACACCACAAACCTCCAGATACCAGAATTCAGTCATCATCACCATCACATTACAGACTTTTTGTATTTCAAATTTTAAATCATCAAAACACAACAATTTTATTATGTGGAAGTGGAATGAAACATTGTGGATTTTTGTTTTTTTCTGTTTCATTTTTATTTGACGTATTATGTTATGTTATGAGTATAAATTTTTTTAATAATTTTTTTATTATCATTTATACTGTGTTTGTGGTACAGTCCAGTCAGTCAATTCTCAGTTAAATATAAATGTTAAATAAATATTTCAAAAAAAGAAGAACATCTACTAACTATAACGTATACATATATTGTATAATTTCATGCACATTTATATGAATATACATATCTCTTAAAATAAATATTTTTTCAAGTGGAAAATACAAATATCTACATAAAACTACATAATTTTTATTTTATATTCTTTCTTTTTATTTTTATTTTTATTTGTATTTAATTTGAGAGAAAAGAAAAAAAATGTTATAGCTCAATAAAAATTTGGTTTTGTATTTATTTATTTATTTTTTTTTTCATCATTTTATTCTTCTAATTTTCTTCAGACAAAATTTTCAAAACAAAACAAAACAAAACAATTCGGAATGAAGAAAACAAAAAAAAAAAATACGACTTATAAAAAGAATTATTTTCTCTTAAGAAGTTTTGTATATCTACTATATAAAAACATAAACTATACTATACATAATAAATAGCAAACATTTCTTTATATTTACATGCATACATATGTTAATTTATATCTGTACATACTCGTATGTGAATATAAAAGTTATTCATATGCACGAATTTATTTATACACGAATAGTCTGAGTTTTATGTATTTTTAAAGAGCCAAAATTATATAGTTGCATTCTTAAATCCATTTTTTTTTTATTTCTATAGATAAACTTTTTTATACATATAATACCACATAATATAATACAGTATTCTGTGATAATACATGCGTGTACACATATCTATTACTACATTGATTCTTTGATTATTATTCATGAAGTCCGTATACTCTTACAAATATAATATAGATACAAGAAAGTGTATTTATATTGTTTACGTATGATATAACATGGATGCTGTTTCTGATGATACTATGATGATTTTGTTTTGTATCATTTTATTCGCATTTCCATGTTATATAAAATGAACACAAGGAAAAATATTCTTTTATTGAAACGGATACAAGTCATTATGTATTATATTATATAGATATGTATACAGATTACATCAAAATACATACATAAATTATATTTTTATATTATAAATATTTTGGTATGTAAAGAGTAAAGATGAATTTTCATTTATTTATTTTTTATTCTTTTCATTTCTTTCGATTTTCGTAATATTATATTAACAGTGATTCTGATTGTATTATTATGAAATGTAATTATTTATATATACAGAAAAACATATATAAGATACTTTTATTTTTATTAAATAAAATGTTATGTACAGAAATTATTATCATACACAGTAAAAAATATGACGGAGTGATGTGAAGAATATCCGTAAGGCGAAAGTTTTTTTAACCCTTCGGATAGTTATTATTACCCTGCACTGTATAAATAATAAAGTTATCCAAACGGATACAATATGGATTAAATTTTTCAAAAACAACTGATATCCAATTAAGGTTTTTTATTTCACTCCGTATGTAGTGAATTGATAAAAATTTCAACAGTTATCTTTCTGTTATCACAACTGTACTTGAAATCAATTGTGAACATGTCTAAAAAAATATCAGATCGGAGTGTTTCAAATCTCCTGCTGGATATTTTGCCATTCATAAAAGAAATTTCGTTCAAATCGGTTGTATAATAGTATAAAATGAAGAAAGTGTTTTGTGTAAATTTTAATGAAACATTAAAATATATTTGTGTAAATTCAAATAAAAATAAAAGTGCTGACGTCCTGGATATATTACAGGAATGTAAGTATTATTATTTTATATTTTAGTTTAATTTATAAATTAATATTAAATGGTGTACATAATATGATTTAGGTGTAGAAAAATTTGAAATTTCAATTGATAAATTTAATCTGAGTCTCTGTGATGAAAGAGGGATTTGTTATACTCAAGAAGTGTTCGATATAATAATGGAAAATTGTGCTACGACACTTGAAAAGGTTTTATATGTCAGGACATCATTAATTAATGTTAACTTTACAATAGTTACATATGTAATTAGAATAAAAATTATCTTTCAAATGTAATTTAAAGATAAATTCAAATCAGTTGCAATTCAAACTGATTTGTCTTTTTCACCGCCAAGAGAACCTGGGGCTTTGCACAGACAAGATTGCTTCATAGGTTCATTGCCAAAAAGAATGATGCTGGTATCAGATGTAGTAAAAAATGTATATTTTAATCAAATTTTTAATCATAGGGCTTTTTTGAATTCATTACTCTTACACTTAATACTTACACTTTTTGGATGATATACTGATTAACATACATTTAAAATGCAATATTTTGTGCGGTGTTTAATATTTTTGCAAAACGATATATAAAGTAAGTGAACTTATAAAAATATAATTTGAATACTTTCGCGTCTGCGATATTAATTTTTGTTAACCTATCAAATGCATGCATTAATTGTGAAGGTGATGTATTCAAGAAGGCTCTAAAAACCAATATTTACTATTGTGCTACTACAATATGATTTTTAAACAGGAAATAGAGAACCACTTTAAAAAAGAAGCAGAAGGCATGAGAATTTTAGAAATTTATAACAAAAATGGAACCTTAACCAAAAAATGTAGAATCAAGCTTGTCAATATTATAGTTGGTCATTTGATTACAGTTTACGGCTCATATCCATCAAGTGAAAATAAAATATTGTGGGCTAAGGCCACAGCAAAATTGTTTCCAAACTTATGCGAAAACAAAGACCCTGAAAAATTTGTAAGTGTATCAAGTTTAGTTCCTGCTTTTAGATTAGTTCAAAACATGTTAATGTTGTATTTATAATTTAAGGAGATATTTTATGAACCTGAAACAAGAGGAGGATTTTTTGGCTTTCGGTTAAGAACGATCAACAAATCTTTGGGAAACTCGTCTCGTCTAAAACAAATTATTGATATTAGCGAGGAAAATATCTCGGATGATGAAGAGGAAAATTACAGCTCTTATTTGGAATGGCTAAAATCAGCCAGTCCAAAAACAGAAAAAGAAAATATTTTTAAAGCCATGGCCAAAACAATCAAATGCCGAAAAATTGATTTTAAAATGACTTTCCTAGATTTTTAGATACACCTGGTTTAGTAAGTTGCGTTTAATTTCAACTTAACTGCTTTCGTCATTTAAATTTTGAGATTCGATATTATGTAGTACATGTTAATTTTTACTTAATATCTTGCTGTTTTGTAGATTTTTCATAAATATAAAAATTAAAACGTACTTTTTTCAGATCAACCAAGATTTTGAATTAATGTATGGTGCTAAAGATTTTCAAACAAAGTGGCTGACATATAAACACAAAATTTACAATTTGGCTGACGAAAATAAAATTTCTTTGTATGATGAGTTTACTGATGAAGAAGAAAGTAATGAAAGTTATTATTTTTCGAATTAAGGTAAATAAGTAGACTTTATTTTTTGTACTTCCAGAATTCGATGATGACCTCACTGCTTTATTGACTCTTTCAAAAGTATTACGTACAGTTGGAAAATACGGGAAAAATAAAGAAAATAGTCGTTTCATTACTTTCAGAAAGGTAAAAAAAATTGATTAAACCAAATATCCAATATTTATTTATTTATTTATTTACTAAATAAGTTTTTTTTATTTTTTTATTTATTTCACTTTATTTGCAGACTGGATCTATTCAAGAAAAACATATTGAAACTCAACCATATTTGCTGGCCACTGGACAAAACAAAAAGGAAATTCAGAACTTTTCAATATATATAGACGGATTAGAATTACCAATTGGAAAAGAAAACAGCATAGACGCATTTGACACTTATTTTAAAAGCTTTTTTGTTTTTAAATGTCAATATCCTAAATGTTCGTATTATTTTTTCCTATTTCTGCAAGAGTTTTTTTACGAAATGAACTCCAAAAAACTCACACCCAAACTAATAGAAATAAAAAATAAATTTATGAATATGTAAATAATATTTAAGCTTAAAATCATACATAATGAATATTTAGTTTTACATAAAGTTTAAGTTTATATATACGTACATAAGAATAACAAAATTTGAAATTGATTTAATTTTGAAAACTTAACAAATAACTTAACTTAACAATGAATACATGTAAAATAGATGACTGCAAAGTAATGTTTAGTTCATTTAAAATTTACTGTAATTAATATGATTGTTGAATGTAATGAAAAAATATTTTTTTTATGTAATATTTTCGAAACAATTACTTAGATTCGATTTTTGTTTAAATGCTTATAAATTGAAATTAACTGAACAAAACGTACGCATTTCTTTAGTCGACTTAAAATTTCCTGAACCATTTGAATTGTTATACCTTGCTCAAGATTTTAGTTCTGTTTATATAGTATCTAAGCATATAATGTTTTAGCTTAAGATAAAATAGAATTATTAAATAAATTTAATATTTTTGTACAACTTAAAACAGCGTTTTTTCAAACAATTTTAAAAATTTTATAGTGTGGTTTTTCGATTTTCCAAAATATATTGTAGCATAGCATTTATAGCCTATTTGGAGTTTCATAATTTATCATTTTTGATACTAAAAAAAACTCGTTTTGGACTGTTTTACATTTTCCATTCGGATATCCATATGTTCACTACCTTAGGATATTACCAAATACTCAATAAGACGTTTTCGTAGTATCCACTTGCAGTTTGTTTACTTAACCTTTTGGATATTTTTGCAATATCCAGAAAAACCAAAATTTAAAATATCCGACGAAAATAAATCAAATTTATACATAAGGAGTAAAATTAAAAGTATACTATTGGATAAATAATTTTGTTATCCAAACGGTGGGATCGTATCCAACCTCGATTTGGAGTTCGCATCACTCCGTTTTTTTTACTGTGTACGTATAAGTATAACGCATATCTATCCAAAATGTATAATGTGCACATTTATACATTATTTTATTATTATTATTATTATTGTTATAGTAAGTGTCAAAAAAGAAAATCCAATAAGAAGAATGTTTATAAAGAATTTTTCTCAAAAACTAGGTTTCATTCCTAAGTGTATCTTTATAGAAACATTTTCTTTGAAAATGGTGTGAATACAATTTATATTATACACTTTTCCTTTTTTTAAAAAGACGCCTATATTTTCTTTTCGAAGTAAACACTTTTTCATTCCAGTAGACAGTTTCTAAATCAGCATCATGATGCGAGAAAGCGATACGAGTATCGCATCGATTGCCAATGTCAGAATGTCAGATGAATTTCATAATATGACTCAACCTCAAACATAGCAATTTACACTTACAATCCACATGATGGAAGTTGGAAGAATGTCATACGAGAGGCGATGCGAAATTTATTAATATGATTTTATTTTGAAATGTAGAAAAGCGTTATTTCATTGCGAAAACACACGCAGAAAATATTTAAGAGTTCGTATTTAAATGATGTGAAGTAATTATTTCATTAATTTGGTTTAAAACTGCTTGCAGAAATCAAAAGTATATACCAAGCAGATTGGATCGATGTTATCATTAAAAAATGTTTTTTGTTAAAAATTTACTTATATCACTTTCAAAAGAAAACGATTTAATACATAAATGATAGTTAAATCGAAACAGTATGAAGCATGTATCATGTAAGTATAAGTATACGCATGTTAGAGAAAGAAAAAAATTTCACTCTAGATATAAAAATAAGAAAATATATATTTTTTTTTTCTGTAGAAAAAACTACAAAGTAATATTACTGCACATACATACATTTCTAAAATATGTATTCATACAATACTATACGTGCAGATATGTGTATTTTGAAATTATAATCAAAGATTGGCATTGTTGTCTCATTAAAAAAAAAGAGCCAGAAAAATGAAATAAAAATCAAAATTAATATTTATTTAAGTTTTAATATATGTGTATGTATGTACGTGTACATAATTTATTATATACAAGTATCTATATACATATATTTTAAAGTGCTGTTCTGTTTTGTTTGGTATATCTATTTAGCTTATATTTTTTTTTGTGTATTATCTTTATCATTTTTAAGTTACAGATACTTTGAATCTATGACATGATTAAGTATGCGTATATATCTATACAAACATACAAAAATGTTTGTACATTTATTATATCATATAAATGAACAACATATGTACATACGAAGCTATTATATTCGTCTATACATATATGCGATATTTCAATGCTATAATGGAAAGTCCACTTAAATCTAATTGCACTTGTTTATTGTTATATTTTATGTTCTCATACACATGTACATATATTGCAGCTAAGTCACTTTTATTTTTTAATAATAATTTATCATTTCAATAGAAAAAAAATTGAATAAATAAATGAAAAAAATGAAAAAATAAAATATATAGACTTTTATCATTTTACATGTCAGTACACGTATGATATAAATTCAAATAAAAAAAAAAATATTTTTCTTATCTATTCCATATAAAAATTCATTTTATAACTGTGTATACTGGTATATATGTATGTATATGTAATGTTTTTATAAATTCACATAAATTATATGCAATATTGAATCATCACATAGCACATATATCATATTTTCAAATATTACTTACATCATCGCTGTTCAAAAAATTAAGGGGTGGATTGATAAGAAATTAACTGACTGTTATTGTATCTGAATGGTATATATGGTATACATGGTATGTACCTAGTACTCTGTAATAATAATAAATTATTGCTAATCATATTTTATGAAATTTGATAATTATTTAAAAATGAAAAATAAAATAATTATCGTATAAGTGTTATTTTTGTTTGTTTATTTTTTTTTTTTTTTTTTTGTATTATTATTATCGAAAGTTCATTTTCAAAGACAACGAAAACATTAACTGAAAATAATGCTAAATTTTGCAGAAAATGAAAAAAATACATTCAAACTGAAAATCAAATTGAAAGTTTATAGAATTTTGACAGATAATTTCAAATAAAATAATACCTGAATCGTACACTTTTTTTTTGATATTGTGCTGTGTAAGTGGTGGATATTCAATTTTGAATTTGACATGCACAAGAAGTTTGTATTCAATTTTGATTGCACGTAGTAACAAGTAAACATGTAGGTACTACACATGAAAAGGTAAAAAAAGAATCATATAAATAAAATATAAAACTTCCTGGAGTACGTATGGAGTTCATTATTATTTTATTCTGTGTACACATTCACTACATAAGTCACAAATGCGCACAGATAAACGCATGTTGATTCAACTTATACAAAGTATTGTACTCGGAATCAATGAATTATAAAAGGAAATTTTTAAAATACACATACTCATATAGGTAAGTATTTTATATACAAAACTCATAAATATGTACATTCCTATATATAATAATGTGTATATTTTTTTTTTTTTTGTTTTTTAGGAAGCATAAAAATTACAATAAATTGTAAAGATTGTATGTTCGCCATTAATCAAAAAATCAAAAATCAAAAAAAAAAAAAAAATTACAAATTTAACAAGAGATTTAAAAACGTAAAAATTTAAAGAAACATACACATGTACCTATCTTCTTATGTGCGTATAGTTTATACGAGAGTGTACATACATATGTATGTATTGAAATTTAATAAAAGCGATTATTATATATTTGTAACAAATCAAGAACAGAAGATGGCAAAAAAAAATTTAATAAAAAAAAACGAAGATAAATCCGTATAATCTCATATCATAATTTATATTTTTATGTTGTCGTGGTTTGTTTGTTTCTTTTTTTTTTTTCTTGTTAAATTTTGCAATAATTTTTATCTGAATTTTACCATAATAAAACGAGTACAGAATATATACATAGTACATACATACACAAATACGCAATTATATATGTACGCGTACAATAATGAACATAAAATAGGAGGCGTATTCCAAAATCAAGAAATAAAAAAAGCACAACAAAAACAAACAAACAAGTAAACAAATAGCGAAAAAATAAAAAAAAATTGTTATTAAATCTCAAGGTGATTAATTACCATACCACCACAAGTTTCCAAGTTTAATAAATATATGAAAATTAAATATTAAATTTAAATTAAAAAGAAAACACACACACACACACATCATGTGTTACATAAATATATCTATATAGGAAAAATTCTCATGATGATGATAATGTTTTAAACATGCAATATGCAAATTTACGAGTATGACTTTTCAAGTACATACTTATATGGTAGATAAATGAAGTGCTTTATAGTATGTGCATGCATGCACAATCATATATACATAATGTATATTATGTACTCGATATATAGAAGAGAAACTTATGTACTACACAATGTGTACATTTTATTGTTTATACAATTTTCATTTACATCATTTATATACAATACATATATGTAGTTTGTCTTTGATTGTATATATTTATAGACATTAAAATATTTAAATCAAATCATTTAAAGTCATTTGCGTACATCTGTCTAAATAAGTGCATATCCATCTATAGAAGTACCTACACGTACACCTATATAGAATGTTAAATTGTGACATTTGAAAAAAGAAAAATTTTCATATTTTTGGAATGTTCATTCATAGATTCATAGTTACACATTTTTATAACCACAAAAAGTCAAGGAGGATGTTATTTTGCTTTTGTATAGAAATGTGTAGTAAATTTTATTTAGTTATTAATTCTGATGGTGATGTTGTTGGTACACAAAATGAATATAATTCAAATATTATAGGAACACATTCCATGTATATAAACATACACTGCGTATACACGTAAAATACGTACATAATTTAATGAATGTTTCTGACAGATAGAATCTATACAGAAATGGTTCAGATTCAGATTATTTGAATTTTGACTCTTTCTCTCTCTCTCTCTCCTTAATTAATTTACTGTCTAAAATATTCACAATGTTATCGAACTAACTTTTAATTACAATTTCGTATTATTCAGTGATTTTACGGAAAACTATCCAACACATCTATATTCGAAAATACACAACTATGATACTGAAAGATCAAATTTTTTCTTCTATATATACGAGTATATAAGTAAATTGAAAGTGAATTAATCCTTAAATCAAATTCTTTTACAATTCGAATGTTGTGGGCATAGAAAAAAATTTTTTCTTTAATTGAAATCAATCTAAAATCAAATCCCACATAATTTTTTCTTCACATTCATTTTTTTGAAATTCTTTAAGCCAATATTAAGTACAGATTAGATAAAAGTTTTATTACACTTTTTATATTGCATACACAAATATGTACATATATGTACTTGACAAGATAAATTTTAGAACCCTAATTTTAATGCGTTCTTATTACTGACATCAAATCATTGATAAATCCTTATCTTTTAATATAACAGGATAATAATGTATATATATACGTACGGTATTATCTGTTGTGTTTTATTAGTGTTAGTGTATTTAATGGTGGAATATGTATCCATCCATATATCCATCTTGTGCGTGTATCCTGATGGTACACATTTAAATTTAAGTATGTTCACAATCCACATAACCATATTAAATGATACGGATTTAGTAGAAAATTTAGAAAATTCATACACTCGCACATATGTACACTATCATATGCACTAATATGATATTTTCATTTCTTTATACGTATACAAATTTTATATATAGATTCGAAGGATTTTATATAAAATAAAATTTTCCTTGCAAAAAATCTTTAAATTGTCAATGATAATAAACATTTCTTAATGTATGTCATTATCCAAAAATGTACATATAAAAGCACAGAGTGTATAAATGTTTAGGGTCGTAGTCGTATTTGATACAAAAGCGATACAAGGGGTATTAAATATTACATTGCGTATTTTGTGAGATATTAAGTATAAATATTTAGTAGATGACATAGTATACATTAAATAGAGATCATTACACATTAATTATGGTTTCAGATATCATTAAATTTAATTCGGTTTACAATAAAATTTTTATGTATGCACAGATGTACTATATGTATTCTTAGTACCTATATAAAGTACTCATATACATACATGACATTCAAGTACATACATATATACGAAAATATATCATATTCATATGAGATACATATGTATAAACAGACTTATTCCTAGATATAGTATACATGATACACCATGATGCAAATAAGTACAGATAAATATTTTTTATTTTCATCTTGTACATGTATATACTCGTATATATATACAGGAAACTTCCTTTTAAAAAAAAAAAAATCATTTAAGGAAGCCAATTTTATTTAAACCATGCAAGTATACATATATGTAGTATAGCAGCATCAACATATCCAAGACTATGTCATCATAATAGGAAAAAAAATATGTATGTATATCTCTTCTCTCTGTCTGTATGTGTTTCACTTTGAAAATGAAATCAAAAAGAATCTGAAAAAAGAAAAATAATGATAATTCAAACTAATTAGTGATAAATCACGCAATGGCACATAACAGAATTGTCATTTATTTATTTATTTTTATTTATTTTTTTCTCTTACATAAATGATGATGTGTACTTGAATGTGATATGCGATATCTAAATTCTTTTATATGTACAGTACACACATGAATGTAATATGAATGTACGAGTATGATATGTGAAAATTTTTAAATAACTTCCGTTTTATATATATATGCATACTTTATACATTATGTATAGGTAGTACATGTAGATATATTATATAGACACTCGTATGTATGTAATGTTGATTCTGAAAAGGATTGTAGGTTGACTGAATCATAATTCACACAGTGTGTTCCAGATACATAACATAAACATTTTTTTGTATTTCTTTTATTTTTATTCATTTTTTTTTTTTAGGTAGTAGTAGGTACCTATCTCTATATGTATATTTAGTACACTTTTTATAAGTAGATCGAGCGAGACTTTAATAGATAATGAAAGAATTAAAGAATAAACAAACACAATAACAATATAAAGCAAATCACACAAAAAACACTAAAATACATGTACATGTTTTGTATACACATACACGTATCTATGTGGACATTTATTTATATAGGTATCTACATATGTATATCAATTTAACTTGACATTGAAATTGTATGAACATGAACATTATTATATACTCGTATGTACTACATTATTTTCCTTTACATTTACATTATTTGAATTTTTTACAATGTGGACGCAATTTAAATAAATTTGTATACTTTCTCATATAGGATAGCTATGTAAACTGTAAAGTAACAACATAAATAATAGACTTCGCATACATATGAATATATGTACCCACTTATCTTTCGATTATATCTATATAAGTTGATTTTATGTATTCAAATCACGAATTAACTTATAATCAAATTATGTAGGTACCCCCCCGAGTATACTCGTATATATTTCATTTTGTTCGGTTTATTTATTTTCTTTTTCTTTTTTTCATTTCTTTCATATTTTAATTTTTTTTTACAGAGTATAGAGTTAATATGCAGTCCTATAGTCAGAACAGAACACATTCAAGTATTATTTGTATAAAAACGTTTAGGTACACAAATATAATTCATAGGAATAATAAAATGCTCAAACACATATAATGA
The DNA here is from genome assembly GCA_951394055.1 of Villa cingulata. NCBI lineage: Eukaryota > Metazoa > Arthropoda > Insecta > Diptera > Bombyliidae > Villa > Villa cingulata. The sequence continues at coordinate 25,482,521 of OX596025.1, read as the reverse complement.
AGGGATACAGTTGCATATATGCATTCGAGATATGGCCAAAGATAATTCGGTTCATCCGAATTTACATCCAAAAACGAATTCCCAAAATCATATTTCAAAAATGTGTACAGATTTTTAAAAAATGTTTGAAAGAATTTGCTTGCTGCAAACTATTAGTGGTCTGGTACTTTACAAAAAATTAAGAACAATGCTGAAATTTTTTGAAAAATTTCCATTCACATTAGAAGCAAGTAGTACAGAAACTAGAGGTCGCAGCGAGAAGAAAGTAGCACCATTGAAAAGAGCGTCCGTCCAAAAATACATAAAGTAACTCAATTAAAGTGGACAAATTCGGCAAAAAAAATTTCATCTTTACAAATCTGATAGCCCAATTTTATAGATTTCAGGATGCTCTTTTCGAAAAAATTTGTTTCAGATCGCTGCGACTAACAGTTTTCGAAATATGGCCAAATATCATTCGGTTCATCTGAATTTAAATCCAAAAATCCAACCACACAGATATATTTATATGTATGTATACCTACATATGGAACTTTTAAACTTATACTCGTAAAATAAATGCACAAAATAAAAATTAAATTAAATAAGAAAACAAAATGTAAAATAAAAATAAGAGAAAAAAACATATTTTAAATTTTAAATAAAACGATGTCACCTTTTACATGAACCGTTGTTTAACCTATATTTTAGCAATATGTATGTTACATATGTACATACAAATGTAGGTACCCGGTATACAATATGCAAGAAGCACCTTAATCAATAAATTGAATATAAGTAAAAAATAAAGTAAAAAAAATTAACATATATAACTAACTAACTGTAGGTATAAATTTTGTATGAAAGTTAACTAACTAACTAACTAACTAACTAACTAACCAATCCAGGCATGCGTATTGTATGTTATTACAAAATGTTATATATGCAGACTGCAGCTCGGTGTATTATCAATTGTTCGTAATGGATGATGTACGTAGATTTGTACTTATTATATTGCACAATGTAATGAGTTTGAGGAAAATGTAAAAAAATGTATTTTCATTTCAGCAAAAATATAAATTTAATATATAAAAAAATTCAAAAAATCAAATTGGAATATTGGTTTCGAATCAAAAAAAATTCAAAAATTAACAATAAACATAAAATTTATTACTTTTATATAATTTAACCATTATACAACAATATTTATATACCACATCCACATACTCTTGTATAAATAATGTATGAATCTATATATATATGTATATGTAAACGTAAAGTAATAAATATGTACATGAAAAGATGTTGGCTTTTTTATTATTATATGTATGTACGAGTATTTAGTTTTTTAATTTCTCATGAAAGAAAATTCTATAAGAAGCTATCGATATCATATAGTATAATGTGTGTGTGCTTCTTAAAGAGATTTATCCCTGATACATGTTGCCTTTGCTGCCTAATGCACATTGTTACTTATTCTTATTCTTACATGCATCTCTATGGTACCTCAGTCAGTATACTATATTATACGAGTATTTACGTTATGTATATGCTCATGATGTTTTACAGACCATGGAGTCCATGTACAGTTTTTTTTATTGTTGACCGTCGATGACCATGACAACAAAATATAATAAAAATCTATACATTTATGTGCTCTTATATACCTATATAAAACAGATACAAATGTACTGCACGAGTACGAGTATTTAAATTATATACAGATTTTTTTTGTGCATACATACATAGAATAGAATATAATGGTTGGTGACTAAAAACAAAAAAAAAAAAACAGATATGCATTTATAAAAGATACATAATCATAACGTGTATGTAACAAGCTCAGTTGACTAATCATTTTCCAGTAAATTTGAAAGGAAAATTTATGTTTCTGACGTCATTCTTATCCTATATTGTAATAATTTTTAATATATAGTATGTACGTACATGTTTGGTTCGTTAGGTTAACTAAATGAAATATGTATTTGTAGTACGTACATATATTGTTTTGTTTGTACACTATATAAGATGTGTAGTAAGTTATATAGTTACTCTTACTTGTAGTGTAGTCATACTGGTCATACTGATGTAGTAAATAAATAAAAATATAAATAATACATAAAAATACAGTATTTTACATCTATTCAAAAAAAAAAAAAAAAAAAATATGTTTCTTTAAATTTAGTTGTATAGTTAAATATCGTATATCCGTAACGTAATCATAAATTGCAATTGCAAAATTGTTAAAAGTGATCATGTAATTATTTTTAAAGAAAATTATAATAAAAAAAAAATATATAGATATGTATGTATTTAAATATATATGTATTTATGTAGATATGTATGTATATGTAGGTAGATGATATAGGTACTCATAATAAGGCGAAACAAAACAGAATCACTGTTAAATTTCATATTCTATGTAAATATGTATACAAAAGTTAATATAATAATTTCTTTCTATATATTTATGTACAATATTTTCGTATTTTCATTTAAAATGCTGATGATATTAGTATATGAATGTACATACAATACATATGTATATATATATTGGTAAGTAAAGGTAAATCGAAAATAAAAAAAAAAGTAAAATAAAATAAAATAAAAGACACGGTAAGAAGAATCGATGAAGAGTTACTAATCATCAGAAAATCAGAAATCATTCAAGCAATACATTCAATAATACGGTATTATTTTTCCTATTAAATAAAATATATTTTAAATACCTACATGTATAATATATAGGTAGGTACATATATTATAATACTATACATACAAAAATATACCGTAAACTCTCATATATACTTACTATATAATATCAATTGTTATTATGTAAATAGTCAATGATTATTATTGTTAATATTTTCAAGGGCCATTATATGGTTATTCAAAATATTATCATATATGTAAGTACTCATCGCGATTCGATACAAAAATTTATACATATGTATGTATGTTTGTGATGTCATTATACATATTTAGAATGTTTTTAAGGATATATTTGCTGCACATACATATAGGTATATTATCTATATATAAGAAGTAATGTGACCAAAAATGTACAAAATTTTTTGAAACCTTTAGGTATAGGCACTGCATTATATGCGTAATTTAATATTAACAAAAAATTACAAAACAAACACACATATTCTTAGTCAAATTTTAAAAAGGCAATGCACTCATATATGGTGCATACTGTGTACTGTACTGAAGTACTGTTGTAATACTGTATATTACTATACAATACAATGTATAAATAATGTGCATTTAAAAAGATACTTTGTTTCATTACAATATGTATGAAGGTTTAAAGGTATGTATATAATGTCCGCGTATTCCATTTTATATGATGTCCATTCCTTTTGTATGTCCACCTATCTATATAATATATGTATGATTGTATGTATGTAGGTATGTACATCATTTATGAGCATTCAAAATCTAAAAAAATAAATAAAATAAAATCAAAATCATTTATTTTCTTAAAATTGCAATTTTTTTGTCATTGAATTGAATACATACATCCAAATAAAATAAATAAAAAAATTCTTTTTCAATTTTCTTCTTCGTCTTCTTTTTTCTGTGTTTCTTTTCCAAATTAGGGCAGTATATTTTCATTACGCAAAAAACAAAAAAAAAAAAACAAATGAAAATTGAAATACCTACTGACTCTACTGCTTATGTATTGTATGTGCTGTGCAATGTACCTATACCCACCTATACCTAAAATGAAAATAATTCAAATTCAAAGTTAAATTCGATCGAATACGTAAGTGACAGTTGAATGTTGAATGTTGAATATGTTGTGGCTGCGGCTGAACTGATGCTGAATCACGCAGAGACACAGATAACAGTCATCCAAAGAAAATTTAAAAAAAAAACGAAAAATAAAAAATAAAATAAAACGAAAAGAAAATAAAATGAAAAATGAAATTAAATAAAATATAAAAAAAAAAAAAATTAAAATAAAAAATATGTAATTCGGAATTGAACCGTAACACATCATCATGTATAGTAACGTAATGTGAAAATAAAAACCAAGAAAAAATTTATATAAAAATAAAAACAAAATAACAAAAATGATGATGACAACGTTACGTTTGCAACGAGTACGAGTACATACAACAAAACAATATCACATAACAGTAACTAACTATCATTGCTATCATGTATCTACATAACATTTATATTCAGAGTCTCAGTCAGACATTTAAAGGCGGAAGAATTTTTATTTTGTGATTTTATTTAATAAAAAGTTCAAAAATAAAACAAAAAAACGGAATGAAAATTTTATAACAATCGTAGTAGCTCGCAGTGTTATCATCATCAAAAAAAAAAAAAAAAAAAAAATGTTTCATATAAGAAAATGCAGATAGTGTGGCTGTGGATGCAGAGTTAATTCAGGTTTATATACCAAATATGTATGTACAAAATGTATGAGTGGTTGTATTCACGTGTATATGACAACGTATTTACGTATGTACTGTGGACTACACGAAACATTATTTGGCGGATTTGATGGATTCAGCTTACAATTTTCAAAAATAAGATGTTTATTTTCTTATTTTTGTAAAAAACAGCACACAAATGTGTAACTAACTATGTACTTAAATATAAAAATTATTTTTCTTTTTTTTTTAAATCTTAGATAAAAAAAAATTACAATTGTGCCTCTAAAAGTGCGATATCACTTAAATATTTTATACCTTTATGTACTATAGAAAGATAAAGATCAAAAGAAGTTTACATACAAAAAATTTCAAATTTTATAATTTCATCAAAGTTATGAGTAAGTTACCTATTTAAGGTTTTACATTTTATTTACATATTTATTTATTTATTTTTTGTTGTATTGTATTGTGTATATACCTACTTACTTTAAATTTGCATTATAATCACAACATTTGTGTTTGTAATGTAGGTAAGTTCATTAATTTTTAAATTGAAAAATTTCATCATTTTTATAAAAATCATCATAAAATTATCAAAATATTGAAATTATTAAAAGAAATGCTTAGCTTGAGATATCATTTTTTTTTCAGTATAATCTTTTCAACACAAACATTTTTTAATATATATAGGTATATTTTTTCTTTAATTTTAAATTGAAACTTTCTATTCTTTTCATGTTAAATGTGCGGTTCTTTTCATGTTAAATGGTATGATGTTACTCTTTAACGATTTAAATACATGCAAAACAAGTATGTATTTATAAACATGCAAACTTTACCAGAGACATGTATTTATGCGTATATAAAGTAAATTAATGAAAATATGAAAAATAAAAATAAAATTATTTTAACAAAGGTTAAACAGCGTACTACGATGTTTAGCTGAATATTGCATCGAAACCGCCTTTTTACATTTTGAAACTCAACCAAACTGATGCTGAATATTGAAAACTCAACTCATATGTACCAAACCAACATGAACATACATATAATGTATATACTTGGAAATGACCAACAGCAGGACAACGAATTGAAATCAATGTAACACACCGCAGATTATGTACGTAATATAAATGTTCGACATTATGACATGAGTGTATGTATAACTCTGTCTATCTATACTAGCATTTATTATATATATTTATGATGGAAGTGATTTTCAAGAGTTCGCATGTATTTACATATAAGTTAAAATGATAAGTAAAAAAGATACAAATCCATATATCCATATAAATAACGTAGATATTTCTGTATATGTACTCATATATTACCAAAACATTGCAAACATCAGTAACACGTAAAGACATACTTTTTTGTATTTATATACTCGCATGTACCTAGATATAGTATATTTTAATTCATTTTGATATGTAAATAAAGAAAGCATACTATACAGGAGATAAGTAAAGAAAACAAAAAATTAATTTGAACAAAAAAAAAGTAATAATCAAAATCAAAATCAAAAACAAGGAAAAATTGTCATGAATTGCAAAACATTGTATAGTTACATACAATCATTACGTATATACATATTTGTATACATTATGTACATACATACATATAATATGCGTGTAAGGTAGAGCTAGAGGTAAGTACATCATAATATGCCTATCAAGCTTATGAGCTTACATACATATTTACTGTACATATATGACATAAGTGATTTACTATATATGTACGTATATACGAGTATATGTATATAGCGTAATGTATACGTAACTGAAGAAAAACAAAAACAAAAGCGACAAAATCGACAAAAATAAGTTCATTCAACTCAATTATATATGATTATATGCATATACATGTGTCTATATGTGTATGATTTTTTATTTATTTTTTTTCTTTTTCAAAAAATTATGCTTAATTTTTTTTTTTTTTTCTTCGTAAAAAAAAAGCAAAATACGAGAAAGTGGGCAATTTAAAGTTACAAAATAAATGTAACATACGATACGAATACGAGTAATATGTTAATGAGTAAATAATGTATAATATAAATATGGTTACATATGTATGTATATATGTGGATTATATACTTAAATTTATAAATGTAAATACTTATGTAGGTACTACGTATATGTTTTTATTAAGAATACATTAGATACAAGTTCATGTATGCATATATTTGTACGATGTGTTATAATTCATATAAAATAAACATCTACATTTTATCATTCAGTAATATTTCAATAAGTTTTACTACTGTATGTATCACAGACCTAAATAACATATACTATATACATTATGTATAGTTATTTTGACTTTATCATTCGAATGAACGTTACTTTAATCTTTAATTAACTATATATAAGTAAAGTAGAAGTATACATAATTAAATTTTAAACTTTAAACTTAAACTGTTTTTTTAATATTTTTTTAAATTTAATTTCCTTTTTTTAATATATATGTACGAGTATATATATATATATTTATATCTCATTTCAGTCATTTAATGATGCATTAATATCACAGAATATAGAGTTAGTGTACGCTACTACATACATAATATATTTTTCTTGTAATTATAATTATATATGAATGGATGGATATCCAGTGTTATAATAAAAGATAGTAAATATATGTACATATATATACCTCCATCCATTAAGTTATTATATTGTCGTCATTAATTGTTTTCCAGCAGTGAATTAAACAGAAATCTTAATTTTCTTTAAATAGTAAAATTGTGTTACAAAAAAAAAAAAAAAACAAAAAAAATTCGATAGAATTTTACATTCATTTATGAATCTTAAGTAATACAGAATCGTTTCTACTTTTACTTTAAGACATTACCATATTACATATTACTTCGATTAACTTTTAAATAAGACTACATACAGACAAAACAACTACATTGTACAATTTTCGATGATCACATAAATTCAACAAATAAGCAACTTTTTCATTCAAAGAATATTCAACTTTTATGTACATAAAAAAAAATTAATGATGAAAAGTAAAAAAAACAAAAAAAGAAAAGAATTGACAACGTAATTAGAAAAAAAAATAAATAAATAAAAAAAAACGAAAAAGAAATAAAGAAAGATGAAAAAAAAAAGAAAAATAAAGACAAATGTTAGACATCATACACTGTCTAAAACCTAAATAATGTTTAATTAATAAATTTAAATATTTTTTGTATAATTTCATTTTTATTTTTAAATAAAATTCTAAATTAATTTCTTAGATAGATAGAATTAAAAATGAATGTGATTATATTAAATAATTACAAAAATAAATTCATTTATTCAATATTAGCTTTTTATGTGTTAATACTCGTAGATATAAAATAAACAATGAAAGTCTATTACATATTCATAATAACTAAATAGTACATATACATGTTATTACATACATATGTATGTATACACTATGTATACATGTACATATACATATACTACATTAAAAAGGTAATAAACATTTAAAGAATTTTGTTTTGTTTACAATTCATATCGAAAATAAATGACTTTACAAACACGTGCATGTGTACCTACTGTATATAATGTACTATAGTATATTATTATATAAAAATATATTTTTTTTTAATTTTGTATACATATGTATTCTATAATGTTATGAATAATATGTTTACATATGCACATACACGATATACACGTCGATATTTAAAATATAAATTTCTAAATTTTAAAATTGACTTTTTATATGTATATAGTTTGGTATTGTAGTAGATAGTAGTTACGCTTACGTTACCTAATTTTTTTAATTTATGCAAATACTCGTAAATTGGTTGGTTTTGTTTCTTGTTTATTTTCAATGTTTACAATCGTATCACATCATTTTAAACACAACAGAATTAATATTTTTATTGTTAATACTCCACATATGTACTGTTATAATACATAAGGTACTACATATAAATGTGTACATAGTACGTCTACGAGTATTCATATGTATTTTTACCTGTATTATTATGTATTTAATTATAAATTCATAATTATTCTAAGAAGTCAAAAAAAAAAAAAAAAACAAAACGTATTCTAATGTGCAATCGATTTATGTAAATATCAATAAAAAAAGGTGGTATGGAAATGGAAGTATCCCATACATTTAAGAATGTGTGTATAAATTAATCGAAATGCGCATTAAAAAGAGAAAAAATTTCTATATATGTAGATGTGTTTCGATTTTTCCAATTCGATAACATAATTTTTGTTTTTCATTTAGAGAATAAAAAATAAGACAGGGTGATATTTTATGGTTAATTTACATTTCAGAGAAGTGTATATTACTCTCTGGATACATGATACAAACACAACATGATGTTGTTTTTGTATCAGGCTCTGGATATAAGTTTTCAATATACCTAGTTTTCGCAATTACCAGCCTCAAATAATTAGAAATAACATAGAATCTAATCTAATCTAATCTAATCTGAATCTGGTAAAACGTAAAACCTGAGTTTAGGCGATGCAGGGCGGAAAAATGATAGCGCTATAGAATTTCTTGTGTGCTAAAAATGAAGAAAATGTGATAAATCTACTCTGTCAAGAATTCTACGTTGAATTTGTAAATGTATCTACCTTATACCTTTACAATCAAAAGAGAGATTTACATTTGACGAATGCGCATGCTCTTATGGATACATCTAAGCATAAATTATTTATTCTGTTTTATAATATTCTATAAAAGTACACCCTGTAAAAATATGTTTTTTGATACAAATTTATTGGTAGGCATGTATAAAATATATCTGCTTTATGCATATATGTAATATGTATCTTGATTGTACTCGTATTTTATATTCTCAATATATTATATGATCATGATGATAACATAACAGAAAATATGTATTTCACGAAAAAAAAAAAAACCACGTACACATACAGATAGATAGATATACAAAACAAAACGAATAACTAAATAGGTATATATGTATGTAAATAAAATAAAAACTAAGAAATTATAAAATAAAAAATCATAATCGAAACACAATATATAAAAAGGTGAAAAACACAATGTTTTTTTTTCAATACAAATTAAATTTTTACATTTATTTATACATATGTTTACATATACGGTGCAGTATTTATATGCCACACATATGTATCTATATCTATACCTAATAAAAAACAAAATTGACAAAAAATAATCATAAACAAAAATATATGAGAAACAGGAAAAAAATAAAATCGAAACGTGAAAAAGAATCTTTACTGAAAATTATATAGGAGGTAGGCATTTATGGAAATCTATGCATGCATACTCGTATGTAATATAAAAAATGCACATTGCACATATATATGTTGTAACATCTATGGGTTTGAATACATGCATACATATATGCATGCATCATGTATGAACAGAATAAAGGAATTATAATAAAAATTCTATCTTCATTTCACTACACTATATATACATATTATATACCTATAACCTATCTATATATATACTCGTATAATCGTACGTAAATATGTATTTATTTATTACATTTATATTATTTATTATTATAAGTATGTACATATATGAATGTTTGTATCGCGCATTCCTTTGCGGTTGACTGGGTGTGCGTGCCAGGCTTATAAGATCACAAAATGTCAAAAAATTCTCATGGAAAATGGGGAACTCTTTTGGCTCTTTTGCTACTTTTATGCTACTTCTTCATAAGATATTCCATCCAAACCGAACCTAACCAACCAGCTTTAACTTTTATGTAACTTTTAACTTCTTCATGGTTATAATATTAATTTATTTATTTACCTGTGTATGCATTTTATACCAGAAACATAGAATAATATTACACATTGTATAAAAATACACATAGATTGTATACTAGCATAGCTGTAGTTGTTGAAATAGTGTACAGTGAATATATAAAAATGTTTTTATTTTTCATTTTTTTATCTTATTTTATTACATATTTTACATTGATATCTATGTATCATGTTTTACTTGTTTTATTTATTTTTTTTTATATTTTTATTTTCATTTTTCATTTTGTGATGTAAAAATATTTTATTATGATAGTGGTAGGTCACCTCCGCTTCGCTCATTTTAATTCGCTTGCTGTTTTGTTATTCTGTACTGTTGTATCTGTCTGTATCTATATCTGTTCATAAATAATCTTTTTTTTATTTTTCTACTTTGCTTGTGTATCATACCACACACAAATAAACAAAGTTACTTTATACATACATATAAACATACACATATCCATATGTAGATTTTTTTACATTAAAATGTTTATGTAGTATATCTTTCACATATGATTTCCACTTGTTGCACCTTGTCTTTATTATTATCAAATATTTTATTGTTGTTTTTTTTTTGTATTCTTTGATTTTAATTTTTTAACTGTTGTTTTATTTTTCACGGTTTACGTGTTATATTTATATACAATTATTATAATTTGTACACTTTTCAAGGACACCTTCATATCTACCAAGTGGAGATCTAGATATTATATGAAATATGCACTTACCTGTAATAGGTAGGTAGGTACTTTTTATATTTTTATAGGTAAGTACCTATTTAATTGTTAATATAAAGTTTAATTTATAATAATTGATCGATGACAAGAAAAAACTATGTATGTACAATTATGTATATTTTAAAATCTTACCTACAAATTATACCTAATTGCATATAAAAGTCAAAAAAATTTTTTTTAAATTAAAAATTTCATTTACCTTTAGCTGCATTCATTAAATCACGTACTTCTTTGATTATCCTTTTTATTTGTAGACTAGTATGATCTAATTCCTTTTCGTGACGATTCAAATTTTCACGAAATTCTGGACTATCAACGATACATTCCTCAAATTCAAGAGGTTCTAAACCTTTACGTGGATTACCCATTTTTCCGTTCTTCATTTGTAATTAATTTTGTAAATTATTATTATTATTAACTTTTTTAATCAGAAATATACAAAACAATAATAATAATTGTGCAAATTTTCACACATCAAAAATAATACCTATATATATTTATTAAAACAAAACAAAAACAACAAAAGATAAAAAACAAAACACACACACCGAAGAAAACTTTAATTTTTATCGCACTTGAGCACTTCGTTAAAAATTGAATGTAAAAAAAAATTCACTTGTTTTTTTAATTTTCTTTTTTTATTATTATTTTATTTTTACTATGAAAGTTGTGAATATCCTTTTTGTGATCTTTTACAAATTTTATTTTACACAAGCCTGTCAAAAATTATCATTTGCACACAGCTACTGTGATCAATTTTAATCCAATTCAAATCCAATAAGTATTCATTTATTCAAGAAGTGTTCGCGTTAACTTAACGTTAAATAAAATCTGTGCTGTGATCTTTGATAGTGTAGTGTGCTGTGTGCTAAAAGTAATGTAGTATGGATGCTATGCGTATGCAGTTAAATTGAAAATGTATTAAAAACGATCGACATCGAAATCGAACCACTGCACATCGAACACGAACACACTACTACTTGCTACACTTCTAGAAGTTCATACAATATATCTGGAAAATTGGAACCTTTTAATAAATGAAATACACAATGATACAACTGATTGATAACCAGGTGAAAATCAAAAGTACAAAAAAAAAAATATGAGCAAAAATTTTAAAATTTCTTTAAAAATTTAAATTTTATTGTTTTAAACTTGAAAAAAAAAAAAAGAAATTAGATAATTTTCGATTGTTTTATTAAATACGTTCGATTATTTGTTTTATTCTCTGTCAACTTTTTAAATGCACTCAATTCTCAATTTCCAATATTCAATTATTTTGAGCGAATATCACCTAACATTTTTGTTTTTTGATCGGTTTATGATTATTCTCTTTGGAAATTAGTGGAATTTTGTTGTTAATATCAGCGCAAAATATATATATACTTATATACACACACAGTTTCTAAATAAAATATATTCAATATTTCCATTTTTGTTTTCTTTCTTCTTTGAACAACAGCAACAGGCTGTACTGGCTATACCAAAACCAATCCACCAATTTCATCAATATTTTTTTTCACGTGTTAGATCTGGTTAGATCCAACCACGTTCGACACTGCGATCACTAGTGATTTCTAATTAGTGGCAAACTAACCATGTAATTTATATAGTTCAAGATTTAAATACACTGACATAACACATGGAAAATTTGCAATTTTTGCGTATATTTTGTGTCTATACTTTAAATTTCTATCTCTATACACGATCTATAAACAATCTAAATATACACACATTTCAAATTCTTTTATATAGGTATTGTAGCAAAGGAAAATATTTCGCGTATATACACACACCGTCATAAATATAGAACTCCAATAGGAAAATCCTTGATTTTTTTTAGATGATATGCAATTAAGGTATGTATGTGCAATGAACAAAATGACGAATTTTCATTCATATAAAATTATTATTCGATTTATAATTCAATTGATTATTTTTCTATACCATTTAAATGGAAATTTAATATAGTGATCACTTTAATGCTAAGAGATCTTACTTCAAAAATTTTCGAATATTCTGTTTCATTGATGATATGTTTTATTTTTTAAAATTTGAATACAAAACAGATGTTTCTTTTAATATTATTTATCGCAGTGAAAAAATACCGCGTTTTTCTAATTAAAATTAAAACATTAAAAAAATTTACTAAATAATATTAAATCTATTCTACACTTGATATAAATAAATGTAGTATAGAAATTTTTAACACTTCTTTTTTATTTACTTTTTAACTTTTTTTAAATCTACCACTACCAACATTGAAATAAAACTCCAAACTCCAACTTCTCCAAGCCAAGTAATGTTAAATTGAATTGAAGAACTGAACAAGTGAACAACAAAACGAACACTGGACTACAAATTAGAGAACAACGATAAATTGAAAATTACACTATTTTGATTTTGATTCAAATTCAACTGAACGAACTGAACAAAAAAACAAAACAAATTCTTCCAAAATGAAATCCATTCAAATTCAAAATTCCGAATTCCGATAGAGATGGATATGGAAAATGGAATATGTAATATGGATGGATGGATCATGGATGACGATTGACGATGGAGTTGGAGAAATATAAATTTTCTCTTTTAATTCCAATTGAAAATCCAATTTCAAATAATCTGGAATGGAATCGGAATAAAATGGAAAGATGTGTTTGCGTAACTGGAATTTATTGGTGGTGAAATCACAATTGGTAATGGTGTAAATAGTTTTATGATGGAGAAAATTTCATGTACATATATGGTGTTCTTTTTCTATCTTACATAACAACTGATTTTCATTTTAAATTTTCAAATAATTCACTGCAACAGTAGAAATTCATTCAATAATATTCGTTAAATATTTTTTGATATTTTTTTATTATTAAATGACAGTAGACAGTACCTTTTAAAACGAAAAGATGGCAGTTTAAAACTTGGGGAATGAAAAGTCAGCAGTAAAATAAAAGAAAGTTATGAACCGATAATCCGGAAATTATAAAATAACCGTCGAAAAGATGTATACATTAAATTAAATTTAAAAAAAAATTAATAAAACTACATATATAAATTTCTCAATAAACTAAAAACATTTTCTATTTATTTCCTAAAAATACATACATTATTCTAAATACTAATATATTTTATGCAGACTGCACACATAAAAAATTCAAATTATTGTGAACTTAATTGACAGATATCTATGTAAATTATGTATTGATAACTCTAAAATCTAAATCTATTAATTACCTCTAAAGAAAAATAATAATTAAAATAAAAATATACATACATATATACATACATATAATATATTTTTATATAATTTATATTTTTATTTCTGCCAGCAGATAAGAATTTCCTATAATAATTATTACCATCCTACATATATTATTATGTATAGTAGTAGATGGTAGTAGATAATAATTATAATTAAATAAGATCAATATTAAAAGTCTTAATATTTTGATTGTTTTCACTTTAAAAATATACATATGTTATTTATAATTTAGAAAAAACAAAAAGAAAAAAAAAGAAATAATTATTTTTTATTTGATCTTGTAGCTGGAGCACTTGGTACATATTTTTCGGATGGACGATATTGCCAATTTGAACATAATTCATCTGATGTTGTTTTATTATAACCCATTCTATAAATTTGAATGAAAAATAAACAGAAATATAAATACAAATACTTTTAAAAATATTATCCATAATTATAGGCAAATCATCTAAAAATATTAATTCGAAATTTTTCAAAATCTATGGAATGAAAGGCAGTCATTTGCAATTTTGCATTCTTTGATGTCACTATTCATGCAGTAAAAATGTAAGTAAATCCACACACATGCGATCACTTAATTCCTAAGATAACATTTCATTTCGGTAGAATTTTTAAAAATAATTTTTCTTCTCATAAATAATTTACAGATTTGTTTTAAATAATCAAAAATATATGTAATTCATTTTCATATGCGTATTATATGCGAATTTGTTACAAATTAATACATATAAAAATGTTAAAAGTTAAACAATTGAATTTATAATTTATTTTTAAAATTAAATTAGAAAATTAAAAACAATCAATATTAATTATAAATCATGCCTTAAATTACTATACGTAAATACTCATCTTATAAATTATAAAATGTTAAATACAGTGCTTATATATTTTTAATTTTATTTAAAATTAGAGATATTTTTCTCTTTTGTATCAAATCAAAAACAAAATTAACAACAATAATAACTTAAAATTATATCATAAGAACAGAACAAAATAAACAAATAATAATAATAATATATACATATTTTCAAAATTATATAAAAATGCAATAATATACTGCATTCTATTTTTACAACTTCAATTAATAATCTTTAATCTTACAATAAAATTACTTCGAATTCGTAAAAATTAATTTTAATACACATGCGGATATCAATTTTAGAAAAAAAAAATGAAATAAAATATTTCTCCTAAAAGTATACGCCATCGTATTTATAGAGCATTTAATATTTTAATTTTGTGTTATAGAATTTCCACGTGTCTGTTCATGACGTTCATGTGCTTTCTGTATGAAATAGAATACATCTTTAACTGGCCAACTGACCATTTCTTTAAATAAATTCGCTGTTACTAAACCTAATGATGCCAATTTAACACCAATTCTTGTCGATATATCTTCGAATTCATTTTTATATGATCGATTCGATCCAACATATGATGATGATGATGATGATGATGATGATGGATATTTTCTAATATTTCCATTATACTCGTAATTATTATTGCTACTATCACTGACACTATCACTAGTACTACCACTACTAATGCCATGCAATAAATTTAATGAACGTGCTATTAATGATTTATCACTATGTGAATGATTATTACGTTGTATCGAATTACTAGCATTCACAATTCTACTAATAAATTTATCATTTAATGGTATATAAAATTCAGATGATTGATATATTAATGGGCAATTATTTAAATTATCTGAACTTAATGATGATTCTGATGTAATTGTATCTGTATCTATTAACATTAAATCGGTTGATGTATCGAACCTTTGCCAAACTGAACATGGACTTCTTTCACGAAAACATGTAACTTGTACCACATTAAAGAATACAGCTCCAAGAGTATTTGCTATTTCTGTACAAAAATATAGAAAAAAAATTAAAAAAAAAAAAATCCTAATTGATTGTTTAATAGTGGTAACAGACTCTTCGGTATATATACGTTACCTGAATTAAGAGATTGTAAACATCGTCTAAATCTGGCATCACAATCACAATGTGATCGTGTAAATGTACCAGTATTACATAATCCACGACGACATTCTCCAGGCGCCAATGTATTCGGACATAAATCGTGTTCTCGACAACAACGATCCTCATCTGAATATTTTCCCAAATCACTGTAATCTTTTGCTAAATTTCCTATATATATGGCGAATAAAAATTAAATTACAAAAATTATTTTTATCTTTATGTTAAGCAAATTTTGATTGATTTTTCATTGATTTAATTACGAAAATACTCATTGCAGTTGAATAAGTATTCATATGTTTATCTTTGTTAATTGCGATATGTAGATATAGAAACATTCATACTCGATTATACATTCATGACTGACTATACGACAATAATATTGGCATAAATTCATTAAACCTTTAAAGGTTACTCAAATAATATGATTTATTAAATTCCACAACAGAGTATTATTTACATTTTTATGTTTCTATATGAATGTGTTAATTAATTTCGAAATCGAAAAACAAAATTAAATACAAAACTTTCATTTTTTTTTTTTTTTTTTTTTGTTCAAGGGTGTTAGCAAACAGAAAACATCATGATGCAATAATTTCATCAAAAGAAAATTAGCGATTAGCAAAATAATAGTCGATAATCGTGATGCATGTGTCATGTGTTTGATATTTTGTTTGAAAATGTTTAATTACAAATGTTGCGAACTTAACGAATAAAAAATTTTAAGGTGTTTGGTAAACCATCAATTCACGAGTATTTTACGTTCTATTTTTTAAACATTAAAATCCTCCTTGATAATTTAGCAAGCTTAATTCTTTTTAATTTTATTTTCAATGATTTTCGTAATGAATGAGAAGGAAAACAGTTTTTTTTTTCCAGTGTGTATATTTGTACTAATTACCTGGTCCACACCATTTTGTTCCTGGATAAATGAATCCAAGTCCACCTTGAAATTCTTCAGATGAACCACCAGTATCATGGCAAACACTCTCCAATGATAGTACAGAATCACGTGGAACTTGTCGTATACGACGTGGATCAGCTGCCAATAACATTCGTTGAATATCACCCCTAAATAAAAAGTGAAAGAAAGAAAACACAAATCTTTCAGAAAGGAAATTTGAAAATTTAAAAATATGTACTACTTGTGTGGTATATGAAAATATTACACCATTTTACATATCAGGGATTAATGTATTTTCAATTTGCAACTATCTATAACTGTTAAGTACTCACCTATCCTTATGGACTTTACAAAATGGATGTTTAGCTGCCAATTCAATCATTTTGGTCATTTCGAAATCAGCTATTAGAACAGCCGAACTATTTACGAATGTTATCCATACGATTAATGTGTATACACATCCGATTATCGAAAATATATTTTTTACAGACATCTATTACAGAAAAGAAGAGAAAAAATTTTTAAATTATATTTTGTTATTATGCGATGACAAAATTGAAAAGAAAATATTTAAAAAATAACTATAACGGAATCACAAAATAATTTTTTTTAAGGTACGAATGTATGTAAATTGTTTCGTTGTTGTTGTAAATTCGTATTGAAAATTTTGAAGGTTATTACATGTTTTTGACTAATTTTCTGATAATAAAAACGAGTAAAAAAAAAATGTTCTTCTTCCGATAAAAGTCGTATAATGAATTAATTTTTTTTTATTTTTATTTTTATTTTTTTAAAATATACATATACACATAAATGTATATAGTATATATTAAGTGCACGCGGATACTCAGTCCATGACACCGCCGATCAGTAATTTTATGTCAGATATACATATTATCCAGTTTATCATCAGTAAATGAATTTAATTATCGATGGTGAAACATGTAAAACTTGAATTAATTTACTTTTTATATTTTGTTTTCTTTTTTCGTAGGTTTTTCGTTGTTTTGATAACAAAAATATCCACAGATATATGTACATATATGTATGTGTATAATCTGTTATAAATTTGTTTACATAATATTATTAATTATTTTTATATTTTGTGGGTATAATAATATTTCATATTGGCTATCTGTGTGTACAACTTTCTAGAAAATGAAATCGTTTTGTTACAACAACAATCCATAACAACAACCTTAAAAAACAACTAAACGAAAAAAAAATTTGTGTTTTTTTAACCACGTGCTTCCTGTAAATCAAATTTATACAATAATATATATAAAACCGATCATAAATTCGAACAAAACACCATTCGATAATGTTGAATCTACAGTCTACACGTGTGTGCCTGTGCATTCATTTTGTGAACGTGGTATGTTGTAGAGGTATATAATAGATGGAAGTCTCTAGCTCAATTATTACTATATATAGAGATGAAGGAAAGAGTATTTGATTTTTATTGAAAAAGGTTGTCTATCAACAAAAAAAAAATTTGTAAATATAACATGCAATGCAACATGCATACTGTATTATAACTCGTATATAGAAAAGATAAATGCATATAAAATATTTTTAATCTCTCTCTAACGTTCAAGGTGGTACATTGGCCATCAAAAATGAAAATATGTACATACATATAGTACATATATTTTTTAAAGGCATTTATCTACATCTAGCTATAAAATTAAAAATAAATAATTGGATATGTAAGGTATATAGTTAGATTTATTTACAGATGCATACGCACACATTACATAAATACAATGCAACATATTACTTATACAAGTAGCTATACGTTTATGAATAAGTAGATGGATGGTGCGCGGTTCTGATGACCTTATAAAAATTTATTCAAAATTATGTATGTGCGTATAATCATCGTATAATCACCAAAAAAAATATTTTACAATAATAACAAAATATTTAATATATAATTTTGTATGTGCAGCTATGTAATATCTGTTGAGGAGTAAGCTGTATACTAGTATACTGTACGTATACTTTATGATTTTGACTGTTAATTTATTATTATTATTATTTTGATACAAAATAGGTACATAAAGGTTGAAAGATTGATTGTTTCTTTTTGTTGTACATATGTACTTATATTTTTTATAGACCACATAAATAGCTGCATGTAATGTGTATTATACAAATATACCAACCATTACACCATACCACATCATTAAATCGTAATACATACCATCAAAACTTTAATTAATCATTTTTTCAATTTCAAGTTTAAATTCAAGTTGAACTTCAAACTGAAAATGAAATGAAATTATTGAGAAAAAAAAAAAAAAAAAATAAAAATACCTGTGGGTACTTGTGAAAGTTTATAAAAAATTCGATTTATTATTAAAAATAAAATGTTTATATAATATTGTTTCTCTGTATATTGATCGTATTGTATATTGGATATTTACTTCCTTCCCCTTTTTTTTGTGTCCTCTTCAATGGAATTGGCATTTGGCACTTTCGTCAACCCAACAAAACTGAGAACTAAGTCAGTGGTGTATACTCTTGTATTTCCGATTTATAAATCAGGTAAAAAATCAAGTTATGTTATGATGTCAAATTACGTAAGAAATCACAATAAATTTGTTCATTAAATTGAAGATTGTTGAACAATTAAATAAATTATTGTGTTGTGGTGTGGGTACCGCATCTCACAATCAAAATTCATACTTTTCGTTTTCATTTTTGATTTCACTATGGTTTTCGGAGTAAGATAACGTGTGAGATAGAGAATTGTTGTGAGTGAAATTGTGAGCAAGAATGTGACACAGTGATAAATGTTGAGTTTTTCTAAAAATCCCAGACAGATTCCATTAATCTACATCTACCTACATAACAATATAAGTCATCTAAAATTTACGTGAATGCAATTTCATGTAATTGCAAAATGTAATACACCACAAGTTGTTATATTAACTGCAGAAAAATATATGTAAATCAAAAAATAAATTAATACATGCATTTGCATTCATATATACATACACTCATCCTCATCCATATAAAAATGCACAAAAATTGCATAGATGCGATTTATGATTACAGAATTCATTTTAATTATCGATTAAAGCAACTGATTCGGAAAAATTCATTTTAATTGATAATGATATGGCTTATATGTATATAGAAAAAGGTCAAGGTCAATTTTATAATTTAAAATAATAAAAAAATATTTATTGGTACGTGTAATTTGTGTACAGAAATGTATACATAAACATGTTACACATACTTGATGGCACATTATTTTTTGTGCATATGTGTGAGTGTATCAATTGAAATGTATATGCACTTGACTTGAGCACTTAATTACTAACATCATGCAGTTTTAGTTTATGAAAGTGGGTAAATTATACAATAAAAATAGAAGATATGAGAGTGTATCTAACAACAGCATTACACAGTACTACATTGTAACAAAAATGTTGCTGGTATGTTGAATGAAAATGAATTTCATTCCACAATTCATTCTGTCATCGATACTGTCATTGTTTGGTTTTTACTTTTTTTTCAAAATTTTTGTTTTTATTTCACACAATTTCGACATTTGATTAAAACTATTAAATATCAAAGAACTAAATCTCTCTAGAGAAGATTACTGTATGATGAACTCTAAAGCAAAGATCAGTGAAAAATGATGATTTGTGAGGTAAGCAAGAAGATCAAAAGACGCCAAATAAAAAAAGGAACGAATATTTTATCGAATTAAATTTAAAATTTCATGTAAAAATTTTTTGTATCACGATTTTTATTTGTGATATTTCAAAATATATTCGTGCTATTTTAAAATGTGAAAGACATGCAACTATATGCATTATTTGTTGGATATTTGCATACGTAACCCCGTGTATTCTATAATGCAATTTTTATTTCAATTTCGAAATTTAAAAAAAAAAAATAACAAGCAAAAATTTTTAAATTTTTTTTTTCAGATAAGTAGTACAGAAAAAAAGAATAATGATCATCATATGATCACCATGATCACATGAAAAATGAAAGATCACAAGAAGAATAGATATCGTTATAGAGACAATAAAAATGAAGTTAAAAAGTCATCATCATTGAATGGTAACATAGTAATTACTAAATATTGAACAATTTAAATTCAATCAAAAATGTTTTCGATCAAAATGTAATTATACGAAAAGAAAAGGGGAATGTGGTGAGAGCGAAACAACTAATTCATCTCTTTGCTATCATGGTAGCCTATTCTTTATTTCTTTAATTGTATCATTCTATAGTGATAGTATATGATGGTGATTTCAAAAGCCAAATCATGTCAGTTATTCACTGAATCACTAGACGTAAAACTATAGTTAATTTAACAAAAATAAAAAAAAAAACTATGTAAAGACGTAAATCATTCAATTGAAGACTTATTACATAAATCAATGAAAAATAATCAACAAAACAAAAATATATTAGTAAATTGCTTTTAATTGAAAATTTATTTTTTGCGTTATATGCCCGATCATTTTAATTGAAATTTCGTTATAAATGTTGAGATTTGTATACATTGAGATACATACGTATATGTATATGAAGGTTAACTTTACTAATAATCATTTCGAATTACAAAAACTGCCATTAAATTTAATTCTTATTTTTCGTTTTCTTGTTGAAATTCATTTCAAAAATTTTGCTGTATGAAAATTTCAATAATTCTGTGTTTTTGTAACAGCAACAGCTCAGCATTATTTCATTGACTAAGCTGCTATACTTAGCATATAATGCGCAAGCGTAAGCGTATATAGTTTATGTCTTATGTCATCTATACTATATGCATCTACCTATACATATATGCATAGACGTGAACATATCTCTCTCTCTAGATATGCTAACCCAAAAATATTTTAAATTTCATTCTTGATAACCTTGCATAAAATCAAGTGAAAAAAAAAATAATGCATTTTTTACGAAACGAAAACAGTTGAAAAAAAATTAAAAAAAAAATCAAAACAGAAATGATATAAAAACGTTGAAATTAATAAGTAAAAATGTTTACTATACTTTTTAAGATTTAACGAAAACTTCTTTTCAATTATACAAATTGTGTCACAGAAGAATTATTATTTTGTTTTATTGGTTTTTGGCATGTTGATAGTATTGTGCTAAAAAATATTTTCAATGTGTATAATTTCACTGTGACATTTAACTACATATTAAGTAGGTATATAAGTAGGTATAGATGGAGGATACAGATTAAAAAAGTGATATTTTTATTACTTACATACGCTTATACTTTATTCAAATTACATATTCATTCATATGCATACGTGCATGTATATACGATCGTATGGTACTTGTAACAAATTTTAAATTATACATACATTGCCCCTATTTGTATATTGCACTGATTGCACGCCTATAGATGTAAAATGATCAGCATGCAATCTATGAATTAATAATAACAACAAGTCCAAGTTTAAGAGATCAAAAACACTTACTACACATATAAACATACATGATTGTATGTCTTATTATATCATTTTGTAAATTGTGACAGACACCATGTGAACGAGTAGATATATATATATATATAGCGTGGCCGTTAAATTATTTACATAATTCATTTTTTCATTTTATTCTTTTTTTTTTTTTTTGTAGTACATAAATAATGATAGTAAATAGCTGATGTGATGTGCGGGTGAAATATGAACAGTGATGCATGTGATTTTATTATAGAAAAATATATAAATATATAGAATAGTCTGTCTATTAATAAATCATGTGGAAAAATAGCGAAATTTGTGCATTCAATTAAATAGCTATTATGGACGTGTACATACTTCACTTCAATTATTATATTTGTATACTTCGTATATGTTAAATGATGATGGTTAAATTTTAAAATTCAGCGTTGTATTATACTGTGAAGCTGTCTAGTTTAATTCTAAAATTTGATCATCACATATATACTTGACGTTTACGAAATCCAAGAATTTTTATGACTTGGAGGAGAATTTTTCAAACGAAAAATACTATAGTGTCGATTTTAATGTAAAATTAAATTCGAATTCAGTTTTATTTGAAAATGAACTCTCGAATAGGGTGACATAATCCTACACTCCAGATCTGTACCTGTAGCTTAAAAATTACTAAAATTTCAATTTTCGACTATATATACAATCATTTATTCACAGTGCACCCTCTGTATTTTATGAACATTTACCAGCATCCATTAGCATGTATCTAATTTTAGCACAGAAAATAATTTAAGATTTAATAGAAAAAAAAAATAAATAAATAATAAAATGACAACAAATAAACGATTAACATTATTTTTGATATGCACCTTTACACTTGAATATTATGAATGAGATCTGCATGCATTAATTATTATAAATGATGTGGACCTACATACATATATGTTACTTACTCATACTCACATAAGTATTAATTTCTTTATTCTTATTAGATATACTTCACACATACTTACCTATACGCTACGTATGAATATGAATGTATGTATATTAAATCATTTAGAATACGTAACGTTAACATTAACGTGTATCTAACTCTAACTAACTATCTGACGGACTATACTAGCTATACACATCATGATATGTACGAGTATGTGTTCAAACTATTTATTATACGAAATTCTAAAAATCTAAATTAGAATGTCAAGAAAAATGTATATACATATGTATGTACATGTACTTAGCAGTTAGCTATGTGTATGTGTATTATTATCACTAAATTAATGTCAATTTAGAAAGGAGAGTATCTACATGAATGTGTAAGTTTGTATATTATAAAGAATTTTTAACAATTTATTTTATTTTATTTATTTATGTATTTGTTTTTCTTTTTTTTTGTTCAATTTTTTTCTAATTCGTTTTTTTTTTCTTTTTTATGATTTTTCATCTTTTAAATTTGTACTACAGACACTATGTTTATTTGCCAGTATGACCAGTAATCAGTTATAATATTTTTGTATTGTGACAAAATATGAAAATACAAAAATATACAAAAAACAAAAGCGTTCCCCCAAATATTATATTTGATTGTATGTACGTATATATGTATGTATGTTTATACATTCTTACAAATTATTGTATTTATTTACTTTATTTTTTATTAAGATAAATAAAAATAAATAACTACCCCTATTCTATATGATTATTATTTAAATAAAATTATTACTTACGAGATATGTACTCGTATGTACCTACTAATATTTAAGATTTTAGACTCTGTACCATAAGTATTTATAGTCTGATATGAGAGAATTGTTTTTTTCCTTTTGTTGAATGAAAATTAATTTTTACACACAGATACGTGTACGTATATACCGTATGAATTAATTTATTTCAATTTCATGTAATTAAATCGTGTTAAATGCGGGATATGATTCTGTTCAAAAAAATATTTTTTAAATTGAAAAATGATTTTACATAAATTCTAAAAAATTCCTATAATATAAATTTTAAAAAAAATTTTTTTTTTGCGAATTTTTGTTTTCATTATTGTCCAGTGTATGTAGTATCAGCATGGCTAAGTTCTATAAAGCATCGATGAAGTATCGACAAATAATAATCAAAGATCTATATACTACCATGTATATACGGTGATATAGGTGTATGGACGGAATGTACGATATCGATGCATTTTAGAACTCAGCTCTTTTAAAGTAATTATTCATGAATTTTCTCAAAATAAATTTCCAATTAAAATTTCTCAGTTTTCTTTAAACATAAATATTTCACTTACCTTTTTGTTGTTTTTTGTTTATGGATCCTTTTCCAAATATTTTCCTGAATAAATTGCTGTTTATTTTATCTTTTCTTTTTTTATTTCTTAAACAAAAATAAGACGACAAATTAATAATTCAAATTTATCATTTCCTATATGTCTGTGTATGCTATTATTTTTATCATTTACTGTCCTGATAACAGTCTGAATTATGTGTGCACTATTTATCTCACTTAGCCCACTGTATACTTAAAAACGATTCACATGTACATCAGATCCTTATTTTTCGTATTCGACACATACACATATGTATATGGTGTGCATGAATCTTGCAATAAAATCGAATAAATTATTTGTTCTTTCTTTTTTGCTTTCATTCAATTATTCAAACGAATATTATCCTTTAGTATAAAATTCCCCAATGGCAAATATACCACTTCAAGGTTGAATCTGTAGGATAGTAATTATACGTATATATACTGTAAAATGCAGCACCAGATAACAAAAGGAATATACTCCGGATATGTATGTATTTTTAGATCGATTTATTTGTAATATTTAAAAGATTAATTTTTCATTAATTTTGTCCTTGTTATTGTTTGTTTTTTTTTTTGTCAAAAATTTTATTTAAAATTTAAATTCGAAATTTATTGCAAAATGAAAAAGAGAAAATGTATTTTTTTTTTTTTTTGTAATTTAAATCAAAAGTTTACTTCATTGTTGCATCTATAAATGAATCATACAACTGCAGTAAAATATCCTTTTCAAATGAAATTTATTTACCCATCACAAATGTAATGTAATGTATGAATTTGAATTGAATTTTATGAATTTTCATTCAATTTACTTTCTCAATTAAATGCAATAAATAAAATTAAATTTAACCAAATTAACTTTCACAATATTTAATTCACGTTTGTATATACATACTCGTATGTATGTAATTCGTATGTAGATGATGTGTTCTGTGATATATTCTTACGAGTAAATTTACACACCGAACTGAAATGATACATAAAATAATTATCTTTTAACCGAAATTTAATTTTTTGTAAACAAATCAGATAGTAAAAAAAACTATTTTTTATTATTATTCACTGTTACTAAACTATTGCACTAAATGAAGATGTATATATGCACCATCAATTTAAGACTAGGATCCCATTCAGATTTATTCTGTACTATACCAATACTCACTAGTCACTATAATACTGGCTGACTTATTTGTTATTCCTTAGCCTTACTGATATTGATATTGATACTGATGCTGCTAATGATACTAACGACGAGACGAGACGAGACGATAATGATGACGACGAGCTAACAACAAAAAATCATATCATACCAATACCAAACCAACAAACTTTGAGACTTTCTAAACGAAATCAACAACAAAACAAAACGAAAAAATTTAGTAGAGAAACCGTAGAAACAGAAACGAATCAAAAATTATAACTTCTTTTGTTGTTACCTTTTTCAGTTCAGTTCGGTATACATTCATTCATACTGCTGATACTGACTACCATACAAAATATAGACAGACAGACAGAGATAATATAGATAGAAAAAAGCTTTCATTACACATTTTTACTATTTTTACCTTATTTTCTTCTCCAGATTTGTTTTTATATTCTTTTAAATATGAATTTTTTGCTTTTTTTTTTGTTAGCAATCAATTTGTTTGTCGTAAGCTTTTCTTTTCAATTTGATTCAATAAAGAAAAGTCAATTGAAAAACAAAAATAGAGAGAACAAAGTATGAATGAATTTCTGAAAACTCTAAACATTTAAAGCTTTTGTTTTTGTCATTTAAAAAAGAAAATTTATTTTTTCTAGTGCCATACAAAAACGAAAATATATTTCTTATTATTTTTACTATTTTTCACTATTTACTATACAAAAGCATACATATAACGCTATAAAAAAAAAGTTATGTGCATTGAGCAGAAAATTTTATGAAAAGTTAGTTTGCAACTAATGATAAAAACAAAAAAAAAAAACAAAAAAAAAATTTTTGTTTTCAAATTTCAAAATGTTTATGTGCAAAATTTTTCAAAAAACAACAAAATAAAAAATTACTGTCTAATTTCATAGTTAAAATATCTGCTGCAATTGCAAATTAACCAATTGGTTATAGCGCTATTGCAGATAAAATGATGCCGATTCAATTCGAATTACATAACGTTGCATTTCGTGTTATGTATGTCATGTGTGTGCATAAGAAATTAAATTAGCTTAGCATTTGATTCGTTTGTAATGGAGTAATGGAGAAATATATTAAACAAAAACAAATTTAAATGTGGTTGGTCATCATTTTTTTTTTCCACTTCATTTTCTTAAAAAATGAAAACACACTAAAGATTGGAACGTTATATTCCATATGCATGAACAAGAAACGATTAAAAAGTGTTGTTAGATGATGATACTTACAATATTTGCTGGAAAAAATATTCACTATTTACAAATTTTTGGCACAAATTAAATGAAGTATAAAGTCAAAATGTAGATATGTCACACGGAACAAAAATTTCATGAAATTATGTTAAGGTCATCCAAGAAATTAACACAAGAGAATGATGATAAACAATTTTCAAAATGAGTACAGTACCTATTTATTTAAAAAGTAATTTTCTATATCTTAAAATTTGCAAAAAAAAAAAAAGAAAAAATTACCAAGCAATTTAGATCCACATGCAGTGAATGACCAAATGATAATAATAAAGTGATCACTTGACCGTGAGTGTATAAGAAGTAAATTTCATTTGAATATTTCGAATATTATTATTGTTACATAGAGATGTATAGCTCTTCTGATTGAGAGCAGAAAATAATTTGATTCGATGACTGGTTGATCATTCTTCTAATTTTCGTGCGTGCATGCATGGTGCGTAAATAATCATATCATTTAGAAAACCTCTGATCTGGTACACGTAAAGTATTTCGTTCAATGATCGTTCTCTAACGATGACAAAATAATCAATTTGTTCGTGTAAATTTTGTATTTCAAATTGTCAGTTGGTTTTATTTTTCTTTCTCACCACCAGAAATTTTCAATTTTACCATCATTCTTCATTCATTCCATATTGATTGCCAAATGAAATTTCTGAAATCTGAAACATATTTGTAATTCGAAAATTTACTTGTCTGCTGAGGTCTGACTGCCGTCAGGCTCAGGGTAAAGGTAAACTGAAGTTGGTGTTTGGTGATTGTATTGTGGTGACTGTCTACCAGTTTTGTTCTGATTCTGTTCCTGTTGCTCTCAATATGAATTTTATGTACAGAATATCAAATATAAGAAGAGTCAAGCATGTGAAATATGTATATGCATACAAATATATATTTTTTTTAAATTTTTAATATTGTTTTTATTTATTTATTTAAATTTTTTTAATATTTATAATAACATCATCGATGTGAATAATTTCATTTCATTTCATTTTTTTTTTTTGTAAATTTTTTTTTTGTTTACTTTTTTTTCTCATTTTTTTTTGTATTTTTTATTTTTTTTTTATTTTTTAAATTTATTTCTTTTATCTCCTATTTTCTCATATTTTTTATTTATTATTAATAATTATTTTCTCACTTAATCTTCAGCTAAATTTTTTTCATTTTTTAAATAATAATTTTTCATCATCATTTTATATGTGGTTTTTTTTCTTTCATTATTTTATATTTTTTCATTCTCATATTTTTATTAATATCTATATTTATGTATGTACCATATATATGTGTATTTATATCATTACTAATATTCATTTTATTATTATTATTCTTCTTTTTAAATATTTTTTTTTTCTACATTTTCTTTGTCATCTTTTTACTTTTGTTGTTCTTGTTGTTCTTATCGTCGATACGGTTTTTCTTAACTGTATGTTTTGTTTAAATTATTTTTTTTCAACTTTTGTTTTTATTTTTTCATTCTTCATCATATCGCAATTATACAATTTTATTCATTAATATTTATTTTTTTTTTTTTGTTAATTTTTATCTTTAATTTGTTCCTTTTCATTTTATTATATTTTTCTCTCTTTCTCATTTTTTTCTTACATTTTTTTTTTAAATTATATTTTTTTTTTTTACTTTTTTTACATATTTTCTTGTTAATTTATTTTATAATATTTATCATCATTTCTATATCAGAAAACTAACTAAAAAAAGGTTAAAAGCTACCTATAAACTATACATTTTTTTTTTTCATTTTTTTATTGTTATAAATTTTTATTTTATAATATTTTATCATCATTTAATTATTTTCTTTCACCTTTTTTTAATTTTATTTTATTTTTATTAATATTTTTTTTTTTACTTTTACTTTTATTTATTTATGTATTTTTAAGTTTATATTTTCAATTATATTCAGACTATATGTGTGTTAAAAGTATTTAAATGAAAAATATTAAAAAAAAAAAACCAAAACGTCAAAAAATTGACAAAATCTAAAACCAAAAACTTATAAACTTCTTCACAATAATGTGGTTTCAACTAAACTAAGATGAGAAAAATTAAAAAAAAAAAAACAAAACAAAATGAACGAAATTAAAAGGAAATCTTTTATAAACTTTAAAAAAAAATGTGAATGGAATGGATCACGATTCAGACGTGTATTTACCACAAAAGTTACAAAATGAACTGATGAATTTTTTTAATTTAATTAATTTTTGTTTTGTTTTTAGGTTATGATAATAACAAGCGACACTACAGAATCGATGCAGTACCAAAATGTTGCGACTCCTAGCGACACTGTAATTCTCTTGTCTACGAGAATACCAGATCAGAATATCAGAATTTTTTCGTGTGTATGTAAACTTTTAATTTATATTTATTTAACAGAGACCGAAAGTGTTTAAGGCGTCTTTACACTATGTGATTTTGTCATATGACTTCTTACGTGAGAATTAATGCATTCTCTAACTTCTGACATTCACATGCATACATTTTCGAACATTTTGATTTCTATAATTTGACAGTTTAACTAAATACATTCTCGAAAAAGGACCATATTTCTATGAGCGTTCTTTTAATTTCCACTCAAAAAAAAAAAAAACAGAAAAAAAACTCCAAGTTTGAATCTAGTGAATAAATGAATAAATTGAAAAAAAAAAACAAAATGGCACCTTAATAATATATACTAGCTGAGTATTTTTAATGCAGTCAGTCAAATAGACAAGACAACCACCATCCATAAAGTTAGTATCTAAAGTGGTGAATACGTTGACATACCAGTGTCGTGATTCGTGAATGAAATTACTCATTTAGTCTCGAGCCAAAAACAAACAAAAAAATTAATAAAACAAAGAACATCCGCTCTGCATAAAACCTTTTAAAAAACAAAATACAAAACAAATGAAAACGAAAAATTAAAATTAAAAAAAAAATTTTTCAAAAATGGAAAAAAAAATTACAATTTCTTTTTTTTTTAATTATTTCTTTCTTATATATTTTTTTTTTATTACAAAACAAAATTTATTATTTTTATCATTATCATTATTTTATTAATTAATTAATTATATTTTAATATTATTAATATTTATTCATATTTTTTCTTTCAATTTGTTTATCCTTAAAAAAGAGAAAAAAAAATAATTTTTTTTTTAAACCATACATATACAAGATACAAAACTAAATTATACATACTCGTACATATATATATATATATATATATATATTTTTTAAATTAAAATTTTAAAATTCATTTATATTCATAGTAAATAGTAATAATAATAATTTGTAATTGTAATAGTTTTGTTTTTTTTTTTTTTGTTTTTGTTTTGTTTTTAGTTGTAAATTGTAGTAGCGTAGTACTTAAATGTGTGTAATATGTGTTGGGGGGTTGTGTGGTTGTATGATATTTTATATAATATTTTGTATATATAAAAAAAAAAAGAAAAAACAAAAAAAAATTAATAATAAAATAAACTAAAAACCAAAAAAAAAAAAAAAAACAAACAATTTTCTTCTTCTATTTTGTAATTAATATTATTACATATGTATGTATGTATGTTATGTATTTTTCCCTTTTTAATTTAAGGTAATTATTATCATAAATTATGTATGTATGTATGTATGTATGTATACTATTATGAGTGTGTGTATATATGCATGTATAATATGGTATTATTATTTTGTAATAAAAATTTTATATTGAATTTGTATACATTTTTAATTAAATCTTTTTACTTTTCTTTTTTTCTTTGTTTTTCCATCAAAACAAAAAAAAAAAAAAAAAAAAAAACAAACAATCATCATGTTTACATAAAATGTTTTGCTATTAATTTTTTATTTTTTTTTGTTTTTTATATATATATTTTTATTCATAGTTTTTTTCGTTTTTACATACATATTTTATTTTTAATCATCATCTTATTATATACATATATATTCAGATATATATTATTTTTTGTTTATTTTTTATTTATTCTCACTTTTTTATATGTATATATTTTGTAATATGTTATATATTTAAATATACATATGTGTATTTATATACTTATCATAGTATTCAGAACACAAGAAATTACATATAAATTTTAATAATAATGAAATTGCAACAAAAATATAAAAAAAAAAAAAATAAAGAAAACAAACTAGTAATAAAAATTACAAAAAAAAAAAAAAATTTTTTTTCTTCTATAAAATAAAACAATGACATTTTCTTCATTTTCGTTTTTTTTTTTAATTTCCCTATACATTAATTATTATAAAATGTGTTTTTTTTGTTGTTTTTTTCATTATTATTGTTAATAGAGTTTTTTTAAATGTTTTATTTCGTTTTTATTTTTTAATGTTTTAAATTTTGTTTTATTAATATATATTTTTTTTTCATTTTTCATATTGTATATAATAATAATTACATTTTAAATTTATATCTAATTCTATATTATATTTATATGTATATTAAATAATTATATGTGTATTTATATTTATAATGTATTTAATGTAAATTATATTTATATTTATATTTATGTATTTATATATAATATATGTATAATGTTTATATAAAATAAAAAAAAAATTATGAAAAAAGTTAAAACAAGAAGAAAAATGATTATTATTTTATTCATCATTATTATATTAATAATTAATATTTAATTTCTTTTTTATAAAATATCAAAAACACAAAAAATTAAAAAAAAAAACAAAACGAATTGTTGATTTCCTAGAGAAAAAAAAACACATTATTTATTTTACACAATATTTATTTTTTTTTTCTGTGTATGTGTGTATTTGTGTTATTATGTATATATGTATTTTCTTATATTTTTTATTTAGTAATTACAATTTATATTTTATTCTGTTTTTTTTTTGTTTTTCAATCTTTTTTTGTTGTTTTGTTGATTTTTTTTATTGTTTTAATATTAATTATTGTTTTTTTTTACTATACATATAGCTATGCATATACAATTATATACATTTACATTGTATGTATATACATATATATGTATGTGTATGTATTATAAATTTAAACGCTTATAAACATATATAATAATTCTTTTTTTTGCGTTAAAATTACCTTATATACTTTATTTATTTATTTATATATGTATATATATTTTATAATTATTTTTTCTCATCTTTTACATCTTTGTTTCTTTTATTTTTGTTGTTTTTTTTGTTTTAATTTTTTTTTTTTTTTTTGAATTTAATTAATGTAATTTTTCTCTATCCTACAAATTATATAATGTATGTATGTATATATGTATGTAATGTATTTTATTTATATTTTATTATATACACATTTATATGTAATATTTTTGTTTTTTATTCTAATTTAATTTTTTTTGTTTTGTTTTTATTTTCATTTTTCATTTTTCTATTTATATAATGTGTATTATATATCATAATTATATTCATTTATTTTTATTTATTTTTTACACTTTATTTTGTTTTTGTTTTCTCTGCTTCTTTTTTACATTACATAGAAATATTTTATATGTCGTTTTAATAATATTTCAGAATTTTTGTATCTTTTTTCACTTACAATATTTCTGTTTACCTTTGTTTTCTGTTTTTTAGCTTTTTAATTGTTTTTTTTTTATTATTTATCTATTTATGTTTTTCACAATAATTTTACTTTGTATTTTCTTTTTTTCTATTTTAATTATTTTACACATAAATATGATGTTTTTTGTTTGTTTTTCTTCATATTTTTGTTTAATTATCATTTTATTAATAATGAATTTAATGTACTAATGATGTTTTTTTTTTAAAAAAAACTGTTTTATTGTTTTGTTTATTAGTTGAATGTTAAAAGTAGTCAATGAAAAAAAAGGTTAAATAAAAATTAAACTGTAAACTAAAAATCAAAAGCAAACATAACAAACTTAAAGCAAAATAAACAAAATGAAAACAATTCAATTGAATAATGACAAAAACGAAAATAAGTATGGTAAAAAACTAGGAAAGTTTAAGGGATAAAACTAGAAGGGGTTTTAGAGAAAAAATAATAGTAAAACTAAAACTGAAAAAAAAAAATAATTAAAAAAAATACAATATTACTGATAATAACCGATAACTTTCATATGATGAATCAACACATTAGGTCTGATCGAGAACTTACAGAAATTATAAAAATCTTAGAGCATCTACATTAATTTTAAAGAAATTAACAGAAACAGAAACCTGTTTGAATAATATAATTGCAGACAGCTTTTCCATTTCCTAAGATTTTCTAAAAAAAAAAAAAACACCAAATTAGATGTCAACGTTTGTTTACTATTCGTAATTCTATTCGATTTTCTTCTTAATTTTCAGATAATTGCAGACAATTTCGTTTTCGTACTGTCTCTAATTTTGTCCCCACCATTGAATAAGGATCGTCAAAAAGTCCTAATGGATCTTTTAAAATAAATTAAATTAAACCATTGAATAAGATAAATTAAAAGATTTTAGGAAGTTCTCCAACAGACCTATTTTTTATTTTTATTTTAGTTTTGTATTAAATTTGTGTGTGTGTATGTGTGTGTATATGTCAGTATTTGTATAATAAAATTATATTTTATATTTTTCAAACACATAAATAACAAATTAATTCATTATATTTTATTTTGTTGATTTATTTGATTTTTTGTAAATGTTTTTTTCATTGTTTTTTCAATGTTTTTTTTTATTGTTTTATTGTTGTTTTATTGTTGTTTTATTTTTATTTTTGTTTGTTTCATATTTCTTTTGTGTCTGTATGTGAATGAGTGTGTCTATATTTGATAATGATAATTGTAAAAACTAATTCCTATCATAATAATAATAATAATAATAATAATAATTGTATTAATAATTATAATAATTATAATTAGATTTTTTTGTATAAGATTACATTAAAAAAAATATATACATATATGTATGTTGTTATATAATCACTATTTTTTCATTTTTAATTTTTTTTGTATCTTATATAATGTATGTATGTATGTATGTATTTATGTATTTATATATTTTTTTAAATCGTTTTTTGTTTGTTTGTTTGTTTGTTTCTTTCCTAATTTGTTTTTCTCTTTTTTTTTTATTTAATTTTTATGTACACTAAAATAATAAACCTTGTATCATATTTATGTACAAAATATACACATTATATATATATTATATGAATTCGTATAAAGTATGAAATTGTGTGTTTTGTGTTTTGTGTGTGTGTGTGTGTGTTCTGTGTGAATTAAACTTAAAAAAAAATTTTTATTATTTCGTTATTTATAATTTTAGTTTCCTTTTTGTAATGTTGCAACTACAAAATTAAAAAACCTAAAATTTTACAAAATAAAATTTCAAGAAAACGAAAAAAAAAAATGTACAAATATAAAAAAAAAATTTTATACAAAAAAAATGTTTAAAATTGAAAATAAAAATAAAAAAAAAAACTTTCAAAGTTGTAACCCTCTTTTCACAATGATCTCTTCTAAAATGTTGAGCACATAACAACAAAAAAAAAAAAATATATATATGTACGAGTACTTACGTACAAAGAAAACACATTTTTATTTGTTTCGTTTCATTTCATTTCATTTCGTTTCTCATTTAATTTAATTTCATTATTGGTAATTTGTTTTATTTTCAGTTGCAGTTGTTGAAAGAAAAATTTTTTTTTTTTGCAATTTTTTCTATTTTGATGTTTAAAAAGAAAAAAAAAATTAAATGTCCAATAAAAAATAAATATGTACACATAAAAAACACATAAAAATAATTTGTTTCTTCTTTTTGATTTCAAAGAAAATATGTAAAATGGAAAAGCAAGACATTGACAAAAATGTGTATGATCAATTATTTAGAAGAAATTTAAAAAAAATTTGGAACATCACATTGTACATGAATAAAACAAAAAATAAAAACAAAAACAAAAAATAATTAAGTTTGAAGTTTCTGAAAATAAAAAATAAAAAAGAAAAACAAATGAAAATTTAAATTAAAAATTAAAAAACCGATTGAACGCGATCTATTAAAATAATCAAAAAATAAATTAAAATAAAAATTTTTAATTTATTTCACTGTATTTTTCTTCCAAGTATTTCAGTTTTTGTATGGATGTGTGGTGTTGTATTGCCGTTTTCAAAGTTGAATTGCAAACTTTTGTGACAAAGCTTTCGTTTTCATAATGTTCATTTAATCGATTTAGACTTACAATACAAATGTAAACGTCAAATGTTTGTGTTTGTTTTTTTGTTTGTTTGTTTTTCTTTTAATCATTTTTATTTGTTTTGTTTTACATTTTTATTATTTCACTTTTAATTATTATTTTTTTTTTTTTTTGTATGCATGCATGTATGTGTGTGTGGATTACGACTACGGGTATGTATTTTTTTTTAAAATATTTTTTAAAAATGATCGGAATTCACATGCAGTAGATGTGTACTGTATAGATGAAAATAACGTGAGTATATTGTATGTGTTTGTTTTATTTGATTTTGTGTGTGTTGTTATTTTTGTATTTTATTTGTTTTTATTTTGAATGTATATGCGTTTGTATTTACTGTGTGTATTCAAATGGAATATTCATGTTGTTGTTATTGTTGTTGTTGTCGTTTTATTTTGCGTTTAAATTTTCAAAATCATTTTTCTTCTTATTTTTTGTTTGTTAATTTTTTTCATTTTATTTTATTTTTTTTTCATTTCCATTTTTAATTTAAATGTAATTAATTAGTTAATATCTAAATATGTGTGTATATATGTATTCATATTTTATATTTTTATATATATATATATATTATATTTCTATTATATGTATATAAATGTGTTTATATAATTTTATTTTTATTTTTATTTTTTTTTGTATTTTCTTTTTAATTATTAATTTACTTTCTTTTAATATTTCATTACAGTAATTATAATATATTTTTTTTGTGTTTTTTGTGTTTTTTATGTCCTTATATTTCTTGTTTTATTTATTTTTTTTTTTTTTGTATTCTATTGTAATATTTTTATATTTATATATTTATATGTATTATTTATATTAATTACTTACAAGATCGACTTTTCACTTCCCTTTAATCTTTTTTTCTTGTTTGTTTGTTTGTTTTTTTTGTTTTTTGTCAAAAAAAATTTCAAATTTGTGTTTTTTTTTTACAAATATTTTCGTTATTTCTGTTTAGCTACTTTATTCTTTTTACTAATTTTTTTTTAACATTTTTTTCTAACTCTGTTGTAAAAGTTGTTTTTGTTTTTTTTCTTGTTTTTTTACATTTTAACGTAATTATTGTATTGTTTTATTTGTTTTTATTTTTGTTTTGTTTCTATTTTTCTAAAAAAAAAAAAACAAAAAACTGTTTTTCAATATCTTTTCTTTTTGTTTTGTTTATTGTATCATTTTTGGAGGTAATTTGTATTCATATTTTTCGAAATATTTATAGATCTATATAAATGTACTACTACTCGTATATTTTTGTTTGTTTTTTTTTTTTGCTTATAAATTTTTTTTCCAAATTCTCTTTTAAATTTTTAAAATTGTATGATTTTTTCATTTTCTGTACATTTTCGAAAATTTTATTACAAGTTGCTGCAGAGATCAGTGCAGAGATCTTGTAGTTTACGGTGTAAAAATTATTCTCATTGTGTTTTTATATTTACAAAGTCCTCATTTATGACAGACAATTTATGAGAGAGAAAAATGTTTTAAATTTCGACTTTTTTTAATGGAAAATTTTCAATTTTTACTTAAATTTTATCAAAAAATTACAAGAATACACATTTTTTCCATTCAGCGTTATTTCGTGTTCTTACATTTTGTAAATGTCGATCGATGATGGTAAGCTTCAAAAGCTCTAATCTCTGAATTTCCGATCAAAATTTTAAAATTTAAAAAGAGAATATGAAAAAACAAAAATTATTCATCTTTAATTCACTTACAATTCTTATTTTTTTTTTTTTTTTGGCTCGTTAAAATGCCAATAAAAATGATTTACGACGAAACATTCTACGTATAAAAAAAGGAAAGAAAAATAAACAAATGATTACATTTTCAAATACATATTTTCAGCTTCATAATTAATTTTTTAAATCTAATTGGAAAATGTCTACGTTCAAATTTTTTTCTTTTGTTTCGTTTGAAATTATCTATCTTTTATTTGTTTCTTTAAATTTACATAAATTTCCTCCGTGTTTTATTAAATTTCTGATTTACAGTTTTTTTTTTCTTCTAATAATTCATTTTTTTTTTAATGTACAAAGTCAAGAAAAAAAGGGAAGGTCACTCCGTATCCACAGCCAAAGTAAGCGCGTTTCCAAACTGACTATAAACACCACATATCCTTCATTCTCTGCGTTATTCATTTTTCATTAAATAATAATTACATCATTGATTACAATTTTATATAACAACGGATGCTGCAATCGATGATGACTACAAAAAATTTTTTTTAAAATCCCCGCCAACTATTCTTCATCACTCAATGCTTCATACTGTGCAGACAGTAAAGGTTTAGGTTCGGCTGCGATCTGTTGCTGTGAAGGCGGCGGTGGTGCCTGTGAGGGAACTCCATCCATTGGTTTCGTTGGTGGTGGAGGTACACCCAAAGAGGTAGGAGGTCCAGACACATTTAAAGCACTAAAAGGATATGCGTATGTTGTCGCAAATGTTGTCACTGGTGGCGGTTGTTGTGATGGCGGCGGTGGATATTGTGATGGTGGTGGTGGTCCATGACCATCATTATTTTGTGAATTCATAGACATACCGCCACCACCACTACCACCTGTACTACGTCTTCCATCTTCGTAGCTAGGCGTTGATTTACCACCACCACCCCCAACACCTGAACAATCAGAATTCATATCTTTCGAATGAGGAGTTGGTTGACGATGACCATCATTGACACGATCGTGATGTCCGCCATGTAAATGACTCTCATCCGGTCGTCGTTCATCCTCTGTTCTCATAGCCTCGACAATTCGATTTTTCACATAGCAATCTAAAGCGAATTGATGTGTTGCACCACCTGCACCTGCTGGCATTCGTCTATCCATTGGACCTCCCGGCCCACTTGGATGTGCTGCTGCAGCAGCTGCCGCCACTGCTGCCTGCTGTGTCTGATAATAATGTCCGTCTGGTGACATCACAAGCTCGTGGAATTTATTTCTTGGACTTGGTGGCTGGGCCATGCGAATTATTTGCCTTTCGTCTGGTGTTCCCGATCTTCCGGTCGAAGAGCTCTTCGTTCGTTCAGCAGCTGCTTCAGCTTCCTTTTGCTGCATCCTTCTGTGATATTTCCATTGATCAGGAGTGACTATCGAATCTGGCAAGTATGCCATGTAAGGCGCTCTAAGCGGATGAATAGGATTTGGTCCGTAATCTTTCGTTATTATCGAATCTGTTAACTCCCCTAATGTTATGCTTTTTGTTACGATCTGTGGTTGTCTTCCTCTGTCTCCATCTAAATCGATGTTTATAACATTCGGAGAACTCGTCTTAACACTATTTTCTGATACTGTGATTGTCGAAGGATGAGGTGGTTCTCGAGAATACTGAATACAGAAACAAAAAATACAAAACAATTGTAAAACTTGAAAAAATTCATTCCGGGTTGTTATATTTATACTCACAAATTGCCTAGATGAAGGTTCTCTGCTCAAACTTGTTGGTGGAGGATCCGTTGATCCTTGATTAATCGAATGTTTAATGATGGCATCAATTAAACTCTGTGCAGATAAAGTTCCCTCAGAAGGTCGTCCAGAATGTGCCCTGCGATAGCTGAAATTATTTAAATGAAAAGATAAATATGCAGTAGATGTTACGAAATCTGTCAGATTCAGACGAATAATGCACTTACGGATGATCTCTATCTCTGTCGGGCATTCCTCGTCCTACAGAAGACGAATCGCCTCTCATAAATGGTGGACCACCAACTGCAGGACCGGAACCAGCTAATATCCTAGCAGTTTCTCGTCGTCTTTCTTCTCTTTCTTGTTCTTCTCTTTCTCGTTGTCTTTCACGTTCACGTTCACGCTCACGCTCCCTTTCTCTTTCGCGTTGTTCACGTTCACGTTCACGCTCTCTTTCACGTTCTCGTTCTCGTTCTCTTTCTCGTTCCATACGTTCAGCTTGTAGTCTTTCTTGGTTATGTCTTTCAACTCGTTCACGCTCTTGACGTTCTCGGTCTCGCTCTTGTTGCGCATGCATTCTTTCTCGATTGTATTGTTCCTGACGACGTTGCATATCAACAACAGCAGCTGCAGCAGCTTGTTGCTGACGGAAATGCTGCTGTTGTTGTTGCTGATGAATCTGCATTGCCATTTGTTCTCGAGCTATTTGATGATACCGAATTTCATGATGTGATGGAGGTACAGGATGATCTAGAGGTACTGAAACTCTTTTCTCATCCTTCTGCGGAACTGGTAATTGCGGTTGTTGCACGGCGACGTCGACAAACGATGAAAATGCTTCGTGACCTTTTAATAAAAGCAAATCGATTTAGAAAATTTCAAAGCCTAAAACTTGAGTACTCTTCAAATTACCTGGAGGCGGATAATGATGCTGCATCAAATGCAATCTATTCGGAGATGGTGATGGCGGTTTCGAACTTCCAGTATTGTGCCTCTGAATTACACCTTGTCGTTGAGGCGGAGGTGTTCTATGAGGACTGGGTACACTATCATTTACAAAAATATGAATAAATTAATTCAAAATAAAAGGAATTTCTTAGAAAATAAATAAAATTCGAATCTTACCTATTCACATGTTCGGCTGGTGAAGTTCGACTCAAGTAGTCATTTCTGCCGCGTTCTTTTTCCGCATAATACAGAGATGCAGGCGATCCAGCTAAAGCAGAACCCCTCGGAGAAGGTGATTCTTTTTCACTACGACTAACACGACTTTGCTGACCGTGCATTTGCTGTGAAGTCATAAAATCTTGCATTACAATTTGCCTAGAGCTAAGTTGAGGCATTTGTTCCAGCCCATATGCCGTGCGTGCGTATGGTGACCCCACAAAGTTTTGTGTCTGTGGACTAGATTGCTGAGGCGGCTGTGGTTGTTGTGGAGGCGTTTGCGTAGGTTGTGCTGGACTTTGACGATTACTTTTGTAATAATCGTACACTCGTTGCTTGTCTTGTAAATGATGTGGTGGCAGGTGAACTGGAGTTCCCTGAGTTATAGATCCTAACTTGTTATTATCGGCAGCCGAAGGTGGTGTTTGCCTTAATATTCCATCGAAACGAGGACTAAGTGTCGATGAACTTTGCACCATCATTTGAGGCTGAGAATTAACTGGTGTTCCATGCGTAATTGAACCCTTCGGACCTCCACTAAGAATCTGACTCGGACTCGGTGACTGCTGATGCATTTTAGGGCTAAGTTTTTGTCCAACTTTTGTTTTGGGTGTCATTTGAGACGCCGTATGCTGTGTGGCAATGCTAACCTGAGGCGAGTTTTGCTGAGAACGAACAGCCTGTTGCTGAGATATCGAAATTGGGACAGGTACT
Organism: Villa cingulata; assembly: GCA_951394055.1. Classification (NCBI taxonomy): domain Eukaryota; kingdom Metazoa; phylum Arthropoda; class Insecta; order Diptera; family Bombyliidae; genus Villa; species Villa cingulata. The sequence continues at coordinate 25,441,883 of OX596025.1, read as the reverse complement.
TGTGAAACATAAACAGAGGGTGACTTTGAAGGGCGATTAAGTTCCGCTGGATGGTGGTAGCTCATGTATGTTGAGTTTTGTGGTGGCACTACCTGACCACCCTGATCATTACGATACATCGAAATTGAACTATTCGGATGCGTTACTTTTACTGGAGGTGTTGGTACATGCATCGATACATCACGTGATGGTTTCTTTATACTCAGATCTAACGTTTGAGGTTCTGGTTCATTTCGAACACCGTACACTAGCTCTTCTTTTTGTATTTCGTGTACCGGAACTGAACTTTGCTGAGGTTGTGGTGGTTGTTGAGATTTCACTGGAGTAATTGTCGTCGTTATTCCATGTGAATGACTGATTATTTGCGGAGCTGCATGCGAATGAGAATTCACAACCGATAGGGTGGCTAAATTTTCTGACTGTGAATTTTGTTGATTCTGCGTCATTTGACGAGCCTGTTGCTGCATAGATTGAATACTTTGCGTTGTAGTTGATGGAGGTTTTACAGGCATATCGTTACGAAATTCACGAATGAACGTCACATCTCTTGACTCCATTGTGCTTGATGGTTTCATAAGAGGTACTGGAGCTGGCTTTGGTGGTGGACCTCCTGATCCGGATGTTTTTAGCGAACGCTCGATAAAATTGAACACAATTTCTCTGACATTTAGTCCAGACGATCCTCCTACCGGCTGATCACGTTGTGGACCATTCTGCATCGGTGACGGAGGTATCATTGTAACTGTTGTCTGATTCGGATGTAATATTACTTTCGGACTTTGTCGATTCGCTGGTGAATTTTCGTTTTCTTCATCAGCCGTCTCAGTCGCTGAACTATCATACTCTTCTTGAGTTTTCTGTTTTCGAGGCGCCTGTCCGAGTGGCGGTAACAGACGTTCATCTTCAAATGATGATGTTGTCTTTCGACTTAGAGGCGTTATATTTGTTGAATCGTTTGCTTGTACATCATCTTTTTGCATCATCGTGCTCGATGATCGAATCGGATTATTTGGACTTTCTGCTGATGCTGTATCGCTACTAACTGGATCACGTTCATCACACGATGATGTACTCAAATCAGATTCATCACAGTCAGTTAATGTTGAACGTCTATCATCATCTGGAAGCTGATTATGCGGATCTAATTTTCTTCGTATACGCATCAGGCATGCTGAACAGCAACGTGTCGCATTCGATGGTATTTGAAATTCTTGAAATATTGGATCACGTATATCTGGTGATAATTCAAATAATCTTGTCGGTATATTATGTAAACGTTTTGCACGATCTTTTGAATTTGGACATGTAGGCAGTGGACAATTTGGATAACGATTTCTAACCGATTTACATTGACATGAATTACAAACTCTTGCACCAGCTGGTATAATATCATCTGAAATACCATATTGTTGTCCACGACCCTTTTTAAGTGGACGTGTCCTTGGGCATGATTCTATTTTACATACAAAGCATGGATGTAATTTTTCTGAAATTAAAAATAAAAATAGAAAATACACAATTTAATTAAATTGAAATTTAATCAAAGAATTCAACTGAATGAAAAAATAGCAAAATAATATTTTATTTCATTTAAAAGTTAATTTCGAAAATATATTTTTCCTATTGTTTTTTTTTTTTTTTTTTCATATATTAAACGAAAAGTAACTTCGTATATATATGTAAATGCCTCCCATTCCTCCCATATATCTCTTTCGCATTCCATTCAAATAATTATGCTATGGAAAATATTTAAAATCATATTTTCTAAAGTATCATACATAAACGTACATGTACGTATGTAGGTACATACGCATATGGTAAATTATTTTATTCAAATTTATACAAATGAGTACGTTTTCAAGAATCACATAAACAAATGAATATGCAAAAACAAAAAAAAAAATAAAAAAAAAACAGAGAGAAAAATAATTATTTTAATTTTTTATTTTTACTTTTTTTTGTTTTGTTTTTTTTTTTTTTAGAATTAAACTTTACAACAAACGAGTATAGTATGTAGGTAAGGTCTATGTATGCTGTACGTAAATTTATGAAATGCAATAAAAGTTAAGTAAAATACAATGCTTGGAATCATATCATTATCATATCATTCTCTTCCCTATCCTGTATAATTGTCAAATATGTATGTATGTAGATGTTCTTCATGATATTTATCTACTGATTTATCATCATCATCATCGCATAAACATAAACAATATCAAGGTTTCCATTTCTATATTTTTTTTTATTATTTTTTAAAATATTAATATGTATGTATATGAAAAAAGACAAAATGTAAACGAAAGGGAAAAGAATCTGAATAAATCTAAAAAAAAAAAAAAAACAATAAAAAAAATGAAAATAAAAAAAAATGAAAAAAAGCAAATAAAACAAACAAAAAATCAAATAATAAATATGAGAAATAAATTTACCCTAAAAGTGGGTAATTACGTTAATGGCATTCAGTCAAGTTATTCACAATTCAAATATGTTTTTCTTTTCTTTTTTTTTTGTTTTGTTTGTGTTATTATTTGTTATATGTTTTGTGTTGATTGTACGGTTGTTATTTTTATTGTGCTTTCATATTTAAAACTATTTTCTTTCATTTGTTTTTTTATATGCTTTGTTTTTTGCTTTTTATTTTTCATTTAAAAAATATGAAATTTTAAAAACAAAAAATAAAATAAAATAAAATAAAATGAAAATTTCAATTTAAATTGCTGCATATATCTAACAGTAGAATATCTAAGATGTTTCTATAGGTATGTAGTATCTGAATGTTGACGCAGAGAGATAGAAGAAGAAGAAAAATAGAAAAATAATAAAAAGAAAAAATGAATAAAAGGAAAATAAGGTAATTGTATTTATATTTGCTGACATAATGAAAACAATTCGTCCAATTCATTCATACAGTACCGTATGAAAATGTACGAATACGTACGTAAACGTATTTGAAGAGAAAGATAAATCCTGTAGCTGTACGTAGTAAAAAAAAAAAAAACCAAAAGATTTCTATTAAATTTCGATAAAAATATTAAATTTAAAGAATAGAAATTTTATTAAGAAGAATACACATAAATGGATTGCTATCCCATCCCATCCCAAATGATTATTGCCCTTCCCCTCCTTGTTACATTTTATTTCATTTGCGTTTTGGTTTTTCCTTCAAGAAAATTTGGGATAATGAAAAAATTTGGATCATCTTTTCTACATGCTATATTCCAAGAGAAGATATAAATTAAATGTAATAATATCCCATATATAGGATAAATGTAATAAATATTCAAAATTAAATTTATCATTCACTTACTTATATGGCAAGAAACAAAAGAAAATATGGTCGATGATTATAATTTATTTCCAATGATTGATTAAAGATTCTTTAGTGATCAGTGTCCTTTCAAAAATAAGTAAATCTTAGGCACTGTACTGCCTCTATAATTTATCTCTTCATGTACAAATTTAAAACAAAAATATGAAATGCGATCCATTAAAATTGAAAGTGTTATAAGTCCATTATTTATTTCAAATTATCTTTGGAGAATGTTCGAAAATTCGGAAAAAATTCAATGAATGAATGAACCTACAAAATTGCTGATTTAATTTATTCCACTTCACAAAAATACATCATTCAATTAAAATTGGCATTTCTAAACTCACATTTCTATGTCGGTCTTATGGCCGATTTCTTCATACTTCTGATTAGCTGGCTGCCACCTAAGTTTAGCTGGCAGCTAGCAACGAGTTTGGTTTTCTTCACACAATCTTCTTGCTAACTATAGCTACAAAGCTAACTGGCTAATGTTCAAACCTAAAATCGAAATTTTTGAATCGATACTCGAAATTTTCAATGTAAAATTTCATGTCAAGCTTAATTATTTGAATGTTTTCCAATTAGACAGCTAGTCGGCGGTAGTATCGAGTTAGGTTACACCTAAATAAATAATCACAACTTCATCTTCTCACTAAAGTTAGCTGGCAGCTAAGTACTAATCAGAGGTGAAGAAATGCAAATCTCTTTGCTATCTTGCAGCTAAAGTTAGCAAGAAGATAATTGGAAGTGAAGAAATCGGGCATTAGTAGTTTATTCTAAGACATTTCTGTTGATAATTTTCACTTTCCACATATTTATATTCAAAATACGGATAGTCTTCCAACTCTCGCTTTACAACCACCTCCCCAGGATTGTCATTTACATTGTATTAATCGCTTCCCACGATTGTCAATGAACTTATGCACAACGTATCCAATTCATCCCAATTTTTTTTAACTTTCAAATTTTTATTTGAGATTTTCCTCTAATTTTTGTTTTTCTTCAAATTTTACTTTTGAACTTATTTATTACATTGACTTCCCATTAAAATTTATACAAAAAAATGTCCTTGAATACTTCCTAAACGAGTAATCAGAACGAAAAGCAAGTACACTGATACAAAAACGATTGTCTAACCTACATACGTAGTAATATATCTGGATTATAATATTATCAAGTCTCCCCGGCCATAAGTATGTACCTACTTATTTTTGTTGTACAAATATTTTTCTCCATAATTCTCGAAAATTTCTTGAGAAGAAATACTCGTTGGATCTATTTATAAATTTTAAATCAATAAAATTTGAATCATATTATTTTTATTTTCTCGGTTATTTCATTTTATTTTTCTGATTTATATTTATTAAAATAACAACCCCAAGAAAATTTCGATTTTGATAGATTATAATATATCAAAAGGAAAATATTTTTCAAATTTTAAAATTTATCGTGTAGTAGATCTATTACGTCGTCCTAACATGAGTATAGATTTCACATTTACAAATAAAACGAAGTACAAATATTGTAAACATTTATGAACGTATATGTATACAACATTCGTCTTCATAATTATATTATCAAAGTTTATATATGTAAGTATGTGTACAATTTTTAAATAAATCAATCTTTTTTTCATTTTTCCAAGTAAAGTATGCATGCAATTAATTTCTAAAGTAATCAATTTTATCATATAATCGTAATCGTAATCATAATCATAACCGTCATAATCATCATTATACTGATGATCATCATCGTCGTCATCATCATATCTTCAGAAAGTAATCAATTAGCACTCAATGAGAACATTGAAAAATAAGAAAAAAATAATAATTTTTTTGTTTGTTTAAACAATAAATCAAAAATGTATGTTCATGTAATCCTGTATAAGTAAATGGAACACATACACTACACATTGCATACATTACATACGATTTAATTACAAAATTTACATTTATACATATGTTATGACTGATGAATAAATGTGTAGCACCATTTATATATATGTACCTTCAGTAAAGAAATTAAGTAAATAAAAATTTTGAAAAATTAAAAATGATAAAAGTACTCATAGTCATACTCTTATACCATACAAACACACACACACACACACAAAGAAATAAAAATGTAAACAAACTGATATTCAATTTATAAAAAGAAATACATATTATTAAATATGTACATACATATGTATTTAAGTGGGTAATGTATACATTATTTAATCATTCATTCATTCAAATAAAAATTAAATAAAAAAAAAATATATCTGAAGAGTGAATTCGAAAATTAAAAGATAAATAGAACAAGAAAAAAATATATATATGTATGTATGTTTTCCTTTTTTTTATGTATGTAGATATATTTTTTTTTGCATTTCTTTTTATTTTTCATTAAATAAAACTTAAAACCAATCCTTCTCATTCCCGACATCAACATCATACCATCAACTTACTACTCTAAACTGCTAGAAATACCTCTCCAACCCAAACCAACATCTGCCACCCAAAAAACATTTTCCATCCATCTATCATACATTTTGATGTTTGATATATACGAAAATGTCTCTATTCTGTCTGTATTATGCTGTGTTTTTTCTTTATCTATTCACATATCTACTATAGCAATCAAACTAAATATTTAAATAAATTTATTAAGTATACTACTACTACATGTAAATCTCTCTCTATTAACATTTCGTGGCAATTACAGAGAGTAACATAACATGTGAGCAAGGACTTTACGTCTACTTCTACACAACACATAGAGCGGAGGTATAGAAGTTCTATTATATGTGTAAAATGTATTAGGAGTGTGATTAACAACTGCACGAATAAATACAGATTTTCAAACGTATATCTACCTTATCTACATATGTTCCAAATGTACCTTATTTATGTTCCAAATTTATGTAAATCGTACATGTGTGTATTCTTCCATCATTTATGGTATATTTTTTTTTTGTCTTGTATTTGATTCGATTTGTTAAGTGTGTTATCATATCATTCATGCTCGCAAGAGTTTTATCACCACTATAATACCATCCATACATTATACTGATGGTACTACCAATGTACGTTACTAACATTCATTCATTCAATTTTTCATATAAACAGCATTAGAATTCATAAATTTTGTGCACATAAATGTGCAAATATACAAAGTACACATTTATGTACGTATGTCGACATTCATACAAGAGGTATTTTAGTTAGTCGTAACGTAACGTAACTAGTATGTAGTACGTGCTACACTAACACTCGTCTAGATACATTATGTATGACGTATATGTATGCACACCTCTATCATCATCATTCATGGATATTGTACAAGTATAAGTACAATAAAGCAAGTTTTTCAAATTTTATGTATACTTATTTGAACAAGAAATTTTATGCAAAGTTAGCACACAATTAATCTCATCATGCATCATATATACACGTTAATTAGCACCATTGGGACTACTTTTTAAGTAAACTGTAATGTAAAAAAGAAAATTTTATTTGTTTTCTTTTTATTTTATTTTTTTTTTTCATTTAAATCTTTTTTTTTTGAATATTTCTTTCTTTTTTTATTCTACAGATCTGCTGAAGTTATTAAATTAAGGTGAAATGTAAACAGATTTGTGATTGTGTAATGTATGGAAAGAAGAGAGGAAAGAAGAAGAAGAAACATAAAAAAATGTACTACACTCGTATTGATTGCAAAGAAAAAATTTCTATTCCATGCACATTTTAGTCATCAATGATGATCATCACTAACTGATTTATCTACAAAATGTACAAATACGAATATATGAAAGGTTTCGAGAAATTATGAGAAATTCGATGTCAGATTTTATGAGTACCTATTTCATGGATTCTTGTACAAATTTTTCTGTAATATTTCTTGGAGAATGTAAATAATAAGAAGTTCAATGTTTATTATTTTGATTGATTTTTTGAAGATTATTACGTCAACGTTACGATTTTATTAGAGACCAAAGAAATGAAATTTAAAAACTTACAAAAAAAAAAATAACTTGGAAATTTTGATTCAAATCATAAACTCAAATCAAAAGTGTAGAGTAACTACAAGTGTACAGATTGTCCAATTAGTATCAAAAATCTTCTTTCAAAAAACTTTTTATAATTTTGTTTTTCTTCAAATTTTTGAATGCCCTATATACATGTTCGTATATGTAATTAAATTTTGTACAATGTAGTACCGTTTACGCAAATAAAAAAAAACGTAAATGTGAATATGAATTTCAATTAAATTACAACCAAAAAGTTCATATGTACTCATGTAAAACATACATACATGTAAAATAAATGGACAACAAAGTAAATATGTAAACACTTTATTGGCACTATTCTAATTTGTCAAATTGAATGAAATGGACACATCAAATAAACACCCACTTATGTATGTATGTACATAATTGTCCTCAACCTATCTTTCCATCTATCTGTCTATATATTCGAATCATTCCATAAACCTCTAATTTCTGAAAAAAAAAATATATGTACATATTTCAATTCAATGCTGATATCATGTCCACATATAAACAGTGCATATGGTGTATGTGTATGCATGCATGCCATGCAACATTTAAATTTTGACACTGTTTAACTTCAATCAATGTTAAAACTTACTTACTTACTTACTTACTATACTGATTTCAATCTTAAATTTGAATAATTGAAAAAATAAAATAAAATTACATTTTCGTTTTCCGTTCATTTTTCATATTTACAATGAAATCCTTTCAAGATATACTCATATACTTCAAATAAATTTGAAGTAAGTATGGTTTAGAGAGGGAAGGAATTGTAATTCAATTAAATAAATTTATGGCAAATTTTTCATTTAAACATTAACTATGCCATTATATTGGTATGGTATGGTACTTAGTACTTACACTACATACCACCGTTTGTCAATATAAAGAACATAAAAGCAATGTGGTATATGTATTTATGATAAAAATCACATAATAATAATAAGTAATAGTAATAATCATATAATAATAAATAAGTATAAAGGATATTTTTTATATCCTTTTTTTTTTTGTTCATTTATTTATCTTTCTTTCTTTTAATTTCTTCTTTTATATACTATTAATTATTTATTTATTCACTTTCATTCATTCATTCTTTGTTGATTTTATTTTATTTCATTTTATCCTTTTATACTTACTATACATACATGCATTATTCTCTTTTTTCTTTATGAATTTGAATTTTGATTTTATTGTATTTACATACATACAAAAACGTATACTGTACATCCATACTTATATATTGTATTTGTGGCTGGTATGTGTACGGAGAGTAAAAATGATGAAAAAATAAATTCACTTAAAAATTTTATTTGTACAAAAAATTGTGCGGTTTCATTAATATTTCACCTTGAAATTAGCTAATTAACTGCTTGAGGGGTGAATATACAATATGAAAAATATACAAAAAGGCATAAAAAAAATAAAAAAAAAAAAAATAATCCAAATAAAATGCAAAAGAAAAAAAAAAACAGAAGGTTTCTTCCTATATTTCTTTTTTGTTGTGTTAGTAAAATAAATGAATATAAAAGATTTTTCTGTACATTTAACTATAAAAATACCCTCGATTATCACCTCTATTTACAATTCTTTTCATTATTTATGTACTATATATACTTGTATGTATGTACTTGTGTATGGAAGTTGTGTATATGAAAGTACATACATATGTACATATTTTTGTATAGTACAGGAGAAAAATTCATAAAAAAGAAAATAAAATAAAATGAAAAACAAACAAGAAAAATAAATTTTTTATCGGACACAAGAAAAAAAAAAATAAAAGAGGAAATTATTGTCTGTCTGTGTATGTGTTTTTCATAGTTTAAACATACATATATATACAGTATGAATATACGACATACAATGATGTATAGATTTATATGTATATGTTTGAATAATGAAAATTGAAAAATCAACAAGTGATGATGATAATGACGATGATGATACAGAAAAAGATTTTAGATTTTCAACAGATCCCTTTTGAATATTATATACAATGAACGTTCACATCCATCCATCCACATTTAAAAGATAAAATTATATAAGGATATATACTTAAATACGAAAGGATATCTATAATGCATTCATGTGAATGGGTGTGTATGTGTGTTATTCCATAGAGGAATTATTATGATGATATTTTTCTTTTTCGTTTGAATATAATTTTTATTCATATTTTATTGGAAATGTATACTTGCAATGATAAAGGAAATGAAATGATGACGATGATTGGTAGATATAAAGGAGCAGCAACAACAAAAAAAGTGTATAGAAAAAGAAGAATGAAGAACACGAAAAAAAAAAAATAAAATAAAATTGCCCCAAAAAATTTTCAATTCAGTTCAGCAAACATATGTATATCCGAAATGGATACCTATTAATGTGTGTATATCCGTATATCCTATGCATGTGTATCTATGCACTGAACGATGACTTTATAGTTTACTATGCGCTGTATATGCTACTTACATTAAGGTGGCTATATACACAGTGTAGTGACAACAAGCTATACACTGGCTGCTGCTGATGGTTTATTAAAGAGAATTCTTAATAATAATTCTATTTTCAAAATTAAATAAGAGTATAAGAAGAGAGAAAAAATTATTACAAAAATACAAAATACAATGAAATAAAAATATGAAAATGAAACTGCGATGAAGGCCGAGAATTTAAGTGTATATACGGTTACGGATATATTTATATGAATGCTATGTAAATTTTGTGTAAATAATTAAATTAAAATTATTCACAAAACCATCATACTGTGCACCAAAAAAAAAAAAAAAAAAAATCCAATTAAAATAGAAATAAATAAAATTTATTGTTAAATTTATGTAGATGAAGGATATGACAGTATGAATGTTCTATGTATGAATAAGGATACGTACCTACATACATATGGATGCTAATATAAAAATGAAGAAAAAATATAAAATAAAAATGATGATTGACACTGGTTTGGTTATTAAAAATTAAATTAAAATAAAAATGAAAATTTCTCATAATGAAACTAATGCATATGTACATGTGTGTAGATAAACACATAAAAACTTTTAAAACATATCTATTTACGCAGATATAGATATGTGTTATGCAGCGCCGGTTTTAGCCTCTCAAACACCCGGTGCAAGTCTAAACTTTTCCATCTCTAGGTTGACACTTTACTATTTCAAACATTAATTTGATTTTTTTTTATTATAACGTCACAAAATTTCATCATGCAGTACATAATTTACACAAGAAAAGAAGAAGAGAAACTACTATCCCTCTATCATTCTACTATTCTTTCTATCTACTCCTCTATCTCAAATACTCAAGAGTTCAATGAACAACATGTTTGTTTACAAATGAAAATTTAGGTCAAAACATTTATTAGTTTTTCTTACACACACGAATCTTTTTTTGATCTTCAATTCTTCTTCGTAGACGCCCAATACAGTGTAGTAAGTAGTTTGAACAAGAAAATAAGAAGAGAAACTACTATTCCCCTTTCTTTTTACTATTCTTTTTACTTCTCTTTCTTGTCTTTTCATGTTTCTATACGAATGAAAATATGAAAAGAAAGAAATGTAAAAATATAGTACGTCTGCCATAAAGCGAATGAAAAAGTAAAATGTATAGAATTTAGAAAGCGAAATGAAATCAAAGTAAAATGCAAATACAAGAAACAATATAAAAGATAACAAAACAAAACAAAAAAAAAAATGAAAATTAAACACATACACGCAGCACAAATAACAGTTCCCGGAATGATATTATGATGAGTGGTAGTGGTATTAGAGTTGGTAGATGCGGTGATGGTTTAGATTAAAAATTATTAGATACTCGCCTTGTATTGTTTCTGTATGTACATATGTACATATACCCATATACGTCATTCATTCTTACCTCATGGGAGTTGAATTAATTTAGAGAGAAAAATGTATAACAAAATAAAAAAAAAAATAATGATGGAGTGAGGAAGGGAGTTGGTAATGGTAAAATGGAAAAATCTGAATTTTAAAAATGAAATAAAATTATAACATGTTCAATTACCTACACAAATGCACACATATACGTTCAGCGGTTAATTAATCTTAATGAGAAAAAATTAAAAATTGAAAATTGAAAAAAAAAAAAATATATATATAAAAATAAATCTCCATATAATTTCATTGTCTTTATTCCGCATATGTATCATATACCGAAACCACAATTTCACAGTACATAACAGTGTATACTTTTGTTCGTGAAATTATTATTATAAAATTGTACGTAATGTGTATGTATGTCCTTTATGATATACACAGCAGAATATGTATAAGCAAGTATGCGATCTTTGAAAACAACGGCCATGAACTAATTAATAACTGTAATTATAGTCCATTTAATGAGAGAAAGGATGATGTACGTGTATATAAATACGTATAAATGTATAAGTATTATACGTTGTTCGTATATACATATATACAGTTGGAGTCACATAGAAAAATTTTAAAATGTATGTAATGTACGCTCATAAATAATATCCTTGCGTATAAAATTTACTTTAATATAAAAAAAAATTTTTTTTAAATATGTATGTATGTTTGTATTAATTTCAATTTTATTATCTATAACTATACATTATGTGTACATTTTCTTTGTTGCTTTTCTTTCATTCATTCATTCATTAATTAGTAACTGTGCTCTTGCTCTGCTATATGTATAGCCTTTGGTATATTATTGTAACAGTAAGAAATAAAGTCCTTTTTATTTGTACAAATTAAAACATAAAAAGAAAAAAACTCTTTATTAGCTTAAGGACTATATTTTGAAAAAGGAATAATAAAGAAATAAAAATTTTTTTTTTAAAAAGTATGTAAATATCTTCTTCGTTGTCGTCTTCAGTTCTTTTTTTAGTTTGTCATCATTAAAAAATTTATTTTCTAATTTTCTAATTAACATTTTTATGCACTTATGTACATATGTATAGGAGGTGTACCGTAATTATGTGCTTTGTATGCTATATAGATTGCAGAAAATTATAAGTAAAACCAAACACCAAATCAAAAAAACCAAAAAAAAAAAAGAAGGAAAAAAAGAAGATAAAAAGGAACTAAATTAAAATTATCTTAACCAACGTTTACACATAGTACAACAGACAAACATTCATTTGCTTGAATGTTTTATCCCTTGTCACTCAAAAGCACATGTTATCATCATCACAGAATTTTCCGAGAGTACTGACAGAGGTATTTTGCCTTATATTTTCTTATTTTCGAAATTGAAGTTCTTTAGTTGTTGCATGAGAAGGCGTTGTAAATAAACTGTGTTTGACGTCTTTGATTTATCAAATCAAATGTCAAATCAGCAACGGAATTAAAACCTTGATTGGGTAGTTATTGAATTGTTTTCTATAAAAAAAAAAACAACATATAAATGAGATATTGAGAAGTGAGAAACATGTGTTTAGAATCTAGCTTTCATCAATGTAAAAGATTTTCATAAAAACTTATGCGATGTAAATATGTACTATTCACCAGATAGTAAACCTTCAACAAAATTTGGAATATTTTTGATGAGTGGTAAATATAGCTGACATTATAAAAACATTTTTATTTCAAATGACATTTTATCACTGAAAAAATATCTAAAAAATTTCAAATAAATTGTCTGTAATTACGTGTGAATACAACCTAAGCTATAAATTATATTTTCTTGTTTTATTTTAGATAAATAATTATTTAATTTAAAAAGGAAAATTATAAGAAAAAATATACCAGAAACAAATTAATAAATCAGGTCCACAAAACAGTTATACATCTACATTAATATAATATTCATATATCACTGTGTATATAATGCGCTATCTGTATAAAAAATAAAGCGAAATAATTAAAAGCCACGATTGCGGATGATTTTATAATTTGTTGTCAAATAAATTTTTAATGATAATCAAATAAAAATTCTTAAAAAAAAAAATAAACAAACAAACCTACAAGGGAAAAATATAACTGAATACCCACATAAATATAAATACATAAATACAATATTATTCGCATATTAAATAATTTCTTACATCTGAGAAAATTTCAATATTTTCGTTTTTCTTTTTTCATTTTTCATGTTTGATTTCTTCCATACCTTCTTGATATTTTATATATTTCTTTATATTTCTTTATATTTATATATTTTTCTTGTTTCATTCCTAATTCAATTTGTTCTAATTTTAAAAATGATAGAAAAAAAAATATGTTTCAATTTAATTTTCTTTTATTTTACTTCAATTATAAATAAAAAATGTATATTTATTTAGATGTATTCCTTATTTCTATCTTTTAGAAGTTAACATAAAAAATGTCATATTTATTTTATACAAGAAAAATTTAGAAATAAGAATATAACACAACATCCAAAGTACATAGCTATACTATATACACCTAAGAATAAATGGCAATTAATATCACTAATTTATATAGCTAGAAACTTATAAATGAAAAACAGCAAAAGTAAAATTTCGAATAATTTACAATTTGTAACATGTAAATTATTCAATTTGTCAATACTGATGAATTATTGTAAAATTTTCAAATTAAATTGACTACAAATAATTATATGACCAATATCATTTAACCGTAACCAGAACCAGCAAGCGACTACGCTACGGCTACGATACGAATGAAAAATGAGTGTGAAGTGAATGTTATGGGAAGAGAACAAATGGAAACGGGAAGGTGTAGTGTAGTACTAGTAATGCGACTAGTATAGTTTATAGTATGGTGTGGTGTGTAGGCCAGTGTAGAGTGTAGACGTTGTACTGTATAGTACTACAGTACTACAGTCTACCTCTACACTCCACTACTACATCTACCGATCTACCTACGATACGAATATACGATGTACTTCTACACCTTCTCTTTCTCATATTTTCTTTCCTCTTACAACATTTTCATTTCATTAAACTTTATTCATTCATCCACATCATCATCATCACCATCATCAAAATTTACTATACGAGTATCGGAGTATGTATTATTATCATCGTTCATTATCATTGAACAATTTGATTTTCTTTTGTAAGGACATCATCATTTCAGTTTTGTGTAACATCCGATTTATATAAATATCTCTCTATCTGTGTTGGTCTTTTCAACCCAAAAATATGAAAAAAAAAAGTAAAAGAAATTTTATATACAATATACAGAATACAGGACCAATAAATGAACTGATATCCAACTACTAATTAATTAACAGTTTTATACACGAACATATATTATTATTAACAAGAAGGACTTTATACTAATTGGTTACTGTAATAATAATTGTATTTAGTTAGATGTGTATAATTTTATTTAATGAAAAATTTCGAAATCACAGCACAGCACAACACACATAGTAATAATAATAATTTTTGTGTACGCATACAAAAAAAAATCTGTTATAGGACACTGTTTTACTATGAAATTATTAAATGATGAATTTTGTTTATTAATGATTGTTTACATTTTTATATACATATATGTATTATGTATATTGAAAAACAATGTCAGCAATTTATTTTTCATTTTCGCAATTATATGGTCAATTTTTTTTTGATTCTATTTTCAATTTTAATTTTTATTTTTCATTTTTTTATTTACTTGATTTTTATTATGCGTTGTTAATGAAGAAAATGAAATTAAATTAAACCAAACATTAATTGGGTGAATTAAATCATGTGCAGCAAAACATTAACCAATAAAAATTGAAACAGAAGGAAAAATATATAAAAAAAACGAAATAATTATGATATGAAAGAAAAATGACTTCTAAAGAAAATATATATATGTACAAGCAAACAATATATTCAACAGAGAATAAGGTATTAATAATTGGATCTAGATATCACAAAATAGATAAGAGTGATGTTGAATCTTGTACAAAGTCAAGGCATATAGGGCTGTTGTCCCACAGAATAAGAATAAGAAGATATTCGAAGGTATACGTATACGTATTTCTGATTCATACATTATTGATTCTTTCCTTGTTCATTTTATTTTTCCTTAAAAACAAGCATAAATTAATTCATTCATTTTATTTTATTGAATGAAAATAAAAAGAAAATGTAATTTTTCACACTTGTTAATCAATAATATTCGTGCATTCGTGCATAAATATGTGTGAGTCAATGTACAAATTTATATTTTTTTCTCATATTAACAAAGTATCGCAGAGTATTTATAAAAATATAAAATTGTAAGAATTGCATAATTTTTCAATTTTCTGGATTGTGTATCTATTATAAGTAATTAAAAAATAATAAATAAAAAACAATTAAAAAAAAAACAAAAAACTAAATATTCAATCGTCCTTTTTCATAAAATAATAAAAACATTTAAAAAAAAAGAAAAAACGATAAAAAAACACAAAAAACATAAAATAAACACTAAAAAAACATCAAAAAAACACATTCAACAATATGAAAGAATTAATTGAATAATATAAACAAACAGATACAAGTAAATGTATATCTGTGCGAATACAGTACTTATGTAGATATCTCGTATACACATATGGATAAAAATATCCTTTTTATTATTTATATATTTATTATTATTTTTTTTTTGTAAAGTTATAAATTAAATTGTTAAAAACGAAAAAAAAAAAGGACAACATCATCAACATTACACACACACACACACACACACACAAATACCCGTTTCCCTTATCATAATTGAAAAAAGCCCAATGCAGAAAATAAGTCTTGTATAAATATTTTCAATTATTTCCTTTTTTTGTCCTGATCTATATTTATGTACGTATGTGTTATTTATTATTAAAATATGTAGATTTTTTCAATATTTTTTTATTCGGTTTTTCTTTATTTTTCTGTTAAATCATCATAAAAACAATTAAAAAATTTGTTATACATTTTTTTTCTTCTTATTATTATTCTAGTATACTGAATGTGTATGTACATTTTAGCAATAATCATTCGATAAAATGAAATTAAAAACTAAAAAATAAAATGTTCATGCATATTGAGCAAAAAAAAAAAAAAAAGTAAAGAGAAATATAACGAAAAGAAAAAAGAAAAAACACGAAAACAAGAGAGAAGAAACTCTGGAAAAAATGAGAAATGAATTAAATTTTTTATACTATATAAATAAATGAAAACAACAAATTGTGATTACAAAAAAAAGAAAAACAAGAAAAAAAATTAAATTGAAAATATATATTTTTTTTAATTAATAAAACTGAAATAGCATAAAAGAAATCAATTAATACTCGTTGTATAAAAACAAAATTCCCTTGGAAGAAAAAATACAGGAAAAACGGAAAATCATTCATATATTATCTTCATGCAAAGGGTGACAGAGACAGATCATTGAGGGTTTTGTGGATTCACGTTGAGGTTAAACTCACTTTTCTTACACTATTACCAGAGTATGAATCAATTTAAAATGAGTAAAGCAAGAGCGAATAAATGGTTCGACTGATACTACCACCTGCTGGCGAACGATTAAAATTATGATTGTTTTTAAAGCTTCAATTCAAGCCTGTTACAAACGTCAAGCTTTGCTCTATAATTGAAGCTTGTTGTGATCAACTTCATCAGTCATTCAACTTCATTCAATTCAACTTCAATTAAACTTTTTGATTTGATCTCAAGTTGACGAGATAAAGCTATAGCAACTTTGAAAACAGCCACACTTCATGTTACAGTCACAGACAACATTACTCTGATACGAAAAAATATTTTCTGAAATCAAAATTTGAAACATCCTACATTGAATTGTTGTGTATAGTGGTCGAGATTTATATGCACGTGTAGATATATGTATTTCAACGGTTATACGCGCGTAAAAATTAAAAAAAAATTGAATTCATCAATAAAATAAAAAAAAAATGTCTGTGTTCGTCATTTTATGTACGTGTATTGTTCTGTATATTGTTCTCGTTTTATTTGAATTGTTTTCTCGCATTTTTATTTCATTTTTTTATTTTAATTTTTAATAAATTTTTTTCCATTGTTATTTAATAATTGTACTTTTGATTTTATTTAATTGCAATCATGTATACACAAAATAAATCACGTTCAGCAAACTCTGAGATAATAAAAAATTCTTAAAAAAATATATACATATTCGCGTATATTCATATTCATAGCAATAATGAAATTATGAATAAAAAAAAATAATAATAATAAAATAAAGGATAATGAAATTGAAGTGAAAGACCATCACATTAATGAATAATTTATTGAATCCGAATTGAATTTATTTTCACATTCATTTTACTTGTTCGTTTTATATTTTTTTAATATTTTTCCGTTATATATTTTGCTTTTTATTAATCGATTAAGGATGTATTTTAATTGAAATTTTATCGACACAAATGCATTTACTAAATAATAAATGTAATGTGTATGCATAAGCGTATGAATGAAAAATTATTTCAATTATTGTCACATTTATACGTACTCGTATGTACTCTTTTTCAGTAAAAAAAAATCCTATAGATTCTTTTAAAACGATTAATTAATGAAATTTTACATTCTAAAGTAGGCTACACAATGGCCATTTTCAAAATAATTGTCCATAAAATGAGATATTTTGATTACGTATACATACATAGAATTAATTTTGTATGTGTTTTTCAAAATCTTTAAGATACATTTACAATCTTGTTCAGATTACGATTCATATTAGTTTTTTTGACGCCTTTTTAAGAAATTCTATAGCGCTATCCTTTCTCTACCCAGCCAAGTATCACTAGTGTGAGAATTGAGATTAGGTTGTATTTCTAATCTCTCGCTGATGATGGGCGAAATTATATTGAAAGCCTGTGTACCAACATTAATACAATACTTTATATTTGTTCAATTTTAAATAAAGTTAAAATGCTTGTCCACTCCATTAAAGTCCATTAAAGTTGACTCTAATGCCCGATTTCTTCACTTCCAATTATCTTCTTGCTAACTTTAGAGGCAAGATAGAAAAGAGATTTGCATTTCTTCACCTCTGGTTAGTACTTTGCTGCCAGCTAACTTTAGTGAGAAGCAGAAGATGAAGTTCTGATTATTTATTTAGGTGTAACCTAACTCGATACTACCGCCGACTAGCTGTCTAATTGGAAAACATTCAAATAATTAAGCTTGACATGAAATTTTACATTGAAAATTTCGAGTATCGATTCAAAAATTTCGATTTTAGGTTTGAACATTAGCCAGTTAGCTTTGTAGCTATAGTTAGCAAGAAGATTGTGTGAAGAAAAGCAAACTCGTTGCTAGCTGCCAGCTAATCAGAAGTATGAAGAAATCGGCCATAAATGTCAACATTTAACATAATTGTGTCAGATTGATTAAATGAACTTTCCGAAAACTTAAGCTTGCCGCGCAGGCAATTATAGAAAGAGAGTAATCTTTGAATACTTGGAAGTAAATTTCTACTGATTTTTTCCGGACTTCCATAACAACATAAAAATTTTGAATTTATTGGAAATTTTTCACTCTATCAAATTTATTTAAATTAATTTTCTGATAATATTTCGAAATTATTTTCCATTGAAAATATGTACAATAATGTTGTTAAGTATAAATTTATAGACATTTTTGTCAATACATTTACATATCAATTATCATTATGTAATAAATTAAAAATAAATTTATACGCATTAAAATGTAATTTTATTTGCATTTAAACCAACCAACACGCATATATACAACATACTTTTATATAATCTTAATAATGTCCTGTTTATTATATGTAAAAAATTTATATACCCATCCATAAAAATACTTTGTGATATTACATTTTAATTGCAATTAAAATATAATTGATGGTTAACATTAATAACAATAATTCGAAAAGAGTAATAATAATATCAATACAAAATATAAATAAATTTTATTTCACTTTTAATACACATTATTTGTATATATGTGTGTGTATAAATGTATAAAAAGGACGAAAAAATAATATAATTTAAAACATATTGTATTTAATAATTTTTTTTTTAGAGTAATAAGTTGATCCTCTTTTTACACTTTCATATGTTGTAGGTATATGGATATTTTTCAAATAATTATCGTTATCATATAAAATTACAAACATTTACCTGTATGAATGTATGTACATACGAGTAACTATGATTACGAATATTATACAACTAGTGAAGTGAAATTAATTCCTTGAATGAAAATTAAATTAATACCCAACAAACGAAGGATAAACATAACGTACACATGTATATGAATGCATATATACTCGTACTTGTAAACATATGTGTACACACACACATACTATACACAGGTTGGTGTTGGTATGTACTATAAGCAATGTTGATGACGATTGAAATACATTCCAATATTATGATTATATCTACATACTTACATCCATGCATATCTATTCAAATGTGTATACTAAACTTGTATTATTATTGTGTGTATTTATAAAATAATAATTCAGGATTTTATATCCTTTTTGTGTAATATTTTATGTTTTTAAATAATTTATATGACCGTTTTGTATAGTAGGTAATATGGCTTTAGGTATCTATTTCATAGAGATCAAAATGACAAAACGTAAAAATGTACACACATAAGTGCATAAGGATGTATGATATATCTCTATTATAATTAATAAATTTTCTATTATAGCATTTTTGTGGATATACATATGTGTGTGTGTGTGTTTTACATAAATGCATATATGAGGATATGAATATCAAAGTCTATATTATTTTTGTTACACAAAAATATTTTTTTTTTTTTCACATTTTCAATTTTTCTCTTCTCTCTTTCCCCCACACTCACCCTCTCTAACTTTTTATAATTTTTTTATGTTTTCAATTATGTGTTGTTCTTTGTATTTTTTTTTTTTTTAATAAATGACAGAAGACAGAAAATTACAACAGAGAGTCATCAAAAATGACAAATGGAATTAAACACTTTACGACGAAGAGAGCGAGTATACGATATATTTATGTATACTTATATTATATCTATATATAAATAGAGAAAAGTTATAAACAATAATGAAATTGATTCTTTTATATGCAATAAATTTACAAAATTACAAACACATATTTTTGTGTCCTGATTGCCTATATACAAATACACGTATGTATGAATATGCGTATACGTATTTGTGAATAAATGAATTTTCAGTTTGCTGTACCGTTCCATATAAATGCCATAGAAGATTATAAAAGATAAAAATAACATTTCAAATAAATACACATACAGATCTTTCGAATTTATATACATACACACAATATATCATACATATATATACGTATACATTTATTGAAATGATGGATTTGAAAAAAAAAGAGAAAAATTGAAAAAAAAAATATTTAATTGAATATTAATTCGTTTATTACATTTTAACTGATTGTAATCATTCTCTATATATGTGCATTTATGTGAATCTCGTATATATGTATGTACATAGTACATATTACATTTATTGTGTATATGTGTATTTTATGTGTATTATATAAGAATTATTATTGTTGTTGTTGTGAATAAATAATAATTTATACGCAATTTTATCATTCAATTAAACGAATGCCGCATTTTCAAAGAGAATTGAAAAATAAATTGTGTATAATTGAAGAGTACATTACATATACATAAATAGGATACAGAATATGTGTATGAATGTATCTGCATTGTATGTACGAGTATATCTTACATGTCACATCATATGTAACATTATACATATTCGTATAAACGTTTTTCATTTAAATAATTATTCGAAAATATTTTTTTATGTTTTGTATTTAATTTCATTTATGGATTTTACTATATCCTTTCACTTGGTGGTAGGTACATATATACATGTATACTCAACTCATCATATCTACCTATGTATGTATATTAATTCTTGTAATAATTGTAATTTATAAGTACATCACATGATAATTATAATGACAATTTTAATTTGCTCTACACCTACATTCTGTATATGTCTATACGTACGTACGTGCGTTTATCCATACAAACATTATTTGTGTTTGCGTGTATGTACATGAAAAATTTTTCTCGGAACGATATAAATTAAAAATTTTAATAATTCATTTGTGATATGTATATGTATATAAAAAAATAAATAAAAAACAAAAACAAACAAATATGAAAGACAGAGAAAGGACTAAAATTGTAGAAATAAAATAAAGAAAAAAAAATTGTAAATAAAATATTCTGTTATTATAGTGTAATAATAAAATTTAATTTATTTTCAAAAGGACTCACTTAGTATACATATATATATAAATGTAAATGAATTTTAATTAACCTTTTGTTATATGGAAAATAAATTTTTGAAAAAAAAAAAATATATGAAAAAGAGGATGTAGAAAGATAGAAAGACAAAAAAATATTGCAACAAATAGGGAGGAAGAAGAAAAAAATAAACTTTATTGTATACTCATATTACTCGTATTTCTTTGTTGTTGTCGTTTTTTTTTTCAAGGACATAAATCACACAAAAAAAAATTAGATAAACTCATTATGCAAATTACAAACAGAATTTACATTATATACCTATACATTCACATAAATATATTAAATGTTAATGGACCTTCTCACAAATCATAATTAAAAAATATGTACATATGTAGTATGCATAAAGGATAATTCATGAGATATTCAACAGAATAATAAAACTATATTATAATGAAAAACATATAAAGGACATAATTTTTGTACACCTATATTAACAAACATGTATACTAATAAAAACAAAATAAAATTATTCACATGGGATCTATGTACATATGTATATGAAAAACAAAAAGGAAAAACAAAATATAGTAGAAATAATTTTTTTCACTTTCTATTTTACAATATTATGATTTTCATTTCACTGAATTTTTGGTTCTGGTTTTACGAGACGAGACAACTGTTTTACATTTCAGGCAAAATGGTAGCTTATTGAATAATTGCTGAATAAAATTTACTCTTTCAGATACAAATGTGAAGCAAATGTTAAATGTGAACACGGAATTAACATTAGAAAATAAATAAATATCAATTTCTCATTAATAAATTCAAACTGAAGACAACAAGAGAACACCTTCGCACTATCAGACTGTAGATTATATACTACGAGTACGAGTACGACTGATAACAACCGGGAACTAGCGTAGTACTGATGATGATAATGAATAATTTTAGTACTGGATAATGAGTCTGAGTCTGAGTGGTGTTCATTCAACTTGAATGGTTGCTTGTAAGTTTCAATTCAACTTGTTATAGTAGCACAAAACACGAATGCAGTACCATTACCATCTACATATACAAGTACATAGTTAGAGCTACTCGTATTGCAATCGCAAACTATCTACCTTGACTAGTGAGTAGTGAGTGGCGACTGGTGAGGAGACAGCACATAGCACCATGACCACCTATGCAAGTACATAGCTACAGCTAACTACTCATATTGCTTGCATACCGAACCGACTACTCTGCCGTCATTAAACCTAGTGGTGATGATGATGATCATCGTAGCGTAGCCCAGTATGATCGAATACAACACTGAATAATATCGTAAGAGTCGAAAGAGAATTTTTCATCACTGGATTTTTCTTATTAAATCCTGTGATGATGATTTTGTTGTTGTTACAAAAATTTTCTTCCAAATAAATTTAGAAAAATTATTAAAAATTAATTTAAATTAATTTTATTATTAAATGCAGACAGAAAACGAATATCTTAAGTAAATATACTCGTATTTTCATATCAATATCGCGATTTAATTTATTATCTATCTATTGTCCTTTTCACTTTTTCAATTTTATCAATATAAATTTTCTTTTCATATTATTATGAAAAATCATAAAGGATTATTTTATTGAATTTATTTGTATTTTTTTTTTATTTATTTATTTTTAAAATTATTTTTTTCTATTTTTTTTTTTCATTTATTTTTTATATTATTTCTTCCTAGATGAATTCATTTTTAATTTGAATAAAAGCAGTTAACTATATGTACTTTTCTTGATAAAATATACAAAAAAAAAAAATCACAGGAAAATATACAAATTTTTTTTTGTTCTTATTTGATTTTTATATACAAATATACTAGCATAAATACACCAATAAAAATTAAATTTTATATCCTGTTATACTCTTCTCCATACATTTGACGAGATTGATATAAATTTGTCGATTTAAAAAAGAAAAAAATACAAGTAGGATGAAAGAAAAACAAAAATTGTTTTCATTTTTCTTTCTAATTTTTTTTTTTTTTTTTTCGAAAAATTCTCCAAGGACTATTTTTTTTTCGTTCAATAATAATAATAATAGAAGCTTTGTATGCATATAACTTGTCGCATATACTTATACATGGCAGTTTACAGTCTTTAACTAGCTCTATAATACTACAGTATCGTATCGTGTGTACACATCTCAAACTTTTCAATAATAATAATTTTCCAATTTTCCCATATTCCTTTCTATATTTTTTCTTATTTCTTTTCTTATTTTTGTTTTGTTTAAATTTTTCTTTTCTATGTTTTTTTTTATGTTCCGCTTCCGTTTTATGTGAATTCAATTCAATATGAAATTTTTTTCAAAAAAAAAAAAAAAAATACTTTTCAATTGATTTGAAATATTTGAACGTTCGTTATCGTTTTTATTTTATTTTCTTGTTATTTTTTTTTTTTTTTTTTACTTTATTTTATATGGTTTTCTTGTGTAGACGTAATATGTTTCGAAAAGAAAATCATCTGTGTGTATACATTAAGAAAAATGGAAGATGAAAGATTGAGAAAGATGTAAGAAGGAAAAAAACGATAAAAATTTCAAAAGAAAATATTATACAAAAAATTAAAAAAATAAATAAAAATTAAAATAAGAAAAAATAAAAGAATTAAGGCAATTGAATACACAAACCTTCAACTTAGATATTTTTATGCATGTGTATATATGTATGTGTTAGTGTGTGGTACATATGTACATACTTTTCAAATGTTTGTTTAACATACCATTTATTGAATTAAAAAAAATTATACCCTTTTAGAATGACGATAAGAAATAATAAAAAAAATTTTTTTTCATTTTTTCTTTCTTAAAAAGTGCACACACTTGCATTGTATGAAGTTATAGGTACATGAATGCCTAGGAACATATGTATGTATGTGTGCAGTAAATAGTACTTAAATGTGATTGGGAAAAGTATAGAAATAATTCAGAAAATTCTATACTATAAGAAAACGAAAGACATTACATTCGAAAATCGAACAAAATAAATATGTATGTACAAGAAATTTTTTTTAAAGATCAATTTCAATTGTCTTGATTAATCGTTCGAAATTTGTATCGTATAACATACATACATATACTCAAGTACAAAAAAAAAACAAATAATGTCCTGTAAAATACTGAAAAATAATTTTCAAAAAAAATTCATTTTAATGGCAAATTAAAATATGATTCTTATCTTTCAATAATCTTTTTATAATTTTCTTATTAATAAAATCATAAACCATTTACGTGCACGTACACATAGAACAAATTGTCACAAATCAAGGATATACAACAGATAAATAAAATCTGTAATTGCTTTCAAAAAAATGTATGCCTACACTTTTCTTAGGAAACAGAATACAATTTTACAAATTATAAGGTGAAAACGATACAAAAAAAAAATTAATTTTCATTTAAATATCCTTGTAATTAAGTAAGTAGAAATTGAAGTTATTTCTTCTTCTTTCTTAATGTCCGCGATCTTAAATGATCTATGAACGTTTTAAAAAAACAAAAATTTACATTTCAATAACATTACACCGCATTAACGATTAATGGCAAACACAAAATAAATAACTGAATAAAAAATGGTTTTTCATAAATTAAAACTAACGTCCTTAATGTCATCAATTCTGACCACATGCAGTATAGGTATTCAGTTTCAGTATGTAAATTGAATAGAAAAAAATACAAATGAATAAAGGAAATTGATATGGATATGATTTTTATTCTTCTCCCTCCTCTCTCTCTCTATTTCTCTCTTTTACACCATTCCATTTTTCGTCACTTTATATCCTTTTTATATTTGGCATGTAATCCATTATTTTCCCACCATTATTCTTTCTTGTTATTCTTATACACATATAACATATGCTTGAAGACAATTTTCATTCATTAAAAATTCAAAAGTTCATCTAATAACTGACAATAGCAAAAAAAAAAAAATTAAAAATTAAAATAAAAAATATAAATGAAAAACATTTTGGGGTCAAAGGACAAAATATACGATCAGGTTTTTTTAAAGTTTTTAAATTTCGTTTTAGCGTTTTTTTTTTTTTTTCTCGTTTCATTTTTTTCAAGATCAATTCTTGTTTATTTGATATGGGTACTTTTTATAACCGTAAAATAATTTCTTTAAAAAACAAATTCAATCCAATCCAATTGAAAGGATAATTTCACATGCACCGAATAACAACTCCGAAGAAGAACAGATGTAGTATAATTGAAATTGTACAAATCATTCATCATCATACCATACATCATACCATACGATACATCATCGTTATTCGATACATCAAACAACAAAAAACCGTCAATTTTATTAGTCGCATGTAAATAATAAAAACGAAATGCCCATAAATAAATGTTTTCAATAGAAAAAAAGTAAAGGTTTTCAGGTACATGAACAATATTGATGATGATAAAAAAACGGCGATATTAAAGGACAATTTAAAAATTTTTTTTAACGACACACATTCAAAACAATGACATTTTCACAACTAAACTGAAATGAACTGTGAATTGAAAAAACCTCGTGATTTTCATAACAACAAAACACCCATTCCTGATCCTGTACTTCTCGTGGTAGTGTATTTAGTGGATATACATATGTATATACAGAACACATTTTAAAGTGGACAGTTTATCATAAGAAAAATTGAAAAATTTTTCATTTTAAGCGCAAGACACAAAAACAATACATGCATATATGCAATGCAACCGCACACTTTATGATACGAATATATGCGATAAATTTTTGAAAAAAAAAAAATACGGACGAAATACGATATACGATACGATACGATTCGTATAATATAATCGTTTCGGTCTCACAATCTCATCATATCATAATAAAACATTAAATAATGTAATCACAATCGTATCGCGTCTATAGGTCTATAGTTATTATTTTATTAACCATCATCATCATCATCATTATCATCGTTTAAATACTTTTACATTCACGTCCATAAATATAAGTTAGTTAATGTGTTTGATTGAGAAAAAGGATAACTGTGATAATAATTGTAAATTGTGATATAGTATCATTTTTTATTTTTCATTTCGTTCAATTAAAAGAGCGAAAAATGAGAACCAAAATACGAAATACAATATGTATATAAATGAAAATTTTTTGAAATTGAAACCACAACAAATACTGTACAACTACTGATTGTGTGCACTGTTCTCTGCTACTAGCAAGTAGCAACTCTGTACTGTACTGTGCTACTGAAGAGAGAGTGTACATATTTTTACATAAAACACCACGTTTTTATTATAAAGAATTATATCTACGATTATTTTATATGACCGACCAATTCTATACTATACTTTTGATAAAATAGTAAAAGGGGAAATTTTTAATATAAACTGAAAACGAAATTTCATTTGTAGTGGCTGCTGTGCTGTATGACGACTGACTGTATGTTAAGTTTCATTTACATACATATTTATATACACAAAAATACACAGAAATAATAAAATTATTTTGAAATATGTATTTCGCATATTATGAAGCTAACAACAGTAATAATAATTCATCAGAGTTCAGTTATAAAGTGAACACCTCGAACAGACAGTTAATTAAAAAAAATGTTCATTATTCAATAAAATAAAAGAAAAAAAAAACGTATTATTGTATATAGGTATATGTAGTTTTGAACGAACGCGATTAAAAAATCAAAAAGGACAACATATAATCTACATTCATTCTCGTACATACAAAATTATGTGTATGACGATTACTACATACATACATATATCGTACGACAAGTATAATAGCAAATAATTTATAAAATGTATAAAGTCAGACAGGCAATTGGACATTAATTCAGTTATAATCGAAATTTTATCGAGTGCGTTGAGAACAATTGAAATAAAACGAAAAAAATCGGGAGAAGAAAAATAAAAAAAACAATGAACAATTATTGTTTTTAAGGATATTTATCAGATGTTTTTTTTTTAAATTTTTTTATCGGTTGCAATTTGAGGATAAAATTTTTTTTCTTTTTGGAATATTTAAATTAAAAAATTAAATATCCTTTTGACATCATAAGCACATATAAATTGGATTATGTTCACGAATTGGTTAACAAGTAGTAGCCCATCAACATCATCATCATCATCATCATCAGTAAATGCAATGGGAGCATTACCACCAACTGCTGCTGCAATAATTGCAACACCGCCAGATATTATACTGGAAGTTGGACCGCCAAATGCACCGAGTGCACGTTTCGTTGCACATAGTATAATTTTAGCAATGCATAGCGGTTATTTACGATCAGCAATACGTTTAGATGAAAACGGTGTACCAAATTCTGATTTACCAATATTTTTAACAAATGTAACACCAGAACAATTTTCACCATTACTAACCTACATGTATACTGGATATTTAGATTTAAATATTGAAAATATATTTGGTGTATTGTTAGCTACTCATGTTTTACATATGCCAAGAGCATTAGAAATTTGCAGGTGAATTTTTTTTTTTTTTGTCATTCACATACATATAGTGATGATATGAAAAGTGTTAGTTGTTATTATTATTATTTTTTTGTATCCTTTTAATTTTATTTTTCATCGTTTTCTCTTCTTTCTTTTATTTATAATCTGCATCGTATATATTATGTAGAAATTTCTTATCACGAATGCAATCTGAAGGATATTTAAGTGGAACATTTCTATCGCATATGAATGAAATAAATAATGATTCCTCAACGTCGTCAACAACAACAACGAATTTATCATCAATGAATTCTGTTAAAGTGATTCGACCGATTGCTAGTAAACCGGCAATATCAAATTTTGGATTTATTGTACCGCCCATGCCACATATATCCCTTCCCAGTACCGGAACACCATTTCGAAGTCTTAATAATCAAAATAAATTATCATCATCGCCACCATTATCTGCTTTATCATCATCATCATCTTCATCGATTATGATTAAATCATCTTCAGAATTGCAAAAAAGTCCGGATATATCAACATCATCATCTCCCAACATACAATCATCCAATCATCATCGTTCATTATCTTTAGTTAAATCACCAATAACTACAAAAGATTTGACTATTAAAAGATCAACGAAATTAAAACGTGCTTCTTCTTCAGATAAATCAAAACGTTCAGATCAAAGTCATCAGAGTCAATTACAACAACAGCAAAAGCAACAGCAACAATCACAGATACCGACGACATCATCATCATCATTAACACCATCCTCTTCGTTAAATCATCATCATCTTCATCCTCCACGTAAAGAATCAACCGACAATGAAAATAAAATTATAATCGATGTCGCTAGCTGTGATGGACCAGTACGATTTAGGCGTGTTTTAAATGATGCCTACGGTAAACAACCCCAAACCATTGATCTAATTCATGCCCATTCACAGGAACGTTCACATCAAAGCGTTTCATATTCATTCCATCAGCAAATGGCTAAAAATATTAGCCAACAGCGACAACAAAATTCTGAAGAATCTGAAAATAGTCAAGATTCATCCACGAAACAGCATCATCACAGTCATAACCATAATCATAATCATCATCATCATCATCACAATCATAATCATAATCAATCGACAAACAACAATAGTAATACGAGTACAACTGGTGAAGTGTATAATTGTGTATATTGCAAGCATACATTCAAATCGCAATATTGCTATCAAAAGCACGCTAAAAGACATCTTAATCCATTATCCTTGGAATCATCAAATGATACTCCAAGTGGTATTTGTAGCAATATTAGTGGAACAACAACGATTCCTGCAATCGTTAATCATTCATCGTCATCATCTTCATTAATATCGACAGCTGCTGTACCAACATCATCATCAGATGCTGCAATTATCAATTCTAATTCTGGTGCCATCAATAGCACAACAACATCATCTTCTAATACCACAACTACAACGATTAACAATATGAACAGTAATAATACCAGCAGAAATAATATAATTTCATCATCGCCATCATCATCGTTACTAGATAATAAGGATGATAATAAATATTTGAATCGTTCATCATTAGATTTGAAACGTGAAGTACGTCCATTAGATATGAATGTTCAATATTATCCGTGTAAGACGTGTGGTAGTAAATTTCCCAGTTATTATTTCGTTCATAAACATAGAAAAATGTGTCATGCAAATGAAGATAATCAAAATTAAAAAACAAAAAATTAAAAAATTGAAAAATTGAAAAATTCTAATTTTATTGAAAATTGTGTTCTCATTTTTATTTTAAATTTTTGTCCAAAAAAATTTTTTTTTGTTATTTCCGTTGATTACTTTCAAATATTTACAAGCGCATTTAATGTGTGTAAGTCTGTAGAAATAAAATTACATATGTAATTATAAAGGATATATTGAAAATAAAATTGTAGTAAAAAAAATGTATTGTAAAGGATATGAAAATAAAAACTATAAATATTATAATATAGGAAACTAAATAAAAAAATAAGTACATACTTAAAAAGGAAATAAATCAAGAATTATTATAAAGGATAATATAAAAAATGTAGATGCATCTAAATGCAAATTTTATTTGTATGTTGTAGAATAAAAGAAAAATTTAAATAAAATATTATATAAATTGAATTTACTATATGTGTTGTGATGTGTATGTATGTAATTTCGAATTCATTTAAAATTAAAAAATTTTTCACATTTTCCTTTCATTTCTTTAAATTCAATTTTTTATGTGTTCTCAAATAGAATTTCTTAAATCAAAGTTCTCACAACTGCTCTTGGATTTGTGTAATGATCAATTTTTTTTAACTATACGTACAGGATCAATATCTATTCCACCATAGACCGCAATTAGAAAAATGTAAATTGATTTTCGAAAAAAATGACTTGTCAAAATTATGTTGACTGTGCGATTTGATAATCGAACAGATCTGTGATACGAAAAATAATAAATTTATAGTAAAGAACATTTTGCTAAAATTTTCAAACATAATTTGTCTTCAACAATCGATTTACAGTTAGCATAGATCAAATTCATCTAAGATTTAAAATGTGCAAAGTAACGATTTTTTCGACTTATCAACTCTGATTATCCTTTCATGTGTATTTGCTACCTAACTGTTCAATTTTAATTGCAAACAACAGCAATTTTTTGGCACAAAAACAGAAACAAAAACCAATTATATTATATAGAGCGCAGGATCCAACTGATCTAATCTTAGCTCTTCAAATTAATTGTCGTCATTAGAAAGTAGTATACATGGATAGTAATGAGGTTAGAAATCTCTTCGATAAAAGGCCCTTGCTAAACTGGAGATGTATAGTGCTGTTGAAGAAGAAGAAGAAGAAGAAAGTACAGCATTCTTGTATTAAGGATAACGATAGAATTTTAAAATCCTCGAATTGAATATTTTTATTAATAATTTTCCTTTGATTTTTTTTTTTTGGGTTACTAGTTACTACTCGTACTCTCTCCTCTTTTTCTCTCAATCTTTCTCTTTCCCTACAAATCGCACCCTCCCCCCTTGGCCGTTTTCATTTACCTAGTATCCTAGTACCTACATAAATACTAAAGGTGTTTTAATCGGCTTTTATTGAATACAACTTCAGATCGGAACTCTACCTTCATACGTACTTTCGTAATTTATTTATTAACGCCAGCGAATATATATTCATGTATACGTATTACGTATACATATGTTTGTGTGTAGACAATTAAATATTTATAAAACTAATAACAATTTACATGCATCGTGTACAAAAAAAAATCATAAACAAAAATAAAAATACAAAAACCGAGTAATGAACAATGAAAATCTGAAAATCATTTCAATTCCCAGCAGAGACAGTTCGTTATAGTTAGTTGGTTTTTATATCCTTTTTAATCCTTTTTTTGCTGTTTTTTTTTTTTTCAAAAAAACGAGAGGAAAAAGTTAAAAATTTTTTCAGATTTTTTCATATATCACCACATACGATGAGCACATAAGCACAAACAAACGTGATGCTACGCTTTACTTTTTTGGTGTTTTGTTTTGAAATTTGTGAAATGAAATTAAAAACAATGATTCTCTCTTTTTTTATATGTATTATTTTCTCAATGCAGTAAATGAAATTAAAAATAAAAAATGAAAACGAAATTGAAGCCATTTAGAGAAAAAGGCTAAAAAAAAAGGCTAAGGTGTAATGTGTGTGTTTGTATGACGTTCATATGCACTTCATCGATTATTTTGAAATTGAATGAAAAACACAAATACACAAAAACAATCAACCAATCAAATGAATATATGAAATGGTAGAGCTAGGATAAAAAATGCATATAGAAAAATAATAAAAAAATAAATTATTGAAAAAATATAAATAAGGATATGTTCATAAATACAGGCTCATATTTATGAACATATTTTATTACACACCACGATATATGGTCCCTTAACAATTTAGGATTAAAAAAAAATGTTTTTTTTTCTTTTTTTTTTAGAAATACAAACATTTAAATAAAGGACACTATTACAAATTTGATCACACCCACAAATACAATTCACATGGCTCTATAGATACTCTACTATTACTACAAATATGTATACAAATTCTACAACAGCTAGAGACTATATTATTATAGAGTGGTAATCATCAATAAAATTTTAGTATTTATGATACTCGAAAGGTATTGCAAAAAAAAATATATCTCCTCATTCATTTATTCTGTTTACTGCAGACTTGAATACGAATCTATACAAAAGCACGAATGCAGTACATAGGTACATATAAATTTTTTGTTATGCTATAGTTGCGGTTTTTTTTTTCGTTTTTAAAAATACCTTATAAGTCAATAAAAATTGTAATATTGACTTCAAAAATATGCGTATGAGTGTGTTGGTGTGCATGTGTATGAAAGAAAAAAACATTTTTTTTTCATTTTTAATTGGAAAATAATATTTTTTTTATTATTTCCTCGTTTAGATAGAAAACACAAAAAAAAGGACGACGAGAATGAAAAAAAAATGGAAAGATGTAGTCTAAAATTATCGTCCGTTTTGCATATATATACCACAATATACTTGTACCGCGCGCACATAAATACCTTATGATCTCATTTTGGTAGTATTGAAAAAATTGGAAAAAAAAAAATTACTTAAGGTGAATGCATTTAGTGGATGTAGGGTAGGCTTTTAAGAGAAATTGAATTCAATAAATAATACACATGAATAAGGAGCAATATATAAGCCCATATATGTATGTGTGCATGTATAAAATGAGAACCAATCGAATATTTAAAAGTCCTTTTAATTTTTAATTTTTTTGGAATCTTGTTCGTCATCGTCGTAGTTAAAATTGAAATTGTATATATGTATATCCTTCTTCATCTGTTATATTCCTGATGGTATCAATGAAAAGTGATACACTTCCCAATAAAAAAAAAAAAAAAAATATGAACTTACATACAAAAATTGTAAAAAGGAACAACAACCAAAAAGAAAAAAAAACGAAAAAGGATTTAAAAAAAAAAACGTAAATAAAGTTAATTTAAAAAAAAAATCCCTGTTTTTTTCATTTCCGTATATGATGCATGCATCATATACCATCTAGCCTAGCATCAAGTCAACAAATTTTCCGTATATCCTACATATGCTATACTGTCATAATACTCCTCTGAAACAGTTATACTCGTGCATTTTATTTTACTTCCTTTTTTTTTTGTACCATTTTTGACTGGTTTTTTTATTTTTGCCGAATTTACGTCGGGTGCATGAACTCAATAACGTACATTACATAATGTGTGTGCATGTGTGTGTGTGCATCTGGGTATGCACCCCGAACATTTTGAATTAATTTTATTCATTCAATAACAAATCAATACGTACATATATACAACTCTTAAAATACGCGCTACATCGAATCATAATGATTTACACTTACGTACGTACATATTTGTATGTAGACGTAGACATGTATAGGTTTACTCCTCGTAGTATGTATCTACTCGTATTTATATGTAAATGTGAAGAATTTTTGTAAACTTTTTTAATTAATTCGACAATTTATCGTTATGAATATTTAAAAAATTGAATTTAATTAACTCGCATGGATTCAGGACAAAAAAATGAAAGGATGTTGTCGTTTTTTGTGTGTATGTTGTGTATGTGTATTTTATATTTTTATTTGTAACCAATCAACCAAAATTCCTGTGTTTTTTTTTTTTTTTAATTTTTACTGCTGGTTGGCATATCATCATAATAACTGCTATCGTATAACAGATTTCTACATACAATATGTACTCTCATCCCACAAGCAATCCGCAAATAATTTTTTTATCGTGCGCTTTTCTTCATCATCGCGACACGATATCAACTGATGATACACTGAACTGAAATTGAATCGAATTTTTTTTTTGTTTTTTTTTGGGAGATTTTATTTTAATTATTGAAAAAAATATTGAAGAATGGGATCTACACAGCAACACCCACAAGCACACACCATAGTTCTACATTTGTGACGGTATAGTAGATACTACGTTACATATACACGAACAGTAGAGAACAGAAGAAAAAAGTCAGACAGTGTACCAGTTTTTTTTTTTACTGTTTTACATTTGATACCTCCTATGATGCCTTCCATTCATATATTTTTTGTTATTCGTCATCATCATCATCATCATCATCATCATCATAGCCGCCATCACACAACAATATCAATATCATCGTATATATACGCACTCCCGGACACTTGAATATCCAAGTGTCCTCATATTTATTGCAGATTTTTAGAAAAACCCAAAAAAATTTTAGATACAACATTTCAAATTCTTGAGTTCTTCTGCATTAAACATCTGCTTGTTACAAAAGAAAATAAAAACAGTAAGGGTTAAAAAAAAATACCTTTTTCATTTCAGAATTATACCAAAAAAAACGAATGAACCTATTCAAGTGTCCGGGAGTGTACACACGTATACTCGTAAAGCGAAATATAAAATAAAAATGTATACCTACTCGTATCGTAGAAAAATAAATAAGAAATTAAAATTTCTGAGTCCTGTTTTAAATATTTTAATATCCTTTTTCATTATCTGTTTCTCTTTTTTAATTTTTAATGAACATTTAAATCATTTTTTTTTTTTATTTTCGTTGAACTTTTTTCTTTATTTTCTTGCTGCCTTTATTCTCTTGTATTTTATCTTCCAATTTTTTTTTTTGGTTTCATTCCACTTACCACAATTTTATTTCATTTTTAAATAAAAAAAATAAAAAAAAAAAAACGAACCAATTTTTTTTTGTAACCCTCACTCTTCATTTTCCTTTTTTTTTTTGCTTTACTTATTTCTTGTTCATCTTCTTCATCCCTATCTCATTTAACATGTTTTAATCGTTTTATAATGAAATCAAATAAAAAATGTAATTTTATTTTATTTTTTTTATAGATATTTTTTATAATTTTTTGTGTATGCATATTGGACTTAATTAATTCTCTGCCTTCTTTATTATATATGTATGTATTTTCTCTTTCTCATTTTCTATAATGTTTTTTAATGTTTAACAAACCAAAAAAAAAAAAAAAAATGAATTTATTCCTTTTAAAAATTAAAACCTCAAAATCAATTGCGGTTTACTATTCATTTAATGTACATTTTTATTTCTTTCATTTTTTTCTTGTTTTCTATAACTAGGAGAAAATTTTTTTATACATAAATGCACGAGTAATTGCGATGCGGTATGTGTTTCTGCTGTTTTTGCTGCTATTTTTGGTTGTATTTTTCAGAATTAAAAAGTTATACACACAACTGACAACATCATACTCACACCCAAACAAAACATTAAAATAAAATAAAAAATAATAAAAATTAAACAAAAAAAGGAGATGCATATATGTAAAGCGCAATAAAGGATAACTATGTATATCTGTTTGGGAAAAAAAAATGAAAATTTGCATTACTTCCTTAATTTTTTGTCTTTTTATCATTTTTATTCATTCATTTTTTATTACTGTAATTTTGGTTGATTTTCAATTAAAAAAATTGAATGAAAAAACTCCCGAAAGAAGGAAAAACTAGGAAAAAAAAATCAAAATCACACTCAGATCAAGGCATCAAGGCTATACCATATCTCATTTAAATGGTAAAATTTTTAATTATTTCCCCAATCTCTCAATCACCTTCACCTAAGTAAGAAGTACCCGCAGTCACTGTCACTCACTATCTGTGAGTATAGTCAATCAAGTCAATCAGTCAGTCAGTGAGTTAATGACAGATATTGATATGGCATTTAAAATTTGTGTATGTACATATGTACAAAGTACACTATATACGAGAGAAAAGTATAATGATAATGCAGCACATATTTTATCACCACAGCTACTACAGAAGTTATACGGCTACTAGTAGTATGACCTACTACTTAGCTTAGCCCTTAGCCCTATACCAAAGTAAATATAGGTAAACCAAGTAACAAATCTCAGCTATTAAGCTAAATAGAATGGGAGATCCGAGAAAAAAGTAGTTCAAATATGCATGTTTATCAAATATTGTCAGCAATTCTCACAGCAACAACAATTTTCTTAAAGTCTGAAAAGCACTTTACCTGTCAATTCCCAAATTACTATATTTATAATGCAAAAATGTGTACATGAAAAAATAAGATAAAAAGTACACATACTATCAAACTTCTCATTTTCTATATCACCGACATCACAATAATGCAAAATTCTCTCTGCTTACATTTTTTTTTTACATTAGTTTTTAATAGCCTCCGTGATATGCACTAGTGGTAGTTGAAATTATTCTTATTTGATTCACATACGAAGTCTATTTCGCTTCAACTTTTTTATTCGTTGTTCTTCTAACATATGTATGATAATAGCCTCCGTGATAATTTGACGGTAAATACAATGTACACGTGCTTGATGTTGTTGTTGTTGTTGTTTGAGTTGTTTTTTAGAGTGAATTTTTGATTGTGTTGGTTTTTACGTACTCAATTTTATAAAAAGGGGCGACTTCTTAATTATTTCTTTCTTGTTTCAACTACTTCTTTAGTCTTGATTTGATTTTCTGTCTATTTTTTCGTAGCTGTCAGTGTATTTGTGTAAAAAATTTCGAGGTCATTGAAAATTAAAAAATATTTTATATTGAGATTTTCCACTTGTTAGGTATATATACACTTTGCCTATACTACGAGTATTTATGGAATTACTTTGTAAGTGACGGATTTCTACTCCATTCTCACTCATCTACATATTTGTGTGTATGATAGTGTGTGTGTGTGTGTGTGTGCATAGACAATCGTATAATTTTATCATTATCATAATATTTACATTATATACACATGAACATGTATTAAAAGGATGGAGGAGAGTATATTATAATGAATGGGGAAACTACTGCAATTTTTACACTTTAAACCACATGAATACGAAATATTTTACAGGATCCTACTACTGTAAATTAAATTTATTTATTTATTTTTTTCTTGTTGATTTATTAATTTAATGCGAATAATAAATCAGTTTTTTCGTTGTATCAATTTTTTGTTGTTGTTGTTTCGTTCTTTCATTTTTCTGTCAATTTAGTTATTTGGTTTTGGTTGGTTGGTTGACTTTATAATTTTTTATTTTTTTTTTTATATTTTTGTATTTTTGTTGATTTAAATTTAAAAGTTAATTAAAAATTTAAATTAAATGTAAATTATGTAAAAGAGGAATACGCAATTTTATTCATTCATTTCAATTCTCTTCAATTCTCTTCTCTTTTTTTTTTTTTTTTTTTTTGGTTTTTCATTTTTTTTATACTTTTTCATCAATTTTTGTATTTTTTATCATTTTTTTTTTTTTAAAAATACTTATGTATTTATAAAAATTTTAAAACAAAAATTGAATGACTATCTATAATAATGTGATGACTTACCTTTATTTTCGGCAGCATTACTATCAGCCATATCATTGGCTAAAATGGCAGGATTTGAAGTTGTATCCGAGTCATGACGATTCTTTTTCATATCACTAAAAAATTACAACGAAAAATAAATAAAAATAAATAATTAATTTCATTTCAATTTTATTTTGTAAAAAGCAATTATAAAAATGATTAAATATGTAAATTATTATTATTAATATTACTGCATCATATACGTTATATATATTATTCATTTATTTATTTATCCTTTTTCTCTTCTATTTTTTTTTTCTTTTTTTTTTTGTAATTAAAATTCATCGTAATAACAATCATATTATAATTGTGTGTACTATTATGTATATGTATAATAAGTAATAATTAAAAATTTTTATTTAATTTACTTATTTGAATAATTTATTAAAAAAAAAAAATGTATAATACATAAGTATTTATTTATTTATTTACAAATCTACTCCTACATGTACAACTGTACGTACATATACTATATATGATTTTATATAGGTACACACATAAGCGCTAGTCTATAAATATTACAGTCGGAGTCGGAGATTATAAATATGTATTACACATCATCATATACACAACACACAGTATACAAATTATTGTTGTTATCATACAGATATCGGAGGCACAATGTAATTGAATTTAATTTAATTAAATTGCAAAAAAAAAAAATTAAAAATGAAAAAAAAAATGAAAAATATAATTTATTAATAATTGAAAAAGTTTAAAAGTCCTGACTTTTTGATAGACTTTATAAATATTTAAATATAATTTTAATGGGGGTTGCATTTCTTTTTTTTTTAATTTTTTATACATTTTATTATTAATAAATGTAAGCGGATCAAAAATATTGAATAATAATAATATTAATCGATAGTTGTCTCTGCATTTAATTGGTTGTTCAGCTGAATTCGTTTTAATCGGTGTCACATATTTTGAATGGAATCTAACTCTCTTATTGTACACCAATGTATGTATACGTACAAGAATGTAAACATAAGCCAAAAGGTAAAATGAAACCAGAAGAATCGCAAAACTCAGATGGATGAATGGATGTTTAATGATCATGTTTGTTTACAAATAAAAATGTAGGTCAAAACAAAACATTTATTGGTTTTCCTTATATACACGAATCTTGTTTTAATCTTCAATTCTTCTTGTTACATGCCCACTACAGTGTTACCGTGTACACAGTTCAAACAAGAAAATAAGAAGAGAAACTACTATTCCCCTATCTTTTTACTTTTCCTTCTACTTGTCTTTCTACATCTCAAACACTCAAGAGTTCAATGGCCATGTTTGTGTACAAATGAAAATGTAGGTACGAAGAAGAATTTAAAATTGAAACAAGATCAGTATAAACAAAAAAAAAACCGATAATTGTTTTGACCTATATTTTCATGTTGTGTAAACAAACATGGTCATTAAACCCTTGACTATTTGAGATGTGGAAAGATGAATAGAAGAAAGAGTAGAAAGTTTAGTGAATAGAAGATAGTATTTCTTCTCCTTTTCTCGTGTAAATTATGTACTGCACTGTAGTCTAAGCAAGTACGAAATAGAATTTAGAATTAAACCAGATCCGTGTATAACAGAAGAACCGATAAATGTTTTGACCTATATTTTCATTTGTAAATAAACATGGTTATTGAACTCTGCCTTGAGTATGTGAGATGTAGAAAGAGGAGTAGAAGAAAAAGTAGAAAGAAAAAGATACGTGATTAGACAGATACGTGTAGTTTACACATCATGTGAATATGAAATAGATACTATTCTATATTCGATTCGATGAAATGCATCGAATATGAAACAATCGATTATGAGTAACAGAACGAAGTCCTTTCATATAATACAATAATTACAGATACATATATGTATTCGTAATAGCGTATGCAGTACTTTATGTATTTTATATCCTACAATTATTGACATTAAAAATATATCGAATACAAAAAAAAAAAAAAATTGAATAAAATTGCAATTTAAATTATTCAAAATGTCTGTTACGTCGTCATTTCTTATTCAATTTTATATTTAATGGATTTGTATTTCTATGAAATTATATACATATACTGTTGTATATACGAGGAGTACTTATATATCTACAGTGCATACTTATGCATTTGTATATTTGCATTAAATACACGCACTCTTTTCTGTCTATATCCTATACACCATTCATAAATCTATCTTTGACTGTTTATCATTTTATTTTATTTAAAATTTTCTTTTTTCAATTTATTTTATTTTATTTTTTTTTTTCAATTTCTGAATACTGAAATGTATAATGTATTTAATAAAAATATATCCTCAAATTCTGTAAGCATAAAAATATACATTTGTATGTATGAACGAACATATGTAAATAAAATTTTATTATTAATTCTTTTGTTTTTTTCATTTTTCAATTTTAATTTTAATTTTTCCATTTTTAATATGAAAATTCAATAGAAATTCCTCAGAGATTAAAAGGAACTAAGTATGTATATAACATTTTATGTATGTATGTACGTCATATTTTAAAATAAAAATACATATAATACATATACTTTACGTTATACATACATGTGAATGTGAATACAGTAGGGTACAAAAATTTTAGGACACAATGTATAAATTTTACTTATTTTTTTCAAAAAAATTGAAGATGAAAATATAAAATTAAGACGCTCGTTTTTTTAAATCCATGGAAATGTAGTTCCGATCCTATATGCGTTGTGTGAAATTTGAAGTAATTTTGTAATAAAGAATAAAGTCAAAATTTTCTAACTGCAATATTAAAGATCTGTATAAGTATAAGCAATCAAACTGCTGTGTATTAAGACAGTTGTCAATTTGTCATACAGACAGGTAGGTATTCACTGCACAGAATCTGACGTCTCAAAGAACCATATTATTCGACGTTTAGTATGGATTTCATTGCAATTGTGAAATGAAAGATTAGATATATAATTTTTGGATGGTCTTCTAGACTTTCTTGTATAACAGTTGAACATACAAGTCTCTATAAAATGAAAGTTTGACTCTAAAATAAACTTCGATAAGCAATGAACAAAAATTCTAATTTTATTTTGCGATGCATAGTAACATATGTAGAGAAGAATACAAAAAATTAATTCATAAAATTGATATGAATACCGTTCCATTTTTGTAACAAACTATATTATAATTCTATAAGCATGCATATATATATATAAATATGTATACAAAT
Organism: Villa cingulata; assembly: GCA_951394055.1. Taxonomy (NCBI): domain Eukaryota; kingdom Metazoa; phylum Arthropoda; class Insecta; order Diptera; family Bombyliidae; genus Villa; species Villa cingulata. The sequence goes on along the minus strand of OX596025.1, from coordinate 25,401,241 downwards.
AATACATTATAGAATATGATTGATATTTTATTATACATTTAATTAATGTTTTATAGAAGATTATCATCAATTTTTCATATGATGATGATTTTTAAATGCAATCGAATTTCAATTTCAATTTCAATTACATTAAAAATTCAATTTTTATTATTATTTTTGCTTTGTCGTTTTTTTTTTTTATTTTTTTTCGTTTTATTTTTCAAAAATTAATTATAATTTTTAATCAAAATGAATTCAACAAAAATACATATAACAAACATTAGTAGTGTAGATATACGTAGATATGTATATCGAAATAAATTATTTCAATTTCAATTTAAGAGAATTAACTTATTATACTCGTCTACGACTATATGCTATATGTTATAATATGTAATGTAAAAAAATTGATTTTAAAATTAATTTTATTTATTCAGCAGATAAATACATATATTGTAAATTTTTTAACTGTTTTCAGATAAATACTTAGATGTGTAGATAAACATAATATGAACATTACATGAATGATAGGAGATAAAAAAAATTTGATCAAAAATAACGAAAGCAGGGTAGGGTGGGTGGCATGGTAGTGCATCACTCACAAATTGTATTTACATACTCGTACTTATTAGATGATCAAATTAAATTTCGAACTATAAACAATAAGAAAAACTATCCCTCCCACTACTAAACGAATACGACTACACTGTACTGTACGCACACGTAAAGAGTGGGTCTGGGTAGTGAAGATGAAATGAAAATTGTTGTTTGAAGAAGAATTTTCTTGTTTCTCATATACGATCATATTTTATACTAACTACTAAGTGCGTAAGGAGCTAACTAACAGTGATTAGTGAGTAGCATGGCGTACTATAGCTAAATGCCAATTATCTCGCTATTATCTCTTACTACAACATACTAGTTACTAGTTACTAGTTACTACACCTACACCTATACACGAAACGAATATTTCTCATTCTCTTTTACATAGAATTTATAGAATAGAGTGAAAAGTGTAGAGCAAGTAAATATAAAGTGCTTTCAGATCAGAAGATTTTTCTTGTTTCTTATATGCTCATATTTTACGGAGAGAGGAAATGAATTTTTCTCAAGTATGAAAATACAAGTATTAAGTGGGTGGGGTGAGGTGAGGTGCTAACAGTGAATAGCGTAACATACAAGCTAAATGTCAATGATCTCGTTGCTAAATGCTACTGCTTACTATTTACACAATTTTTTTTTTTTTTTGGTGAACAAATTTATAATGAGAATTTATTTTTTAATTTTTACACACCATATTTGTGTATACAAGTAATACAGGATGTATATGTATACGTAAATGTATACGTACTGTGTATGATGTACATATATACAAACATAAAAAATTTTCTAACAATTAGTTTATATAAAATTATCTAAAATTTGCACAATATCACAATTGTTATTATTCATTTTATATAACATAAAATGTTCGTATACGAATACTTGTACACATTGTACAATTATTTAGGATTTAATATATTGTATTCGATTTATTCAAATTGATTTTTTTTTTTACTACAAAATTCCCACATTAATGCACACACAGTGTATATATAACATATGTATATACGGGAGTACATGTATATCTATCGTAATCGTAAACTATTCATAAATATCCGTTCTCTATGTTAACGATAAGCCAGCCAAAGTATAGATGTATATGTAACCCACATTATGTAATATTACGTTCATATACAGAGATAGATACTTATACGTATAATATATCTGCATATATGCATATATGTATCTATCTATTGTATATGTGTGCAGATTATATTGTTTATTTTAAATTAGATTATAAATCTGAAAATTTTCATTGATTAAATAAATTTATTATTCAAATTGATGAAGAAGATGATTTTGAAAAAATTAATTTTATAAAATATAATCCGCGTATAATTGAATTATGTGTACATATATATTATTACACACATACATACATACACAACATGAAAGTGTATATATTCGAGTATATGTATGTATGTATATAAAATTTAGAAAATTTTTACAAATAAAACATTGCAAAAAAAAAAATAAAATAAAATAAAATAACAGGAAGGAATTTAGAGAATATGTATATACCTACAATCTAAACATTGAATCGAATCCATCGATTTTCGATTACATTTTATATTAATATTATTATTATTATTATTATTGTTATACCTAGGAAAATTTTGTACATGAAAATGTATTTCACATTTCGCACATATTATGTACGTATACCTATATACGTACAGATAATAAATGCAATGAACATTTTGAATTTTGAATACAAACAAAAGAACAAATGCAAATACATACATACATATGTACATATTCAGTTAGTATAAAAATATTAAATGCAAATGATAGCAATAATTGTAAAATGATAATTTATAATGATAATGATGATTATGATGATTATGATTACGATTACGATAAGATAATATTTGGATTCGTTCCTATATAAACGTGTGTATGTATTTTATAGGAAATAATCCAAAATATATGTATATACATACATATGTACCAAAATTATGTAATATAATTTTTAAATAAATATGCACATCCATCTATGTGCACGTAAAAATAATGCATAATCGTACATCGTTTTTCGTGTATGTATCATCATCACCATCATCAGAAAAACCAACTTAAAATTATTTCTAAAATTTAGTTAGGTATACAAATGCATTCCTTTCCGATGCATATTAAACGCATATCTGCACACACATTTATACATGCATAATTATAATATGAGAGATTTTTGGTGGTATTCTTTGTTCATTATATCTATATACATATATTTTTTTTTTTTGAATTTGTCTTCCTTTTTATTAATACATATAATGATATATAAATAATCATATACGATACAATTTGGTTTTTGTTATAAATACATAAATACAAATATACAACACACATACATTATGTACATATAATCGTTTGTGTTTATATACGAATTGTAGATAATACAATTCGCTATGTAAATGCAAAAAAAAAATTTTTTTTTTTTTTCATTGAATATGTTTGTTTATTTATCATATCATATCGCTGTAAGTATACACGGTTGATTATTATGTAGCTATCTATACCGCAAAATAAATTTCCGGAAAATTTTTCAGATAATAGAAAATTCATGGAACATGAAACTAATCATAGAATATGCATATAGTACCTACTCACTGCTATATAATATACACAGAATAGATACTATAAAATGTGTGTGTACATGTGTGGATGTGTATGTATATTTTTAAGAACAAATATGATTAGATAAACATTTCGAAAAAATCACAATACCATATTTTCAAAATCAATAAGAATTTGGCGTTGTACAACAAACTACTTAGATTTGTTGTGGCATGTGTGTGTGTCTAATACACGCAGACAAATAATATTGGGTAAGTATGTATTTAATTTAAATTAATAAAAAAAAATAAATTAATTATTAAAACTACCAGATTTCATATTTTAAATTTTTTGGCGTTTGTTATAAATTCAAGCTTGCTGCAATATTATTCACTTGCACGGTTTCACATTTTACATTCTTGCATACAAGGTAGCACAAAACAAGCTTGAATTTATGAAAGTGTCATAATCTTTCTCTTAGAAAAAGGATTCATCATAAATAAATTTAAATGAAAAATAAATTTTATTTGGAAAAAAACAAAGAAAAATTGAAATAAAAATCAAAAAAACTTACCTAGCAATTGAATTATTATCATTTCCATCGATAATTTCAATTTTATGTTTCATTCCTCCAATACTATTCAAATTGATTTTATCATCACCACCGGTTATTAAATTATGATGATGTTGTTGATGTTGTTGATGATGATGTTGTTGTTGTTGTTGCTGCTGTTGTTGTTGTTGTTGTTGTTGGTGGTGATGATGATGATGATGTTGATGATGATGACCATCTTTCATTATATCTTTATCGTTAATTTCATGTAATTTATTATTATCGTTTACAACGGATGACATTAATTCAATTTTAATGCCATTTGGTGTATTCGAAGTAACTGATGCTGATGGTAATGTGGATAATGTGGATGATGCAGATGATGATGTGGATAATGTTGACGACGATAATAATAATGATGATGATGATGATGGTGTTGTTGTTGATATTGTTGATGATGTTATTGATGTTATACAAGGCGCAGAAGATACAATATTCGAAATTGTTGTATTCGATGAAGAAGAATGAATATCTGTTGTTGTATTCGCATTCAACACTAAATTACTATTGTTATTGTTATTTGTATTATTGTTACTGTTATTATTATTATTATTATTATTATTATTATTATTATTATTAATATTATTATTATTATTATTATTATTATTATTATTATTGAGGTTACCGCCTGTATTACAATTACTACTAATAACAGACGTTGCTGCCGATGGACTTGCGCGTTCCTTTGTATTACCCATTGCTGCTTCTTCGCTAAGAATTGGTTCTGAATTATGCACAGCCGTTGCTAACGAAGTTACTCCAGATACATTATTTGTTGATGGGTTATTATCAGTTACAACAGATGGCCCTGCAGAAACTGATGTACCACCATTTGTTGAAATGCTATTATTATTATTATTATTATTACTACTACCACTAACACTGGTATTCGGGGTTGTTGTCATCACCGTATTCGACATTGAATCTATACTAATGCTTCCATTTTGAATTCCATTCATTTTTTCTATACATTCTTGTTCTGGAATTCCACCAGTCGAATTCACCACTGTTGACGATGTCGATGAGCATGTGCTAACATTTGTAGAACTTGTTGCATTCGTGGTTGACGTCACCACTATTGCCGAAACTGTGGATGATGTTGATGACGATGTATTCACAGTTGATGTTTCATTTGAAATTGAAGAAGAACTAACAATTGTCGTCGACGACATTGGAGAATTATCTGATGTTGATGTCGATGTCGATGTTGATGATGATATCGCTACCGTTGTCGAAGTTGTTGTGGTTAATATTGTTGCGGACACAGACGACGATGATGCAGTTGTAACAGTTGTTGCTGGTGTGGTTGATTGTGCGGCACGATCACGTCCGCCAGTCCTTTGTTGTTGCTCCCGTTGTAATCGTGTCGTTACACCAGTTGTTAACGAATCAACAATACACTGGGTTTGCGCTTGTTGAGATCTTTGCGGATTCCGAGAGCTACGAGTTCTCTGTCTCGATTTACGCAACAATTGTTTATAATTTTCCGTTTTTTTACTGAGGTAGTAATAGCGAACACAATCCTGTGCTGATTTACGATCTAAACTAGCTGCAATCGCACCGAAATTTTTCGGATGCTGTAAAAATTTCTCTTTGAAAATTTCCTTCTCTCCAGCCGTCCACACATTTAAATTTTGTCTTTCTTTATAATCTACAACCATATCTGGCAAATAACCGTTTTCATTTGTATACACACATCGTCGCTGCCTCACGTCTAACATTAACGGTGGTATCACAGCATAAGAACGCATCTTTTTATCTTCCATTGCCTAAAAAAAAAATTTCAAAAACGAAAATCATATTATTTTTAAATTTTTCATTTTTAGATTTATAATTTAAAAAAAAAAGAAAAGAAATTTACACACCTGCTCTTGCAAGCCATCCATTATCTCTTCGAGATCAGCTTCGGACTTTATTCTCGATCCTACTCTATTGAAACGTTCCTTATCTTCACGTTGCTTCCGTAATTCCGTGAATACTTTCTCAAAAAATTCACGATTTTTTGCTTCTTTCGCTTTTCGTTTTGCACTTGATTCAGCTTTTTCCACACGTTTCAGCCACTCTTGAGACAACTGAGCATATTTCTCTACTAAAGCAGCATTTCGAGCTGCTCTTTCCGATTTTATTTTCTTCAAATGTAACAGCAGACGCGATTTAAATATCTGATTGCGTTGAATTATATCCTGAAGAATTTCTACATCAGACGGTTGATTATAGAGTGGAATTTCAACTAAAGGACCTAATGATGCCAGAACGGAATGTTCTTCTGCCGCTCGTTTCCTATTTTCAGCATAAATTTTTTGCGCTAGACTACGATGTTTTGGTTGCACTTCAATTGGCTCTTCCACCTTTGAAGGACGAGAAGATACTTCTTCGAGTGTTTCTTCTTTTTTCTTAAGCATTACCAATGAATTTTCTGCATTCACTATATCCAAATCAACCTTATTTATTTGCATTAGAAGCTCATCTTTAGCTGTTCGTCTTTCTTCAGCATTTTCGTTTGGCAGTGTTGGTGATATTGCCTCAACTTGCGGATGATAAGCTTCCGTTGTTGCTGGTCGATGCTCTCTCGTATCAACTTTTAATTGTTGAACGGGCGGTATATGATTTGATTCACCTAAACGTAATTTCTTAAATGGTGGCCCTCCTGGATCAGGCGGCGCTTGAGTTGGCGGTCTTGCACTTGACACATACTCACTGGGATGCTGTGGCGGTGGAATAAGTGAAATTCTTTGTCGACCGGGCGGTGGACCACCAGCTGGTGAAGGCCCTTGTGGTGGAATCGCTTCCACCATCGTATTGGCGGGTCCAACTGATACAACAGGTAAACTATTATTGCTCGATACGACAACGGGTGCCGCCGCTCCCCTATGATAATCTTGAACTTGAGCAGGCATCTGAGGTATCCTTGCGTACGGATTTTCTCTAAATTGTTGGACTGTCGGACCAACACAATATGCGCTCTGCTGAACATATCTATGAGGCGCTTCACGTACAGCCGTAACATCCGCAAATCTTGGGTAAGTATTTGCAGCGCCAGGACCTGGTCTTGGTGGAGATAATGGACTAGCTGCTGAACGAGATGTTGGCTGTTGCTGTGGCGGTGGTCCAATTCCACCTTTCGAGTACGATTGTGGTGTATCGACAGGCCTGAAATTTAAAAATTCATACATTATACATTAAATTCAAATTTAATTTTTAAAGATTTTTTTCAAAGATTTAGAATTCCATATTTTATAAAATTTTAATTTAAATTTAAGCACACATTTCATATATGTATATATTTTTTTAATTTAATACTTCTCTTATCGTAAAAAATATTACGACAACTACAACATTCCTACAGCTCTTTTGTAAACGTAACAAAACATTACGCTTACTTAAAATTTCTCCTTGAAGGAATAATGTTCATATACCTATTTGCGAACGTGATAAGACTATCATAAATGGAATTTAAAAGTATTTTACCAAAGAGAATGATTTTGCATTAATCAGTTGAATTATTCTTGTATTGTGAATGAAATTGTCTTTAGTAAATAACTTACATACTCGTAGATATACACAACATCCACTCAGAAATAAAAATTCATCAGAAAAAATAAAATTTAAACTTTTTACGTCAGTCAAAATCCAAATAATTTTTCTAAAAATAATAAAAAAAGCTCAAGCAATCACAAAAATTGTTGAAAAGTTGAAAATACCGAAAAATTCGGATTATTTCTGGTTATCGATATCGAACGGTTTCAATATTACATGGCATTGCATTAAGTGAAAGTGAAATATAAGCAAAAAACTTTGACTCCCTCTAGTGGCTGAACGATTGAGATTGTGCGCTTCTTGCTTATCATATTATGTATCTGTTTGTTTGTGACAAATTAAAGTAATTTTTTTTTTTTTTTTTGTAAACTTTTGGTTCTGACTGTAATCAATAAAAAACGCAAATAGTTGTCATTCATCAATTCATTTTATTCATAATTATCTTTTTAAGAAATAAAAACAATTCATTTTTCGACTTTTTTCCATAGCATAATAAAGTACATAGAAGGAAATTATAATTCTTTCATTTAAAAAAAAAAAAAAAAAAAAATATTTTACATCATCTTTTTATAATTTCTTTTTTTTTGAATCATTTTGATCCTCGTCATCTGTATTCGGACGTTTTTGTGTCAATTGTTTTACAGTTTCTCGTAATTCATTTAATTCAGCTTGCATTCGTTCAAGTGCGTTTCTGAAAAATTGAGTTAAAAAAAACACGAAAAAATGGTTAAATTTAAATTTAATTTAAGATAAATTTTTTATAATTTTATTTCACTGTATATTTACATATTGATTGGATTTGGATTTGGATTCAAGACTGGATTAGTTCCAACAGCGTTTTGTAACATAGACACAGAAAAAGGTGCTGCTGATGAATTTGACAATGAAGATCCTGCAATCTGCACTCCTGCAGGTTCTGAAGAAGAGCCTGGAGTTGAATCCATTGAAACCGTTAAAGGTAATGACGATTCTGGAGCTGTTCTACATAATGTTGATGGTCCTGGTGGAATTGCTGTAGGTATTAAAGTACTTGGAGGTCCTGTTGAAATGTTTATTGGTAACGAAGTTCCCGGTACGGTTCTTAACAACGAAGTACCCGAAATTATATTACCAGTTGTTGGAGCCATCGTTATTTTTGCTGTTTGATTTGTGGGTATAATATTGTTTTCTTTTCGAGTCGATCTTGGTTCTAGAATTATTAGATTGGGTTTTGTCGTTCCTGTTAACGGAACAGAATTCGTTGATGATTTCGCAGTATTTAACTGTGTTGATGCTAAAATTGGTGACTTAACTGGTAGTTGTTGTTTTGATGGTTGAACAGTTTTCTTTTCAGATGTCTTTTGAATTGAAATTTCAGGCGTTTTTTGAACTGATTTTTGAGCTTTTGAATTTTTTTTTAATATTTGAATTGGTAAAACTGGTGCTGTTGGTATTGAATCTGTTTTTGATGTTGATCCAGTTGCTGCTGTTGATGTTGATATTACTGTTGGTGTTGATTGAACGTCAACTGAACCTTCTACAACCATCGGTGGTCGAACAATTTTTCCTTCAACTTTTTTCAATCCCATCAATTTCTTCAGCAATTGATCAGCACTATTTACTTGTGATTCGAGTAACTTTTTCATTGTTTCTGGATCATTCTCTTTGATTTTCTTTAATGTACCACCATTAGCATCAACTATTACATAATTCACAATGTGAGCATGTGTATTTGGTACAATTCTATAAATTGGACTGATAGTTTGAAATTTTTTCTTTCCAAATGTACTACTTTTAACTTCAGTCACTTTAGCAGCATGTCCATCAATTTGAAATACTGTCGTGAATCCATTTACTAGTACAGGATTTTGTACAACATATGGATCCTGTATAAATTGTGGTGTCGGTTTTGTTGGTACCAAAGATATTAATGTCGGTGCTGAACATTCTGGATTTTCGCATCTACTTTCAAATCTTGTTCCATCGTCATCAATGAGTGTACTGGATCCAGTTGTTGATGCAGGTTTTGTTGCAATTAATGTAGTAATTTTTTTTCTTTGTGTTTGTGTTAGCTGATTTGGTACTGATGAAGATAATGATAACGTTACATTTTTTTGTGTAGCAGCAATATTATTAGTACTATTTGATGATGATGATGATCCGATACTGACAATTTGAACATCATCAGAATTCTTACGTTTCTCCGTTACTCTTAAACTTGCCATTTTATATTTTTGTATTTAGCTTTAATTTTAAATCCGATAATCTTACAATTTAATTTCAATTCAGACAGTCTTCTATATCATATTTTCAACAGAACAAAAAATTTTACCAAACAAAATCCTTCTTCTGAAAAGTTCTTCTTTAAAAATCTATGGGATTAAGAAAAAATATTGCAAAGTTTATCTTTCTCGTTCAATAAAATCTTTAATATTTTATATCGAAAAGTATGTGTATGTATGTACGTACAAGTATAGGTATACCAAATCTATGTACAGTTCTATATCTATCGTCTTTAAATTCTTGAAAACTTTTTGAGGTTATATACATGCACTGAAAGTTGTTTTATGTTTTGTGTTGTCGATGTAAAAATGTACGTGTACACATTATATAACCATCGACATCGCTATCGACATCAACATGAACGAACATCACCATGATGATGATGATGATGACTTGCTTGATACTACTTTTTTACTACTCATTCTTATGTTTTTTTTTTCATCTACAATAACATTGGAATTATTTTTCGTGTTTTTATTTTATTTTTACTTCCAATTTTTTTTTAATTTAAAAAAGATTTCTTTTTTTTTTCTTGCTTCGTTATTGCTATTTTCTATCGCTGCTTTTGTTGTTGTCATCCTTATCGTTCCCCAATATTATTTTATTATGATCATACCACCCACAAGCTCTCGAGAATAATAATAAAAAAAAAAAAAATTGTAAAAATGAAAAAAAAAAAAAAATCAGTGATGTGAAGTGAATATCCGATATTTTCCGAAATCTTCTTTCTTCTCATCTCATTGCTTTTACGATTTTATTATGTTTTTACTGTCTGCAGCACCAATAAAATTCAAATGCAGCATAAATTGAATGCCTGAACATATAATAATAACATACAGATGATGTGTACCTATGGATGTACATTATGTTTGTATAACAACAAAACAAAACACATGTAGTACATAAATGTATATAAATATAGGTACATGTGGTAGTATTTCTATAGAAATGGCAAAAAATTAAATACAATACAGCAAGCAAGCATTATTATAGATTCCGGGATCAGCAGAACGAACTCTAGAGTACTATTATTTTAGGAAAAAAAAAAAAACGAAAAATACGAAGAATTATCTTTGAATATATTCTCCATAGTATACATGTGTACCATACATTTATATAGAAATTTTTATAGGTATACATAGATAACATGCATGAATGATAAAGGATTTTTGTTTTGTCTGAAATACTTATCGAGTACAGCTAGCTAACTATCTAAAGTTGATGACGAAAAATATACATATTATATATAAATTTGTGCCAGGTCAATGGCGGTTTGTGTACTCTAGTGCTAGTCATCTCATCATGCTGACGGCATTTTGATTCTGCTGAAAAATTTATCGTCTACTAGATTTGGACTATATAATGTGCTGCTATACTACTTAAACTTATACTTGCTTATTCTTGTACATGTGATATGATGAACATTTGTACGAATACGTTCATATTACAAAATGTATATGATGATTATAATAGAACAAATGAGTGAAATAATACAAAGTACCACTAAAAAGGAAAAACTAACTTCCATCAAAATTTAAAATAAAATAAAAAATGATAAATAACAAAGAGTGGTTGGATGGATAAATATATGAGGATATTCACTTTTCACCATTTCATTTTTGTACATAAATGATGAACAAATTTTAGTGGGATGATAGTACGAAAAAAAAGGAAAACAATACTACTTTTTACTAATAAATAATGATAAAGTTTATGTTCAAATAGAGCATGTACAAGAATATAATACTAAAAGTTTTCATCGGATTACATTTAAGTAGTTCAATCAACAAAATTATTTTTGAAATTTTCTTCCTTTTCTTTTGATATCTGATATAATAACGGAAAAATTGTATTAAAAAAATAAATGTAAATGGAAATTTAAGATTATTAAATTACTATATACTTTCATTAATTTTAGATTAAATCGAAAGATTTCAAATAATGACGATGATTCATCTATTTATCCAAAAAAAAAAAAAAAAATAAATAAATAAATTGTTATTGAAGATTTTACATTAAGGATAACGGAAATCAATTCAAATAAATATAAATGATTGAAATAAAGGATAATGAACCTAACAAATAAAAAAAAACATTAGATTAGTTCTATTTTTCAAAGATTTATAAAAATCAATTTTACATTTTATTTTCGTACAGTACTGTACTTTTATAATATGAAATTTTTTTAATTTAAAAAAACAAAAGAAAAATTTCTTGAAAATCTGTCATAATATAAACAATGAATGAAATGAAAAATTTCATCTTAAACTGAATTTAAACGGCAACACTTTTTTATGTTTTATAGACTGTTGTTGCTGATGCTGATGTACATTTATACAGCTGAATACAATTTTTATTTTATTCCGTTGATTCAGCTGTTATTAAACAAAAAAGAATTGCTTCAAATAATTTCTTTTTATTCAGCCATGGAGTTGACTTAGTGCATACATACATACACGTACAATTCTTACTTATTCAAAATATTGTTCTATATAAAATAGAAAATTCGCTTCCAATTCTAACCTAGAATTTTGTATTTTCCCCGTTTTCAAGTTGAATTCGCCTCGAATACACTTCGAATCGATGAAACAGAAATATCCAAAAACTTTTTTTTTATACTTTTCAATTATCTATTTGCAATTTTTTGGTATTGCAAATGTTATTTTTGATATTACGGTTTTTCTAAACAAAACATTTAACAATTTTTTTTAAATTTTCACTTTTTTAAATTATTAAAATTTATTTAAATAACACATTTAACTGTACAAAATTTAAATAATACAATAGAACAAATTTTAATAACTTCTATGTATTCTACTTCTTTCGACGTCCATTTGTTTTTAAAAAATGGCTGGTGTTGCTGACTGAGTGCTGAGAAACTGATGAAAGCTGAATCTGAATCTGATTTCTGAATCTGACTGAACTGAATTATTAATATGAAAAAAGAATTTCACCATAAAACATTTTTATATTAAATTTCACCATTTATTCTATAAAAGTAAAATAGAGATAGCAATATGATTTTATCTATTGCTTTTATTTTTTACTTCAATCGACACATAAAAATAATTTACATCATTTGAAAACATGGCAACATGGTACTTGATAGTAACGAATTAAAGATACAAAAGAAAATCAAGAATAATCTGCTGTTTTTAAAAACACATCATTAGAAAAGAGACAAATATATTAGATGAGAACAACATCCATCTCAGATTGCAAAAATTTATATCCAGTCTATTTTCATTTTACAGTATCATTCATATAAAATCATTATTAATCTTCTACTTCATTCCATACAATTCTTTAATGGCCGCCATGATATTGTAATAGTATATGTGTTTAAAATAAGAAATAAATAGACCATGAAACACAACACACCATATCATCATATGATATGTCTCGCTTATAAATTTATAAACAATATAAAATTGATACACACACTCATACACATTGCATCCGCAACAAAACGAAAATAAACTTAACAAAATCATATACAAATAATTTGTGTTCGTACAATTGTGTGTAATTCAACTGTTTCAATGTAGTTGTAAATTCATCATGGCTGCCGTGTACCATGTTGTTTTAATAATACAACAAAAAAATTATTTGTAAACGCCCCTTAGCAACGGAAACTTTAATGGAAAAATTTTTTGTATTGGCCTTAAAAAACTTTTTACATTTATGTTTCTTGTTTTTTTTTTGTTTTGTTTTTTGTTTCGTTTCAGTTCATTTCATCGTTTTTCATGTTTTTCTAGATTTTGTTTTGTTTCATTTTTCTCATGTTTTTCTTCTATTTTTTTATAATATACCTAAATACAATGATTTTAGATTTTATCGTCATCCGCTCATTCTACCATCATAATATACTCAAACCTTTTTTTTTCTTTGGATATTTACATTATTTTTATTCTTATTTTGTGCTTACCCTCTGATCTGACTCTTTTTTACGTTTTTTTCCAAGTATTTCATACATATATGGATTATGGATATGATGACTGTATAAATAGATTGTGTAAGGCTTTAACTGCAATACGTATTATTTATATATTTATATATATGTTTTATATACATTTATACTACATATGGTTCTATTTCTACTATACATACCGACATACCAACCTACAGCTACAGTCAGTACATAAAATGTAAACATTTTTACTATAAAGATTTCCCCATTCCCATTCCATTTAAATGATACACTTTTTTTTTCTGAACCGGTTGAAAAATTATTGTGAATCGGTTTTTACATTTTAAAAGGAAATCTAATTACGTATTCTATGTACAATGATTCACAATAGTGTAGTAGACATTCCACATAATAAAAATATAAAAAAATCAATATTTTCAGAATACATACATAATAATAAAAATAAAATCATAAAATAAAAGTTATTTTTTGTTTACCTATTTTTTTTTTGTCTTTTTTTGGTGGGTATTTTTTAAATGCACTTTAATGGATCTGTTCAATTTAAATTCAAATTTAAACTCTGATATTATTATATGTAGCCTAGCTATATATTGTCTATTTTATACATAGAAAAATAGGAATTTAAAATGAAATTAATAAAATATGTATGAACCTACACATATGGATTGATTTGCATAGAAATGGATGGATGGATGGATACGTATTCGTTCGTATCTTAGCTATAGTAGCTACGGCAAATAGCATTACGATATATGAGTGTAATGTCTTTCTTTCTTTTTTTTTAATAATTTATTTATGGATTAGATACCTATAAATCCATTCCATAGGTAAATTTTCACCATATTATTAAATATGGCGTACAAATATATGTAGATAAAATGAAGTTAAAAATGGATGAATTTTTTTAAAAAAAAAAAATTATAATAAAGTGAAATAGGTAATTTGAATGATTAAATTTAAAATTTTTGAATTTAAATTGCATAATTAGAAGCAAAAAAAAAAAAAATTAGATAGAACAGAATGACAGGTAGTCATTTAAAAAATTTAAAATAAAAATAAAAATAGGCTGAGTAGGTAGGTAGGTATACTATGGTATGGTATGGAATGTGGATTGCGGATGAGTCAAAATATTCATGAATTCAAATGATGATCTTGTTCATGTTCATGGATTCGACTGATAATATAATACAGAAATTTAAATTTATAATACTAACACTAACTTTGGGACATCGAAAACTATGTAGGAATGTAGATAACTTCTTATGTCTGAAATGAAAGTAGACAACAAATTCAAATTTTGTTAGTTCTCAATTATACAACTATAGCTACGTGGCCTAAGTTGCCATAGCATGACAAATTGTATGGGTCTGTCTCTACAAAGAGATACAAAACCCTCTTCCTAAGCTTCTCTTCTCTTTTCCCTTTCATTTTTTCAACATACTATCTAATTCACAAACACAAAGTTTGTACAATTTTACATTGATGTTTTATATTTTCTTGATTAATTTACAGAAATTTATGAATTTGTTGAGATCCATCTAGGTATTCTGGCCTTCCAAAAATTTAGTTTGATAGTACCTAGGCACCTAATAAACATTAAATAATGGCCATATTGAATAAAATGAAAGAAAATGACGTAATGTATGTAACGTATACATGAAGCAAAAAAATAGAAACTAATTAAAATTTTTCACAAAAAAAATAATGAAGGATTGAATACGGAATTACTACCTATAAACTGTAAAGACCTTGACAAAAAAATTACCTTATTAACAACATCCATTCATTTGCGGTTTTGTTATTATTTTTTTTAAAAGAAAACAAATTTCTTTGTATATTTTGTAGGTATTATTATGTATATGGAATATGGATGAATATTCCCCGTAATAAAACATAAACAAAAACAGAACTTAAAAAAAAAATAAGAGAGAAATCAAAAAGAAAAAAAAAAAAAGAACTTAAAACCTAACCAACAAATAACAAACTAGCTTAGCTTTTCATTTCATTAAAGTGGAAAAATAGTAATGTATTTTTGTAATTTTTTTTCTTTTTCCTTATTCTTCATGAAATTTTCTGATTATAAAATAATAATAACAACGTAAGAAGATATGTACAGTTAATTATGAGTAAAGGATATTACTATAGGTATAAATATAGGTACCTATACCTAATGTAACATTATTTTTAAATGCTCCTGGTCAAAGAACAAAAAAACAGAAAGTACATACAGAAAATCCTACATAATATATGTTTATAAACGAACACGAACGTATGTAGGTACCTACTTCTCGTATTTATAACGTTAGGTAGATACTGAAACTAAAATGAAAGAAACTTGAATTCTGAATAGAAAATAAGAAATAAAAATGGTGAAAAAAAAAGTAAGTAATTCTTTTTTTTGTTTCCTTTAATATTGGATTTGTACCAACCAATACCTTAAGGGTCATAATTCTTTTCATTCATTTTCCATTTATTATTTTTACATTACATATTTTTCAGTGTATGGTAGGTACCTACCTAACTTACGTCGTATTTACAGTACCTACAAAAAAATAAATAAAAGAAAAATAAAGACCACATTTTTTAAAAGTGAAAGGACAAAAAGAAAACAACAGAATTTTTCTTTTTTAATATTTTTCTTTCTTATTAATTTTTTTTTTTTTTTTTTCAATTTTTATTTAAAAAATTTGACCAAAAGGAAAATATTGAAAGAATATAATTTTTTTGTGTTTTATACACTATTTTCTGTTATTTAACGTTAGGTATACACAGTTATTTTTTTTCCTTTTTCTTCTTCTTCTATTCTACATTATATATGTAATGTAATTTTATTTTGTTTCTGTTTTATTTCATTTCGAGAAGGTAAGGTATAGAGGTTCTGAAACTGAAGGTAGATAGGTACTATGGAAGATGAAAAAACAAAAGAAATTTTTCCGAGCCGTTCATAAGGTCCAAATCCATAAGGTGAAGAAGAAAAAATATCTTATTTTCTTATGGTCACATTGGGACATAACTACAAACCAAAATTAAAGTAAAAAGGACGACAGAAAAAAAAGGAATCATTAGGTATGCATGTTTTCTGTACAATTTTTTCTCATTTTTTTGGCTCGGTACCTTATGTCTGCATTTCTTGTAAGTCTATAATGTACGTACATGTCTGTAACATTAAAAATTTTTTTTAAAAATGAAACAAGGAAATCTAAGGCGAAGAAAACAAATGAAATATCTCACAACACACATATTTAGGGACCCATCTATACATCCATAAATGTGCAACTAACAGCTATAAATTTTATGGTAAAACATGCATACTAGCGTAAGAATCACATAAATATTTTTGGTACCTATACATCCCTATGTGATACCTATAATATTCTGGGTTCTGGGTTCTGGTATTATAGGTAAATGTACTTCATATACACATAAACTACTTAACCCGTAACAATCCATTTTTGTGTATCCATAGAAGAAGAAAATATTTTTTAAATGAAAAGAAAAAGGATTTTCTATATAGTTTCATAGAAGAAAATGCAAAAAAAAAAATTCAGTCATAAAAAGGATCTTCTTATACTCCTTCTCTCTACTCATATTTCATTGTTGTTACATTTTTTTATTAAGTTGGTTTTGGCGCTGGTATGGTGTTCCGCATTACACATAATATTTTATTTTTTTTATTTTTTTGCCGTCATCTTTTCGTTTTCTAAAGAAATGAGAAAGGTAAAAAACAGCCATAACGCAACGTAAGGTAAAAATTGCTCTGTTTTTTTTTTTTTTTTTTGATTTTACATGTGTCATGCAGTAGTACACGTTGTGCATTATATGCGCATACATTATAGAACTCTAGACATTCATTCTAGAATATGAGAGAAAAAAAAGAAAAGAACATTTTTTTTTTTTTTTTTTGGTTGGCTCAAAAATATGAAAACTACTAAAAATATATCACAATGTTCTTGTATTACTGCCATAATATATGAGGATTTGAGAACTATACTCGTATTATCTGTACGTTATATGTAAATGCATAAAAATGCATGCGGTAGATATCTATATTTGGATAGAAAGATATCTATAGGTACCTTTATAATATGCAATGAATGTCTATGCAAACATATAGGTATGCCCTGTAATAAATTGTAGTTAAGGCAAAAATATATTTTTTTAAAAAAAAAAATTACTTATATGAAAAATTATAATTTATGTTTTTTCTACCCTACATTCATTTTATACTCGCATAAATCTTACATTATATGAATACCGTATAGTGTAGTACCGTAGTACTTGCACTACTACCTGTCTAGGTAAATTGCATATAAAAATTTTTCATACAAAAACATTTAACATAACATTATTACCGAGTAGGTTTTATATGACGTTCGTTGCATTGTCAAGTTTCTTTTTACATTATGTATACTCGTGCTATTATTATCTGTACCTATACATACATAATTATACGCTTTTTGTTGTTATAATGACAAAAATTTATTCTGAAACTAATCTAATATCTAATACATATGACATAAAAATGGATCATAAAAACCATTAAATACCAAAACAAATCTCCAAAAAATACCTACTCTTCTTTCTGTTCTGAAAGAGAAAATGTATTTTCTCATGATTCATGAATGAAAGTACCTAGAAAGAAATAAATAGATACATGATGGTGTGTGAGTTACTCTACACTACCACTAGTGAGTAGTCCTCCTAATGAGTGATGATAATGTAAATAGCGCAGCGCAGTGTAATAATTAGATATATGCCAATGATCTCACACTCGCTGTTTCACGTTGCACTTGTACTATTTAAATTTACTATTACTACACGACTAGCTCTCGCTCGTACCTCTTCTTCTTCTTATGTTTTTTCGTGTTTCTCGTACACCCGATCCGACCGAAGTTTAGTGAGAGAGAAAATGATATTTCTTCATGAATGAAAATAGAAACAAGTGCAGTGATGGGACCTTTACTACAATTGTAGTAGATCTACTACATCTGAGTAGTCCGAAAAACCTACTACGTACTATTCAGAATCTACTACATATTTGAAATTTAAGTTTTGGGAACTAATATTACATTACATTACATGAACCAAAATTTTTGTTACACAGTGTACTCACTTTCACTGCACTGCAGACATGAGGCATGGTGACACTGACCAAAGAATATAAAGCCAAAGCCAATAGCCAATGGTTTATACTAATCAATAGCTAGATACTATTTTAGTCTCCATTTGGATACGGAAAAAAATTGACGAGTGGCAGTACTGATTCCTAAAACACTTTATTCCTTTTTCTTTCTTTACAATTTTTTGAGAAATTTTGTTATTTGTTTGTTTATTTTTTTATATGTCGATAAAAATAATAATAAATTTGATACATTGAAATTATCTTAAATTTTATTTAGCATAATGATAAATAAAACATTGCATTTCTTTTTATACTGTTTTTCAAGAAATTTGTTAATTAAAATAAAAGTTCAGTAAAAATATTGATAATTTTTTTATGAAAATTTCTCCATTATAATTAAGCGAAGGAATGTTGCTCAAAACTTAAAACCGAATCAGTCTAACGATTATTTTAACCATATACCATATAAACATATAATTCTCCGAATCTACTACATTTTGGTTCAATCTACTACATTTTTTTTGGGCAAACTACTATATTTTTTTCCTTCTAGGGTCCCATCACTGAACAAGTGCCTGCATGCTACATACATGGTGGTGTGTGAGGTACTACGATACTACTATATAGTGAGTGAATAGTGATAGTAAATAGTGTAGCGTACCAGTTATGTAGATATCAACATGAATACTAATGAGAATGACCCCACTGCAATACTATATGTACTTACATACTACACGATCATGATGACTAGTTCTCTTTCTCGTATCAGATTTTTTTTTACTTATAAGAAGAGAGTGTGGAACAGATCAAGTAGAGGTATAGAAAGTTGTTAAAAGATTTTTCGTGTTTCTTTTCTTGTACACTCAAATTTTACTGAGAGAGAAAATGAATTTTATCAGTGAATGAATACTGGAACTATTTTTCATGATTCTGATGCAATTTGTCCTAGTATTAGGGGTAACTATAATTTAACGTAGAAATATAGAAAATTTGTAAGGAATAGAGCTAGTTTTTTGTTTTAATTCAATTTTTTTCATAAACTAAAAATATGTACTATCAAATCCACCAGTCACTTCACTATACTTACTCTCTTAAAAAGGAGAAAAACAAATATCTATACCAAAAAATTTATGTGCATATTAAAAAATGATTCAAGTACATATGTACACTTACTTTCGTACAAAAATTATATTTTCTGCTATAGAATGTAAGACAAGTAGTGCATTGTTGGCACTGTGAACATAATTTATTGCTACCACATCATACCCTACCCAGCATATACTTGTATGTACTTGTACATTTTTTATGTACAGTACAATTATTAGCTCCTTGCTATATAATGTTCGCTTCTACTTCTACTTAAAAAAATTATTATTGCTGTACTTAAAAACTGCTACAACACTACTTTGTTCTAAATACAATCTTAAAATGTCTCATATTAGTAAAATGGGCAATTCATCAAAATGTTTATGAGTTTTTTTTCTTCTTCTTCTTCTTGTTTTTTCGTTTTTAATTTTCTAAATTTTATTTTTTATATTTCATTTTGTAATATGTAGATACTTTTTTGAAAATATGAGTAAAGACAACGAATAAAGTAGTAATAAAAGATGACATACAATTTTTCATCAACTATGGGTGAGTTTCAAAATGTCAAAAAAAATTAGGTACAGGTAGACGTACCTAAACTGTAATACAGTAATATTACAATTTTTATGAAAAACTAGAACTTAATCTTATTGACAACTTTGCTCAAGTTTGCCATTTGTGTATCAAGAAAATTTTCTATGCGTATAGACTGTAGACTAGAAATGTTTTAAAACTTTGAACATTGCTAACTGCGAAACTTTATCCCTCTATAACTTTGTCATTATTGCACCAATTCCCTTCAAATTTGGAGTAAAGAAAGTTTAAAGGATGGAATAAGTTTTAAATGGAACAGATTTTTGATAGCCCTTTTTGTTTCAGAGTTATAGTATTACAAAGTGAGACATTTTACCAATTTTTCATATACATTTTTCTTTTTTTTAAACGTTTTGAAACTCACCCAATTTTAAGATGCCTGTATTATGGATATATACAAGTATACATGTAACAATGGTTTATAGCTTGAATTATTTATTTAATTTTGTAAAAATTATTGCAGAGAAGAGTGGTAAATAATTGCAAAAAATTACAAATAATAATGAAAAAAAAAAAATTGAAATTTGTCTTTACTTACTGCTAGAACATAATATTTACACGACGAGTAAGTGTAGCGGTAGCCGTAAGTTTAACATTTATTTATTTTTTATTATTATTATTACTGTTAGTGCCAGACAAAATCCAGCAATATTATCTCTATTTATGTATATAACGTCATGTTACAAACGAGTACTTTTGTATGTTAAAAGGTAATACAAAATCATGTGCATTACGTGCATGTTGGTATATAATATGAGTGTAGATGCATACAAGAAGCAGCCAGTCTATTCTACTATAAACTATTACTATGTAGGTACCTCCTATAGTCCTATATGCTGTTTTAAGAACATTTTTAGATAATAATGAACATTTTCATTTATGTTTTTCTTTTTTAAATTCTAAAAAACAAAACAAAACTTGAACAAATAAAAAAAAATTAATGAAAAAAAAAAATACAAAAATAAAATAAAAAACAATTTCTAAAAATAAATATAATTTATACAAGAAAAATAACGAAAAATAAAAAAAATAAAAACTTTTCTTTTTAAATTGGTTTTTTTCTTCTCTGCTTAAAATAATATCATCATCATCATACAAAGATTATTTATATATATACGACATGTGCTTGTATTGTATTGTCTTGTATGTACGAGTACAGTGCGGTGTTTTTGTGAGTTTATATTGTACACAGGAAGAAGAAAAGATGATGATGATTTTTCTGAAAAATCAAAAACAAAACACAACAAAACAAAACAAAAAAAAAATCGAAACGACGGCAACAATCATTTAATATTAAAGATAAAAGTGAAACAAGAGACGTTCAAAATAAAATAAAATAAAAACAAAAAAATCCAACCATATCGTACATATATACATATACAGATGAATTTATAAATATGTATGTACATATATCTAACAATCGCGCTTAAAAAAAAAAAGAATAAATATACATTTATATATATACATTCAGATATATACAGATGATATGAAACATGTGTATATGTATGTCTACTTACATAATATGCGCTAGCAGTATTTCACATACATTAATGTAAGCACATATATAATGTAAGGTAATACTACGGACGGATACTATACGGATGTACATACATATATATATGACTGAATTTGAAAGGATTCACAATCTAAAAAAATAAAAAAAAAAATAAAAAAACAAAACAAAAAAAAAAATAAAAAGATATGTATGTTAAGAATAATAATAATGTTGTTCGTATTGTATGTACATTATAATACAAAGTACAAAATCTACTACATATACAATATCTACTACTTCTACATATTTAAGTATGTTACATGCTAGAATTTTCTTTTTTATTTTTTTCATATTTTTCTTATATATAATTTTTTGCTTTTTAACTTTAATATAGAAGAAGGGTTATTCTAGTTTAACAAGTTCGAAAAAATCAATATTACATAATGATTTTCTTATATATACTCGTATATATTTAATAGATATACATATAGCTACATATGTATTTATTAGGTAATATACATTATGTACGTGTATGTACGCTTAATGTTTAATACGGAACTAAAATAATTCACGGATATTTTTAAGTTCTAATAAATAGAAGAAGAAAAACAATTTTTTTTTTAATAATCTTAAAATGTTTTGTTTTTTCTCAATGATTCCGCATATATACGAGTACATAATGCTGAGTTCATGATTATATGATCGCATTATAATCTATGTCCTACAATGTCGTTCTGATTTATTCAAATAGAAATCCATGAGAGTACTCCAACTCTATACATTAGATTCAATTATTGACCATAATCTATTTGATCTGGCTTTTACATACTACGATACTTTTAATGGAGTAGAGCGTATAGTTATAGTACCTACTGATCAAATGTGAAAAGTTGTTAAAATAGGTATTTTTCGTATATTTCTTTCTTAAACATTTTACGGAGAGAGAATATGAGATATTCTCATATTCAAATGAAACAACGATTTCTAATATTTCTTAAAAGTAGGATTCGACTTTGAAAAATTTTCGAAAACAACAACAACAACGATTTTATATACAAAAATTTTAAAAAATTCCTTTGCATTACCTTTTAGGTGCTATAAAAATGGAATTTTGAATATTTTGATGAAAAAGAACATACTTTTATTTTCTTAATAAAAATGGAAGTATAACAAAGAATTTTATATTTTTTTTTGTTGTAAAAACATCAGAAAATTCCAAACTTTATTTTGATAACAAAATCATATAGATATATGAAGATTTAATGTAAGAAAATAGAAGTCAAAGTTGAATGATTTTTCAAAAAAAAAAAACCCTCTCCTTTTTTAAGAACTATAACTAAATTTCAGGACCGAAAATCAAAAATGTGTTATATTCAAGCACCACAAATATCCTTCAGGCTACATATATTCAAAATTTCAAAGAAATTGGTCAATCAGTGTTTGCTGTACGAAGTGCATTTGGAAGACGTAAAATCGCAATTTTTACAACTTTGACACCCTGGTAAAAAGGAAACAAGGACATTTTTAAAAAAATATGCTCTATTAAGCACCACAATTCCTATCAAAGTATCTATGTTTCCAATTTCATTGAAATCGGTTAAGTAACTTCGGAGATAATTGGTGCACAAGATAGCAGATATCTCGAATTTCAATCTTAATAATCTTGTAATGTAAATCTGCAATTTTTTTTTTCTCTAAAAGTAGATACACGTATATACCATATAATCGAAAATTGCATTGAATATCTTTTTAATCTAAGACCTGAGAGAGAGAGAGAAAATTTCCTTTCAATCAAAGTTGTAAATACAGTGAATCTGTCTGTACTATATACTGGATACTGACCATTTTAAAAATGATGATAATGCGTACATCTTTCCCATTTAAAAATATCAATAATCAATACTTAATGCTTCGTTAAATTAGATTGAAGCACGAAAACAAAAAAAAAAAATTAAATCTCTAAATTTAAATAGGAAAATCCCTCTTGAAAAGATGAGTGTAACATTTAATAAGCTTTCCAAAAAAAAAAAAATAAATAAAATAAAAAATTTAAATTTTCCGCCTCTATATAATATTTTTTTCTCTCTTATTCTTCATTATTATTTTTTCTTTTCTTTTTTTTTTTTTTTTGATTTGAAAATACAATTTCAAATATGTACATATGTACGAATTCATTGTAGTAGTAGATATAATATAAATAATTCCATTTATCTTTTTTTATATTAAATACATACATACGTAATATGTATTTTTTTAATTTCTTTTCTCTATAGTTTCAATTCTATATTTTAATATTTTTTATATTAAATCCATTTCCTATATGACAATTACATCTACAACTTAGTGTATTATACATTGCAAGAAAAAACGATGAAAAATTTTATTATTAAAGAAGGACAATTTTCATTTAATCGTATTTTAATATTTCATAATTTTTTTTTATCTTCATTCTTGCTTAAGTAACATTTTAAAAGGATAATTTAGAATGGAAAAAAGAAGAAATACGAGTATGTTCCCTGCTGATATGATATAATATGATGAGTATGTAAATGCACTTATGACGACGACATAATAGGTATATGATATTACATTATCTATACGACTTACCGAGTATAAGATCGTTATAATAATTTTATCATTTCAAAAAAAAAAAAAAAAGGAAGTAAGAATAATAAAATAAAGAAATAAAGGAACTCTTACTATAAAATTAAATTATACACATTATAGGTACGTGTGCAGAAATACTGCAGTAAAAAAATACAAGGATACAAAGATACCATATTTATTTAGCAATATGTATGAACATGTAGGGAGATCGTATATTTTTCATTGTATTTTCATGATAATATCATACGATTTACGAGCACTATACATACATACTAAATTACTATGCATGTGTGTACGTGATAGTAGAGATATATAGTTACATAGATATGCGTAGAAATATGTAGAATTATTTTAGTAATCATGCATATATTGTATCAGATCTTATATATCCTATCCTCCTACTATCTATGTAATCATATATTTTTTTTTTAAATATCTAAAGGATTTTTATACATTGAATGTAAGTAGGTACCTACTTTTACTTTAAATCGTCTGCAGATACCGAAATAAGTAATTCCTTATATACCTACTATCCTTGTATAATACGATCATTATACATTTAGATTTACGTACATTCATAGGTATACAAACGAGTATATACATATGGTTTCTGCTTATGATTATCATTTATTTTCTTTTTTTTTTTTTTTTGCTTCAATTTTATTTTAATGTATTATTTTTTCTTTCTTGTGTCATCATTTTCAATTTTTCCAATGTAAAAATTTCCATATTCTGTACCGATACGTGTGTTATGTACTTACGTACATTTACGTAAAACACATTATATACATAATATGAGTGTGCATTTATGGTTTTAATGTGCGAAATATGTAAATATCATGATTATGTATATACATATATAGTAAACTCTGAATGTAGTACATACTCTGGCCTCATTTTACCTGTCTGTTACAGATTTTCGTTATAATGATGACGCGATATTTAAATAATTTTCTACATAAAATATTAAATATAAATTTTCTGCTTACACTACATGAGGGGGAGAACATATATCATTAGGTAAATTTGCATATATTGAAAAAATAATTTCTAAGAGTTCTCAAAAAAAAAAAAAAATTTCAAGGAAATTATCATTTAGGAAACTATTGGGAAATGATAGAAACTAGTTGGAAGTTGTAGGCAATTGTTGGGAAACTGTTGAGAATTGTTGAGAAAATGTTGAGAATTGTTGGGAACCGTTTGGAATTGTTGGGAAACTGTTTGGAATCGTTAGGAAGTGTTAGAAACTGTTGAGAATTATTGAGAAAATGTTGGGAATTGTTGGGAAACTGTTGAGAATTGTTGAGAAAATGTTGGGAATTGTTGGGAAACCGTTGGGAATTGTTTGGAAACTGTTTGGAATCGTTAGGAAGTGTTAGAAAATGTTGAGAATTGTTGAGAAAATGTTGGGAACCGTTGGGAACCATTGAAAATTTTTGGAGACTCTTGGAAACCGATAGGAATTATTAGAAACTGTTGAGAATTATTGCTATTTTAGATAGAAATATCATAGAAAATTCCACATTTATTGTTTATACATTAAAAAATTTTTAGTCAAAAACAGACTTACACCATTTTCAAATAAAAAATACAACTTCAATCAGTTTCGATAAATTTTTAAAAATGAATTTTTACAACTTCCTTTTTGAAAATTTTTCAAAAGCAACACTCACACAAATGCATACTAACAGTCAATTGGTTTCTTTTAATTTATTATTTTATGATAGATTTTACTTTACTCTATACGTATGAATTATTTACATTTATTATTCCTACGTTTACTT
The DNA here is from genome assembly GCA_951394055.1 of Villa cingulata. Classification (NCBI taxonomy): domain Eukaryota; kingdom Metazoa; phylum Arthropoda; class Insecta; order Diptera; family Bombyliidae; genus Villa; species Villa cingulata. The sequence goes on along the minus strand of OX596025.1, from coordinate 25,375,075 downwards.
TAACGCATATTACAGTACACAGATTTAGATGAAATTTATACAAAAATAAAATAAAAATGAAAAGGAAGCATCACATTCCTACACCTATACTTAAGTATATACATAAATATAGGAATAAATAGGTATGCCTGTAGCGTTGGTTATATATATGTAGTTAACTTTATGTAATTACTGCTAGCTAGAAGCTTATTATTATTATAATAAATAAATATGTATGAAAGTATAGTAATCATAAATAATGTATGTATATTTTAATATTATATTTAGATTCATATGTATATCCTAGAAACAAAAAACAAAACTAGGTACCACAGGAAAATACGAAAATATGAAGTTCAAGTAAGGATTCTATAAATAATAATGATTTAATGAAGCAACTGTATGTATATACTTACGTAAAAATATTTCAATAATCTCAGTGTATATAATGTATATATTCATGTAATTACATATTTATATATGCGAGCATGTATTTGTGTATAATATGAAAATTTAATAAAATATTCCAGGAAAAGAATACTTCCATATATACATATATTAAACACATTCCTGCATTATGTATAGTTTACAGTTCCTGTACGTAACGTGAAATAATAAAAAAAAAACCATCTAGCTGATGCTGATGATGATAACGATGATAATGATGATGATGATGATGACGATGGAGTCAAAACAAAAATTGAAAAAAAAAAGAATACAATTTAAAAATAGTGAAATATAAAATACAACAAAGCACAGAACTGAACAGAACACAACACAGAACCTTCTTCAATAAAAGAAATAAAAAATAAATAAAAAATAAATTCTTAAATGATTTATTTTAAAGATAAGCAAATGCACACACAGGAGGTGTCAGTTTCCTGTTAGCTGAAGGTGTATTTCACCTGAATTTTAACATGAATAGCTACTACTACTACTACTGCTAGTAATAATAACATTGCGCTTATGGTATTATAAAATCAACGTTAACGTTGCTGCATTTTGCCTGAATAAAAATCACTTTACTTACAGACGGACACGATTATAATATGAGTATGCGAGTGAGTATATATGTATACAGTATCATCATTAGAAAGATTTTTACAATGATAATGTGATGTGATACACGTATTTACGTACATTCGTATTCGTACACTATTAATATTAAAAGAGTGACGACAAATACAAAAAAAAAAAAAAATCTACTATGATATGTAAATGTACTCGAAGCGTGTGTAGAAGCGTGTATCTCTTTCCAGTTTAGTTTGCAACTTTTTAAGTTACTTATTATATACACAATTTCCAATGAAAAAAACATATTTTTTTCTCCAAAATAGATACATATACATATATATTTTTTTCATATTTATTTTCATTCTTCCTCTATGCGCTAGCTGCACACACACGTTTTGAAATGATATAATGAAAAAAGTAGTTTTACTAACACAAAAAAAAAAAAAAAAAAAAAAAATCTCAAACAAAACACAATTTATTATAAGAAAAAATAAAATAAAATTCTACGCGGCAGGAATTTCAATTATGTACACATTTTTAAACATACATAGTGAATCTATACATGTGTAGGTAGGTATGCATATAAATTCTGAAATTGGAGGAGTTGGATAATAAAAAAAAAAATAACGAAAAAAAAAAAACATTAAAATATGCAACCAACATGCAATCATCAGTTTTTTTTTTTAATTTTTATTTTTCTCTTAGCATTTATTTATTATCATTCTGTTCATCCTACTTATCAGCAGAACTAAAATTTAGTACCGTACCATCATCATCATCATCATCATTGCTAGATACATAAAAAAATACCTACATTTTATTTGTGTATGTAATATATCGATTTAACCCAGTTGAAAATGGAACTAATATTCAAATTAATTTATGCAGATCACAATTCATATGATCGATTCCAATATAAATTACTTCATTTAAATTTAAATTATTTATGAAAGATAATTACATAATTAGTTTTACAAAACGTACATATACTTAGGTGTAGGTTTTACTAAAAAATGATCGACATTCTGATTGACTTTCTGAAAAGCTGCTGATTCAAGCAGATGTCATAACTTGATGTAGATCGTTGTGTAAACATCTAAAATGGCAAGAGATCATCAATCAAAATGGAAAATATACATTTTTATAAACTTTCCACTACTAAAATATGATGGACATTTTGATCAACCTCCATTAAAGATTTGATGATAAAATGATCAAATACAAGTTAAAATTTGATGCAAATCGTCATGTTACTAAAATTATGGCAAGTGATCATCGATCAAAATGAAAAATTAATTATAAAGGAATCAAGATTATCCAGTGTATTGAAAAATTGAATTTTTATTTCATTCTAGAAGTTCGAAATTTATTAATTTCTTCCCATACAGCTCAATATTTCAGAGTCAATCACAAATAGGTATTTTTTAGCAACTGGGATGCAGTTGTGTCATTACGTACGTATACGTCATTACCTATTTACAATCTGATCACTTCACTACATGCAGATATGGTATAGAAAAATAAAAAATAAAAATGAATTAAATTTTTTTTTTTTAAATAAAAAAACAAATTCAAATTAACTATAAAGTAGAAAATAAAAAATTATTTTATTTTTCATTTTTTTTTTGTATTTTTCAAAAATAAAAATAATTTTGAAAATTAATCAGAGCGGAAATACATTGATATTACCATTACCACCATCATTATCATTCTGCTTCAATTCTCTCTAGTCTCATTCTGATTCTCGTCATAATCATAATCAACATTATCATCACAATTATAGCATCATATTCATATTGATATAAATCTCATCTTTTATACATATACATATATTACATATATATAATCTATATAATTCATCGTGTGATCAATATTAACAATATAATACTTTCATGTAGGTAGGTACATATGAGCACTGAACTATAGAAACATTACATATTTTTGTAAACAATTCACGAGTACTATAAACATTTATATTGAATTTTTATTGATAAAATGTTAGTTAATTATTTATTACTCAGTTAATTCATTATTTCCTGTGAATTATTTTCTAGTTTATTTATTTTCATTTTATTGTTGTTGTTAAATTTATTTTATTTCATTTTAATTTCCAACAAAATTGATTATTTTTTCAGGTTAACGATAATCCATGATAATAATAATTACAATTATTGACGATTATAAATGATACTCTAGCTAGAAATTGAATGCTGATGCGATGCTGATAATGCTGATGATGATTATATGATTATTGCTATTTCGTATTATAAGATCGAGTGTTTTATTTGTAGTTAAGTACATAATACTATACGTATCTAAAACAATTTTCAATCTCAATTCCATTCCTCTTAATATTTAATTGATTTCGTAAAACAGGCAAGAAAAATAAAAATAAAATAAAATAACAAATAAAAATGAAAAATTGAAAAAAAAAAAAGTATTTAGAAGAAATTATCTTCCGCTGACTTAACAAGTTACATAAAATATATACATACAAATGTAGGTATGTTTAGGTTACATAATAATAATACGTATACGAGGACGAGTAGAAAATTTTCATTTACTATAGTACCTACATACTGATTACTCGACTCTCATATCAACATGAGTAATTTTAAAAATTACAAAAATGCAATCTAGGGAATCAAAAGAATTGAGAGAATACTAACTACCAACTACTACCATTTACTACTCCACTGGTAGTACTAGCTACTGGGTAAGTGGGTAGTGCAAGTGGTAGTGGTACTAGTACTAGTATACCATCAATTTCATTAGAATGGTGATGGTTCAGTCGTGTGGTGTGGTGTGTGGTGTGTTCAAAATTTCATGTAGAACTTTTCAAATTTTAAAAATAAAAATTTTTTTAAAAAAATAAGAAGAAGAAAATATTAAATGAAGTAAAAGGAAACACTACCAATAATGAAATTGTGATAATGGAATGTATGGAAGTAGGTATGTATTTGTGTTTGTTATGCTCTCTAACTGACTGGAAAAATATAGGTACCTATATATATTTTTTTTCTCTAGAAAATTAACATTCATCGTCTTACATAGGAATGCATATACATTTTTGCAATAATTGCAATCAATAATGACGTAAAATAATAATAATTTCTTTTTTCAGTTCTTCTTCAAATGAAAAAAAATATTTGCTGTTTTCTGTCAGCTATGACTTATAACCATTGAGGTATAGGTACTCTACTTACCTACCTACCAAACTATACTTTATAATACTATCCTATACGATATATGATTCCACATAAATCTCCATATATGAATAACTACACCTCACCATTATATATAAATGTTTCACTAGATTTAAAAAAAAAAAACACGATCGAAACGAAAAGAAATAAAAAGAAAAAGCAGAAAAAAAAAATTAAAAAAAAAAATTCCATTTTCATGATTAATGATTTTCTAATCAATTATTTGTGGCAAGGCAAGGCATTTTTGCAAAATGTTATTTTAGCTAACACTAAAAATAATATACAGTCATACATATATACATACATACACAATTATATTTAAGTATACACATAGATGATAATTTATTGAGAAACTATAAAACTACTCCTATGTATATATACGCCATGTGATGGTCGGTCATACGGTCGGTTATTATTATAGTGTTATAGTCAAAGTCAATACTGTACTCATTGTACCCCACTGTACCTATGTATTATTTGGTTTTGGTATATTATATATAGTATGTGATAGTATATAGCATAGCTCTGCTATTATAGATAGATGAGTATGTGATGTGCAGTATATTATATATATTCTCGGTTAAATATCTAGATGTATTGTATGATAAGTTATATGGTGTGGAGCTGGAGCTGGAGATCGATAGATCGATAGTCACAGTCACAGTACAGCACACATCTATCGAATTTGAATTATATAAAAATGTAAAAGAAGAATAATGATGATGATGTGGATGAAAAAAAAAGGAACAAAAAAAAAGGTAGGCAAACAGGTACCTACACATGGAACACATCATCATCATCACACATAGTCATATGTAAATAACATAATATTGTATCCAATGTCCGTGTTTTTTCAACTTTTATTTTTTGATTTTTATTCTTCTTCTTCTGTTTTATTTTGTTTTTTGCAATTCATCTAATTCATTATGTAAATGTAATCGAGCTTGAGACTTTTTTTTTTTTCATTGGCAAAAAAAAAAATTCAAAAAAAAAGGAAAAAAAATTCAATTTTTATTTCAAATATTTCAATCTTCTTTTACTGTTTGGTTATTTTTTTTTCTTAGTTAAATTTTTATAGCCAGCCAAATCAACTCAAGGCTAAGAAGTTTGCGATTTATTTATTTTATTTTTTTTTTCTTATTTGCCAATTCAATTTTATTTATTCAAGTTATTTTCCATTAGGAATAAGCAATTTGTATCCAAAAGATTTTGGTTTTGGTATTTTTATATCTTTTTTATTTTATTTTAGTTTTTTTTTTCATGGAATTATTTTTTATGAAGTGTTTATGAACTGCGGACTTTAGGATATATGACAAATATGTATGCATGTGTATGTACGTATCGTACGTAACATCCTTGAACAGAAAAATAATCAAAAATATTTTCATATTTAAATGAAGCGTGAATTTTTTTTTTTTTTAAACAAAAAAAAAATATTCTATTCTATAATTCATGGACAATTTTTGAATAGAGAGTGAAAAAAAAAAATAATTCCACACAAAATGAAGAATAAAAAAGTAAAATAAAATTTCTTTATATTTTAAGGAGAATTTCTGGAATTTTAAGGAAATATTTTTGTACCTACCTTTCCATCTCATTCTTATAATAGGTATATAGGTATATGAACATGAAAATATTGTAAATAATATTCACTATATTGGTAGGTATAAAAAGAAATACATATTTGAAATACCTACATACATTGTAGGGAAGACATTGACGATAAAGAAGAAAACATAAAAATCAAAAATCAATAAAACCATAAAACTAATCAAATAAAAACAAAATAAGTAATAAAAATAAAACAATAAAAAAAAAAACATTTAAATTATTTTAAAAATTGAAGAATGGAAAATAATGAATCACGTGAATTGATTTCGATGGAAATGTTCTATTTGACCTTTAAAAGGTTTTTCATCATCATCATCATCGTCATGATCATTATTAAAAACAATTCAAATTTTCGAATTATGTACGAGTATGTATAAGCATGTACCCAATTTACTATACTGTTGTGTTTGAAATTTTTATTCTTTTACACATATATTTACATTCATACATAATATCTGTTCTGTATATACAATGTACTCTTATTCTGTTTATTTAATTATATGTATGTATTTTTTTTGTTATTTTTCCTCATCTTTTTTATTTTTGTATTGGGTAATTTTTTTTTTCGTATGGGGTAATTTTTATTTTGTATTGGGTAATTTTTATTTTTTGTTTTTCATATGTATCTGCATACAATTTAGCATTATTGTATGTACATATGTATATACACAAAATACCCATGTATACATAATGTATAGAAATAAATTGAAAAAAAAAGGAAAAGAAAACATATTTTTTTTGCATTTATATGAGGTCAACAGATTTGTAATGTTTGCTGATTCAAGCGATTGTTCAATTAAGAACTTCTCGTTGTCATCATTTTATGTGTGTATTTGTATATAGAGTGTATAGAGTAACGTAGATAGTTTTCATATGCATATTATATACATATTTATATTAATATATGGACGTGTGTTTACATTTAGTTCTGTATTTATTATATATAGGGTATGTACATTTTTATATTTAAATTGTATAGATTTACGTACAATTATAAAATAAATACGAATGAGTGCCGATACATAAAAAATCTGTATTGAGAGTTCATCATACACAATATTTTCATTTTATTTTTGCATTTTTTAAATTATTTCAGTTTATATGCAGATAAATAAAAATAATATTCCATGTTCAATATAGGTATATATAAATGTATATAGAACTGTATGTGCAATACGTATACATATCATTTGTACATTTGTGCATACACATGAGGATGAGATATCATATTATACATATATGTACATATGTACATTTTTATAGATTATTATTGTAATTTTAATACTCTACACGTAGATACATTTCTGTATTCTTTTATATTCGTATTATATGTATGTATTTATACTTATATAGATATTTTCTTCCTTTTTAAGATAAACGTGACATAAAAATAATAATAATACAAATACAAATATACAGCATTGCTGTGTAAATAATCTGCAATAATTGAAGTGTAAACAATGTCGAAAATGTTCACAGTATAGATACACGTAATATATACCTATATACATTTTTTTGTATAATAATGTATAGATATAACATTTTTTTTACTTAACATCCACTATACATCTACATCATCTACATAATATAAGTAGGCAAATATGTAGTTACAAATATGTGTGTGAATGATGGAATATTCGATATTATAGGTATACTTTAATTTCCATACAAAAATAAATGTAGTGATGAGAAAAAAAAAATGTAGAGCAAAAGAAATATGTACGTAGGTACAATGATATGACGGTATACACACATGAAAATGAGAAAAAAAAAAAATAAAATAAAAATTTAAATTGCATCCATGTACGTAATTGTATATAAAACATATTTCTATCATTTCTACATTACATGCGTTGTAAACTGTACTGTAGGTAGCACTGCACTGTACTGTATTACCATTACCATATCTATAATACAATGACATTATAAACTTTCAATGGGAATTGGTACAAATCTATACTCATGTCAAATAAAATGCCAATATAACTATGTTATTGGAATTTTTTTTTGTTTTCTTTCCAAATTGAAATAAAACAGTAGAATGATGAAGAAGAAGAAAATTGCAATGAATTTTATATTTTATTTCATTTTTTTTTTCATAATAAAGAAGAGAAGAAAAACATTTCGAGGAGAGTGTGGTGAAAAACAAAAATTCAGTACAGGAAAAAATTGAAAGAAAAAACATGCAAAGAACAAATCACAGAAGAAAAAAAAGTTAAAAAATAAAAAAAAAAATAAATAGAAGCGTATATTTACAAGTAATGCATAAATAAAATAAATTATAACAAAACACAACACTAAAAATCTTTCATAAATGTTCATGTACACTTAGTAATATGTAATATTGTACATATGTACGTATAAATTGTAATACTCGTATGTAGGTAGGTACCTCTATTAGTACCTAGTTTTTGTATATTTTATAAAAAAAAAAAAAATATGTGATGAAAAAATAAGAATAAAATAAAAATAAATATTTTCCAGTTTTAATATTTATTTTTTTTAGTTTTTAGTGTTTTTTAGTGTTTAGGTACCTACATTTTTTTTTGTTTTAAAAATGAATTTTCTTTTATTTATTTTTCTATTTTTTTTTTTTTTATATTTATTTTTAGTTTTTAGTTTAATTCTTATTTTTATTTGTTTGTTTTTATATACATACTTACATATACTGAAACTACATATAGGAATGTGTACGTTTGTTTTTAATATACGATGAGTACTACACAACAGTGTATATAGTGTATTGTGTACAATATAATGTACATATACTTAAGTGAACTAGAAAATAAACAAAACACATATATCCACACGCACACAAACAGAATTCATAAAGATCTTATGTAGATAAATATGTACATACCTATGTGGATATACTAATAATCATATATTTATATGTACATATGAATATTTTGCTAGATATACGATAATATAATATTCTAAAGGTAAATTGCACCTCATGCATTTAAATACGTGTACAAGTTTTGTAGGTATATGCAGAATTATTGCAGAATGTAGTACCTATATATGTAGTGTAGCATATTTGTATAGATATTGTAGCACATACCGCACCGTTATTATTACTATTATTATTAGGATTTGTACTAGAATAATGTACCTATATAATGGTGTGTATAGAGTAAGAGTCTTCTTATACAAACATTTTTTAAGAGATGTTATGGAATTTTTTAATTTGAAGTTCTTCTAAATTCTTTTTGTATTTTTTTGTTATAAATGAAATACCTGAGTTGAAATATTTTATGCTTACGTAATATAATCTACTACATATTTGTGTCATATATTTATATATCTCTAAGTCTCTATGTATTTTCATCGCATTCATATATAGAGTTCTATAACTCTTGCTCTATAGGTACTGTGGTAGTACTTCTTCTTATATTCTATACCCACAACCCACCTAACCTATCTACTTTCATTATTAATAATACGAGTAGATATATTACTCTATACAGTAGGAACACTACATATTTATATATGAATACTTAAAAAAAAAAAGGAATTTTTTCATATAATGTACATTCATTTATATATTACGTATGTACGTACGTTTATATGTACATATAATGTATACTTCTTTTCAAATGAATATACATATAAGTATTTTATTTATCTACTATATTCGTACATATACTACAGATACAGAATATTAAACGAAAACGAATATATTTGTTATATATAGTTTTTCGTTAAATGCTGACGTCAAATTGACTTTTTCAAGTGTCAATTATATATATTAATGCAGGAGAGATACTGGATACATCATATTTCATATTATATAGAATATTATATTGATTTAGGCCAAGTAAATATTAATTTTTTCGAAAAATGTATACTCACAATCGCAAACATATACCTATAATCATATTTTATGTACCCCATATAAATTGTATTTGTAAAATACAGTGAATACAATACAGTGATGTGTGCAAAAATTAAACAAAATCACAATTATTATTTTAAAATGAAAATTTTTTAAGTGCATCCATAAAAATTTACTGCAGTAATCTAATATGAAACAAATTTTTTATGAAATCTTGGACGAGTTCACTTTTTTTTTTCTGTGAAAGTGACTCAACTCAGCGTGTAAATTTAATTAGAAAGAAAAGCATGCGTAGGTACTTGTATGTACATAGAATTTTTCAAAACGATAAAAAAATCAAACTTTTACTTATGGATTTTTCTTATACGCAAAAGTACATATTTGCCAAAATAAACAAAATAAATGTACCATTATATGTATATAGGCAAATAAAATATAAAAAAGGATTGAACAAAAACAGGATAGACAATAAAAATGATACGAGTAAAATGATGAATGTACCAATATATGAAAACTTTTCTTTTCTTTACATTCTTTATTGTGTTTTATTTTTTTGTTCTTTTACAAAAATTTTCTTCATAATTCTTGCCGGAAAAAGAGTAGATTTTTTTTTTTTTCATTTGTATAGATGTACATACGTATATATACGATATAATGTAGGTATCTATACCTACAAGAAAATAAATTGATGCATATAAATTTCATGTCCTTGTATGTACTTATACATGGTAAACACATAAGATAAATAATAATCGAAAAATAAATAATAATATCTGTGCCAAAATACATACGTAGTAATATAAAAGCAAAAATTTCATAATTCATTACCAAAAAATAAATTCCAGACATTTTTCACATACATATAAGTATATGTTCAATGAACATTGTTCATACGTTCGTAGGTATGTTATGTTATGTGCATTATTGTATTTTTACGAATCGTATACCCGTACGTACTCGTACCCGTATACCTTCTATATATAAGTTCTATAAAAATCCAACTGAGAGAAAAATGAAAGGAATGAACAAAAAAAATGCGAAAAAATAATAAAAAATTTCGGAAAATTAATTTATTGGAAAAACGTATAAAATGTTTTTTTTTATTTTTTTTTATTTTGGAAAATGTACAGTGTAGGGAAAATTTATGATTTTACTCGCAGATATGTACGTACAATGTAGGTTGTATCAGAAATTTTTTTCCCTAATTACAGGGTAATTTTTTGTTAAATAAGTAAAATATTTGCGAAAAATCTTTAACACCATTTATACCTGTGATAGACGGCAATATTTTAATGATCCTTTGTTGCCAATATAACCTCAAATTCTCATTCTATAAAGTCATTCAAGTAATATGTATTTCGATGATCCTTTATAGCAAATGATTACTCGTTTGTTGTCTATGACATCGTACTACTTTCATTCTAAAATCATTCAAGTTTGAAGAAATTTATTCAACAACGAAATGAACATTTTTATTGAGAAAGTTGTGACGCTAACAGAAAGCTGACAGTTATCGAGTGACAGTAAAAATGAAAAATTTACAAGAATTAATAACTCTGACACTGACACTGAGATCTCTTATTTCTCTTCTTTCTCTAAAGTTTTGATGAAATATATTTTTTAAGAGGAATCGGTATTCTGGATAAGAGATTCACCTCATAAAATGACATAAAATTTACCATAGGATAATGAGAATAAATGGTAAAAAAATAAAATAAAATAAATACATATATATATATATTTTTTTCATCTCTTATCCAGAATCGCACCATTAGTTGGTAATAAAGTTTGTTATTAGACAGACACTCTGTAAATAACATAACACGAAGCTTTCTCTGAACTTTGAGAGTAACTTTCTATATATAGAAATTCAGATATATTCTATATCTAGTTGTGTCAGCAAAATTCTTTATAACTTGACATTCTGTCAATTTTCATATAAAATTTATTGACATTTTCTTTTTGAACTGTCAAAAGAAATTTTTTATTTTGTGAAAATTAACAGAATGGGTATTAAATTTAATTACTCATCCCCAACATTTTTCTATCAAGGGTAAAAAAAAAATCAAATTATACTGAAATATCAAAAATAGGCTTGTCTCGTTAAAACTCCGTGATAAAATATATATACATACAATGTATTATATCTCAGTTGCAGTTATATAAAAGATTTTCACGTGTGATATTTTTTTAAAAAAAAAACTTCAATAAAAGTCGAAAAATTTGAGTTATTAATACGAATAACCATTAAGTAACTAACTAACTAAACTGAAGCTACCTTATTTACAGTACCACTCCTAAAAAGATTGTATATCGTGACAAGAACTCTTCAATAAATTTCAAATTTTCCAAATCTTTTGATTACAAAATGTTAAAATAAATAACAAAAAAAAAAAATAATTTTATGATTTTCTAATAAGATACGAGTACAATAATTTTTTTCTTCTAACAGCAGTGGATTCCAAAGTTAATATTTTATATTTATGGAGTAACAATTTTAAATGTTTTGCATTATCCTTTGAAAATTTACATACACAGATATTATGGTGGGTACATAATTGTATGCAGTGTAAAATGTTTAATATTGGTTTCATGTTATCGTGATTAGTTGTCATGTATCGTATCGTGGACACGACCATGTAATATGTAATGATTTTTATTTTGTAATTTTTTTTTTCTGTGCAATTATATTTTAAAATTAAATTTTTATTCAAAATTCAATTACAAGACATTGTCAAGTTAACCAAGTCAAATTAATGAACTGACTATATATGGTGACTAAACATAGCGACCAGTGACTGGTTTGGTATCTGGTATACGTAGATAATAAGCAGAACAGTATGGAATTTTATTTGATTTTTTAATTTATTTTTCAAAAATATTTAACCTAGAATTTTTAAATGTGAAAAAAATTTAATACGCAACGCATACATATTCGTAGTAAATAAGTATATACGAGCAACATGCCTTTATATGTACATATATGTATATATTTTCATATAATCCTATTCATTTTTCATAGAATTAAAACCAATAATAAATAATTGATCATGTTATTCGCCCAATCTGTATAATTAATGTACAATATGAAATATGAAAAATAAATTCCAATCAAGCATTCAACGTACATACAATATATGTACATATATGTACATTATACACGTAAGTATAAATATTTTATAATTTAGACATTTTTTTTTTGAAAGTAGTGTAAGTCCATTTTATATTGAATAGGAAGATATTTAAAGGATTGTATCTGAATAATATGGTAAAGTAATGTCAAGAGGCTAAGAGCCTATTGAGGTCTGGAATGCCGTAGAAGAAGAAAAATGATGAACATTTTAAAGTATTTTTTCTGGAGGCTATTGGGAATCGTTGGGAATCGTTGGGAACTGTTGGGAACTGTTGGGAACTGTTGGGAACCTTAGGGAAACGTTCATACATAAAAAATCCATAGTCAATAGCCCTAATTTTTATCGTATTAACTGTTGGGAATCGTAGGGAATCGTTAGGAATTGTTGGGAACCTTAGGGAAACGTTCATACGTAAAAGATTCATAGTATTACTTGTTGGGATTTGTTGGAAACTGTTGGAAACTTTAGAGAAACTGTTCGTATAGATAAATAATTCATCATTCATTAGATTGCATTCATTTTTATCGTATTAATTGACTTTTTGTAAAAAATTTCCATGTAGGTACACCACTTTCAAAAAAAATTCTCTCACATATTTTTATTTATTTATTTATATACCTATTTTATTAAATACTCATGTATACGTATATATACACATTTATGTATACATATATTTAGATATATCATTTTTTATTGTCGTTATCAGTATATACTCATATTACATTCATTGTACATAATGTATTATGCATTATTTAAGAATATGATGAGTAAATGTAATATCACGTTATCACTGTCATATGAATAATACATAATACATAGGTACATACTGTCATATATACATACATACATATATACAGAAACGTATATTAAATATTTTTGTTCATTGACTGATAAATTTATCAGTAATAAAAGTAAATATATATTTACAGATAATATATGTACGTACATATATATGTACACATACATTTGTGCAAGAAAATATTTAAAAAAAAAAAATCTGAGAATAACAAAAACAACAAAATTTATAATAAATTACAAACTGATAACAACACTACAACAGTAATAACTGTATTGAAATGATAATACACACAGACACAGACTAAATTATATACATATTTACGATTATGTACGAGTCTATGATATAGTGACGGTTTTGATTATTATATGAAAAAAAAAAAGTTGGAAGAAAGAGAGAAAAATTGAAAAAAAAAAATTTTATTTTTCGTTGTTTTTTTTTCACTATCAGCGAGAATATTTGAAATTGCGAAGAAGATATTGTAAACAACTTACATGACGTTGTCTCTATATATACTCGTAGTACATACATATAATGTATGTGTACATACATATATAGATTTACAATTGTATAAATAAAAATAAATTAATAGCAAAAAATAAACACAAATCATCATAAATATTTTGTACATTTTTTATATGAATAATGTACAAAATGCATTTTTCTTAATTTTAATGGACCAAATATTTAATTATATTTTTTTAGATTTCTTATAATTTTTTTTCTAAATTTTTCGAGTTAAATTTTCTAACAAAGATCCAAATTTGTTCTCATAATTATCTAAAATATCAGAAATCCATCTACACATTAGACATTTAAATCATCTAAACATTATTTTAGGTACTTATATTCTTTCCAGAGAACGTACTCGAAATACATATTTGAAGGCGTACTCAACTCTCTATAAGAATTAAAAAATCGAAAACAAGTATTGGAATGAAATGAATGAGTTGTCTCGGCACAAAGTCCGCTGAATATGTTTTGAGGTGATGGTCCTATATGCTCCTCACATAAAGATTAAAGAGTTTAATAACAATAACAATTATTCTACTTTATAATAATTATAATTATAAAAAACAATGTGCGTGTTACTAAAATTGTGATGATCCAATAGACCGACCACATGTACCTATACTTTTTCTATAAAATACAAACATTTTGTCTCCGATTTCACTTCGAAAACACATCGAAAATAACGAACGATCAATTTTTTGGACCTCATATAAATAAAACCATATAAAATTGTGAATTGAACTTGAAAATTTTATTGTCACTTGCTTTAACATTTATAAAATCGACCATTTTGTTATGATTACATTTTATTTTTATTTTCAACTTTTCTTTTCGCTTTTTCTAAAGAAAATTTTAGAAGTATTTTACCATTTATGCTTTTATCACTAAGTCAATAGTTGAACAAATAAAAATAAAAATGAAAAAGACAATCAATTATATGTCAATACAGCTATCCTATATTATGTATACAGATACCATACCATGTAAATGTAAAACTTTTGTACATAATTATAACGTTCCAAGAATTTTTTATTTAGAAAATTAATTTAAACGGTTATTTTTTTTGTCTCAGTAAATAGTGAACACAATTACGTATGTACATATGTAGTATATATAGTACATGGATATATTATTCATCTAACTGTCTTTAAATTTATTAAGAGTAGGTTTCGACTTTGAAAAATTTTCGAAAACAACAACAACAACGATTTTATGTACAAAAATTTTAAAAAATTCCTTTGCATACCTTTTAGGTGCTATAAAAATGGATTTTATACTATAACTTTATTTTGTTGTGTATATACATATAAAATGTACAAGGAAAGTTTATATCAGCATTAGCAGCAGTATAGCAAGTACCAGAAAATTATACAATACATGTAAATGTTATTGAGAAAATGTGTAGGTAATAATATGGAAAATTTTTCGCAATGTTGTCTATTTTCCATTACAAATTTACATCACAAGAAAATGAATATAAGTGAAATAATGTACATACATGTGGGTACGGTGTAATACAGTAATTTTATACTAGGTACATATACATACGTAAGTACGTACAGTTTAAGAGTAGGTTTCGACTTTGAAAAATTTCGAAAACAACAACAACAACGATTTTATATACAAAAATTTAAAAAAATTCCTTTGCATACCTTTTAGGTGCTATAAAAATGGATTTTTGAATATTTTGATGAAAAAGAACATAATTTTATTTTGTTAATAAAAATGGAAGTATAACAAAGAATTTTATAATTTTTTTTGTTGTAAAAACATCAGAAAAGTCCAAACTTTATTTTGATACCAAAATCATATAGATATATGAAGATTTAATGTATGAAAATAGATGTCAAAGTTGAACGATTTTTCAAGAAAAAAAAAAACCCTCTCTTTTTTTATGAACTATAACTAAATTTCAGGACCTAAAATATCAAAAATGTGCTATATTCAAGCACCACAAATATCCTTCAGGCTACATATATTCAAAATTTCAATGAAATTTGTCAATCAGTGTTTGCTGTACGAGGTGCATTTGAAAGCCGAAAAATCGCAATTTTTACAACTTTGACACCCTGGTAAAAAGGAAACAAAGACATTTTTAAACATATGTGCTCCATTAAGCACCACAATTCCTATTAAAGTATCTATGTTTCAAATTTCATTGAAATCGGTTAAGTAACTTCGGAGATAATTGGTGCACAAGATAGCAGATATCTCGAATGCTAATCTTAAGAAATAAATATACCTAGTAAGTATTTGCATAGATACACCCGATATACCTATGAATATAATAAAATGAAATATGAATATATGCATTTATTCGATTTTTACAATAGATTTAGATAGATATCTATATGTGGTATAGGTATCTATATGGTGGTATGAATACATATTTCATTTTGCTTTAAAATTACATGTTATATGAAATGATTATCTGTGTATATATCCGTGATTAGTTATATTGCAATGTATGTGTTCTTTTCCTATGTACATACATACATACATACACGTATTATTATCATATCAAACACTGTACATATATGTAAGTATATATACGCTAAGTAGTCATTTTATTTAATTTTATTTTGAATATATAAATGTATATCTATGAATTTTGAATTGAAAATGATATAAAAAATTCCATGCACATGATCACTTTAATATTGTTGTATATAGGCACATATGTATACATATACCAAAATAATTATATTTTGTATGGACATATAAAGGTAGGTAGGTACCTACGTATCTGTAATATAATTTAAAGACTAAACATTATAATATTCTGTATTCACAGTTAAAGTATGTTATATATAAATACAGAATATATTTTATATACGAGTACTACATTACTGTATACGTGTGTGATATTTTCTATTTGTGTTTTTTTTTTTTTTCAATATTAAATTGAAATTAGACAGGCAAAAAGGTAATTAAACTGACTCAGCTGATTATAATAATTTCACATGTCCGTATTGACACATTACAAACATCTAGAAAATTTTTAGTAGGTATATCTATACAATCATATCATATGTATACACATACATATTTGTAGATAAGTACCTACATATGTAGATATATACGACACATTAATGTAATAATGTTTATGTCCATCAAAAAAAAAAAAAAAAACAAAATATATTTTAATAGGAAAATACAGTAATGATTGTGCTAATCATGCATTTATTCAGTTCATTTCCATTATTATTTTAATTTTTTTTTGTTTTTTATTCGTATATAATGTACTTTAAACCTATACTCGTACATACATACACATATAAATTTCTATATATATATATATACGAGTAAATATGTAAGTATATACGATTGGTTACTCTCGTATCAAATTATAATATAATTTTTCATATAATAGTATCTATATATAATATAATATGGTGAAAGTTGTTATTTTGATTTTCATTTCAGCGTTTTTCTTTTTATTTTTCTTTTTTTTTTTGCTTGATTTTAATATAATATATGAGTTCATATGAGTAGAGAATAAAACAAAACAAAAAAAAAAAGACCTTGGCCATTTAAAAATCAAGAAAAATAAAATAAAAAAAAAAAACGTCAGCAAAATTTTATTACACAGGTTCTCATATAAAATGTATAATAATGTGATCTGGCTATTAAATTTACTCTACCACATAGTTAATTTATATGTAATGTGCATATATTTATACATAATTTATACATACTATGTACATAAATTTTATTTGTATTTTTATCAATATATATAATTTAATATGTTATTCATAATTACACATTTTATTGTGATATTGAAACGATTTAAATATGTACATACGAGTACGAATATATGAGTATGTATATGCCTGTATGCGTATCTGTAGTAAATATATAGCTAATAATAGTTTGACCTTATCATCGAAAGAAGTCAAATTGATCATAAACTTTTATAATATTTATATACTACATAAATGCATATATTTTATACATTTAATGTACACTATGTATTGTGTGTGAGTGTTAGGTATTTTTATACAGTGATAAACAAAACAGAAATAGACAATTTTTTTACTATATCACTTTGGCAAAATTATATAGTTAATAATTAGTCTGGAAATCACTTCGGTAAAAGCCCTGGCCCACCTAGAGGTATTGTAACGCTACTGATGATGATGATGATGATCACTTTAGCAATGAATTTCATTGATGAATCATGAATATTTGTTAAGTTTTTCTTATATTTTCTTGTAATTAATAATAAAAATTTAAAAAATTATTGATTTCAACAACTAAATTGTAAAATATTGAGCGAAATAATATTGAAAACAAGTTGCCCAAACATTTTAATTAATATAAATTTGATCATATTATAATTTACAGTATCAAATCTGTAATGAAAAAACGATAGGAGATGTGTTTAGATCAGAGTTGGTTGTGTGAAAGAAAAATGTAGAAAAAAATATATATCAATTTGACATCGATGCATAATTCACTGTATAAAGATTCTAACGACTGAATCTGAAATAAATTATGCATCGATGCCAGATTTATACACTTTTTTTTGTTTTCAAAATTCAATCTTTATCTCCTTCACTTCGAAATGCAAAAGCACTGATTACAGTCTATACTTGCCAAGATCAATTCAGTGGTTCTCAATCCACATTCTCATAAATAATTTTTTTTTTTTTGCAACCAGCAATGATACAAGAGCGTTTCATGATGACAAAAATTACTACACACTAAACATCACTCTTCGGGATTTAAAAAGCAAATAATATTCTTATGTTGCATTTACATAATTATGTTTTGTTTATCACTGTACTCGAATGTGTATTTTTCATTTCAATAAGTGGCGCGATGTTATCTTTAACTATTCATCATTTTTTTTTTTTTTTTTTGAAAAAATTACATTAAATAAAAAAATGAATAGTTACTTATAACTAGGCACAAATAATGATAGCGTACATAATCGCATAAATATAATTGATATGAATACAAATTTATACAGTCATTCACACACATTACTTTTGTACATAATATGTGAATGAATGACGTGTAACATGAATAAAATGTTAACCTAATACAAAAAACAATTTTTTTTTTTTTTTTAAAGAAAATTTCAAAAACAAACAAAAAAAAATCGAACTATGATCATAGAAACTATAGAGAAAAAATAACCGAAGAATTATAAAATAGAAATAGAAAAAAAAAATATTACAAAAATTTATTATTTATAATACAATAATTGGACTAATTGCACAATCTAAACGTGTATATACGTGTATATACGTGCAAATATATGTATGTATGGATATAGGTTTGTTCGCATAGTTAAAAATATAACAACAAAAAGAAACAAAAAATATGTATTTGAGTGAATGAATAATTATAGAAATATGTATGTAATTTTTTTTTTTTTCGTCATCACAACAGATTACCTATGTATGTATTAGCTACAATATGGGTACGTATGGGTACATTTTATTACAGGGTGTTATGAATAGAAGCATCCATATATAATGTCTAATAGTTTTACTCGGTACATCACTTTTAAAATACTTTTTTTTCAATTTATTTTCAATTTATTTTGTGAGATAACCTTCATCCTTAACAACAGACATTTTAACTGGAATTTTGACTTGGATAATTTTTATTTATATTCAATAATTTATTTATTTATTTATTTATTACTCGGTTGTCCAGAAGATTTGAAAAACTTGGAGATGAAAAAACTGAATTAGTTTATCCGTTGAACAAAAAGTGAGATGGTAGTAAATTCTCGCTAATGCCAAAGTTCTCTAATAGTATCGAACTGTAGCGCCGTAGAAGAAGATGACGACTTTCAAGTTTCAACATCAAATACATTATACCGAAAGAGTATATGTATAATACTCGCATTTAAAGAAATGAGTCGCCTTACAAATTACAATTTATTAACAAGGCGAAGGTTACCATTACCACCCACTATTGTTAGTTAATATTCTCTGTATAAATTAATGCAATAAAATTTTAGAAATGAATTCAAAAATGAATTCATCAAACATATTATTTTATTTACATTTATTCTTCATCTCCCCATAGCACCCTATAATAAAATTATATTCACTGCTATTACTACTTACATTGAATGTATGATTGTATTCTGTATTTAATTAGAATTTTATTAGTTATATAATATGTATACATATATATATGTACATATATACATGTATTTAAGACTATTATTATTATTATTATTATTATTATGTGATATGTGAATCTACTTTAAAATAGATTGTATTATATACTATTGACCTTCGCACTACATATAATATTAAACTGAAAAAAAAATATATGTCTATATACATATACAAGTATACCTACATTTGTATATCTTTTCATTTTTAACATACAAACATACATATGTGTACGTATAACAATTTTATGCGCTAGAAAATAAATTATTATATCGCAGAATATATTTTTATCGTTATCTTATATGGTTTTTTTTTATGTTAAATTTTTTTTTTTTATTATTTAAAATTTTAGATACATATTTAATTTTCTGTATTTTTATACACATTACATATACACCAATAATATTACATAAAAAAAATAATTATAAATATTCGCTAATTTATTATTTATATTTATGCGACGCCATTTTGAAGTATTAAAAAAAAGTTCATCAACCACATATTAACTAAGTAGTATGTACATATTATATATTATATGTATATACTTTATATGTAATTTTTAAATTGAAAGCAAAAATAAATTTATTTGAAGCAAAAATAAACAAAATAAAAAATTTACAAACTCGTAATACGTATATATGTACATAAATAAGATTATCTATAATTCGCGAATGAAATTAAATTAAAATAAAATAAAAAAAGAAAAATTAAAATGAACATTACATTTATGTACAAAATGTATTTAAGTGTTTGTGTTTGTATGTAAAGAAGCAAATAAAATCGACACGGTTTAACCATATTATTTCTACAGTATCTTTCCCGGAAGTTATAGTAGTATCATCATCATCATCATTGATGGCGGTATTTTATTTGAAAAATTTAATGATTTTTTTTTCCTTTTTGAAATTAAATATTTTCTTTAATTTTCTTTTTGCTAAGAGTCAAGTGTAAATCTTCAATGTAATGTAGTACAGATGTACACTTACTCAAAAAAGTATTGGAACAAATGAAATATATTTGAATGGATAATTTGTTTTTTTTTTTTTTTTTGGACTCTTTTTTTTTCAGATTTCTTAAAAAAATAAATTATTTATTAATTCAGCAAACATCCTTATGAAAAATTTAGAATATTTTCAAAATAAAATTTCACAGTATAATTTTCTGTAAGTGTTATACAGCCACTTTACGTACTCGTATCGTATCGCAATATGTTATTTTCTTTACAAAAAAACATAATTCGATTCAAATATGATAAAATTCCTGTTTTCAATTATAATAGAGTAAAAGAAAATGGAAAAATCTTAAAAATTAAAATAAATGAACAGGTTACAGGAATAGAAAATGATAATCTTGTGATATCTTTAATATAAAATAATGAATTCTTTCATTTTATTATCTAGTTTCTTGTATTTTCAATTTTATTTAAATAAATTCTTCAAGTAAATATTGCAACAATTTAACCAAAAATACAAGAATCTACTGTGTAGTGTGTAATGTTACATATACTCATGTGTAGGAAGAAAAATACTTTTTATGATAAAATAGAAAAATTTTGTTTTTTTCTTTTCGATCAACATGCAGGAATGATGTTTGAGTTTGTACATATGTAAGTAAAATGTAGATCTAGATACCATGAATGATGGACGGACATACATAGGACTGGAATAGTGGAATACTAATGGGAATGAGACTTCTCATTATAGCAAAGCTACTACTACACGTCGTATACAATACAACAGGTTTCTGATTTTATTTTTCTTGTGAGTTGATTTGATTAACAAGTAAACTGATGCATTCTACTACATTTCACATTCTAGGCTAGGTAGTAGGTAATCATTATTTCAAATTGCATGAACTTTATTTTTACTGTTATTTTTTCCATTGAATTTTTAGTGATATTAGTACAGTATCTACTAACTACTATAGTATATGGGGAATGTGAATCATATGATGATGAAGAATACTTCTTTTCGTATGAATTTTTTTAATTGAAATTTTTTTTTTAGGATTTAAAATTTAAATCACAATTTAAAAGAGGACATTTATATCTTATGTATAGTTTTAAATCTTCGTGCATCATAATCATTTCATATTCTTTAAAAATCGCATAAATAATGTAACAAAATGCATTACATTACATTATTATGATGTAGGTACATACATTATGTACGTGTATACGTATGTATGCTCGTATTTACAATCATTTTTACATGTAATTTAAAAGTAATATTTACCTACATGAATCATGTAAAACTGCGGGTATATATACACCAAACTACTTGTATAGGTTATGTAAGTATTTCTGTGTGTATAGTTAAAATTGTGTCATTAATCGTTTTAATTTGACATTTTACTAATCATTTACTATGTTCATATTCATATACATACAGATTTATCTATAAAATATTAATGCATATACACGCATATCACGATGCATATATACACGATGTAAAACATTAAATTATAATTTTAATTATTATTATTATTATTATGTACCTAAAGAAATTTTAATATTTATGGTAAGTAATTAATTATTTGTTAGGAAAATTATTGACATGAAAATATCAAAATTAAAACAAAAAAAAAAATTATAAATTATAGATAGTTATATGGTTATATCATAATATCTATATAATATAAAATAGCTCTAGGAACTAGGATAAATTTGATTTATATGTATTTCATTTACATATAAAGTATATACGTAACAACAAATAAATATATACAGTGACGAACAAAACATTTGTAACAAAACAGCATAAAACTGCACTAGTATAGTAGATTCAGTTGAATGAATTTTTCGCTTATATACAAAACATTGGAGAATCAAGAAAATTTGTAGAATTTTTTTTTTCATTGATCCTTTTTGTATAATTAGTATATTTGAAAATTTTTATTATTTATCACAATTGGAAAAGTAATGCAATTTTCAGCTTGAAAATATTGAAAATCATTCATTTTAATTAGCACTAGTTGTAAATTTGACAACATCAGTATCAACACTCAACACTTAACACTCTGAAATGATGATGAAATGATGATGAAACATCTAGTTACATACCTATATCGTTTGTCTGTAAATGAAAAATATGAAAAAATTGATAAATTGAAATTAACTGTCATTGGAAATAAAAATATTCATGTAATTGAATTATAATGTATGTATACTAAAATTTTATACAAAAATGAATATTGAATAAAATGTTATTGTTCTCTTCCATTGGAAAATTAGCCTCCTCCCTCCATTTTGAAATCTTCGTTGAGATGGATATGTATAAATGTTGAAATTTTTGCATATACACAGCATGAATCACCAAGTTTTTTCTCAAAAACAGACACATAAGCATTTTTTGGTACAATTTTTTTTTATTCAGCTGCATAATGTGAATTTTTGTTAATCACTGTTCATATGTATATATATGTATGTATATTATAAAAATATTCTTCCCTAATTTATGTATAAGAAAATAAAATATTATATTTAAAATAAAATTTATACAGTTTTTTTATAATAAAATTGATGTGATACAATTTTGATACAATTTCGATACCATCATGATGTAACATTATCATGATCATTATCATCATTATTATCATCATCGTCATCGTTGTCATTGTCGTTGTCGTTGTCGTTGCCGTTGTTCTCATCAACATTTTATCAGTTTCTTCAATTTTATATATGTGTATATCTACCTATTTAATTTGTATGTGATATGATATTACAATGTAGATTTATGCAAATTTGTTTATGTTAAATTTTTCCTTCGAGGCATTCAATGTGTGTATATTATTATGTAAGTATTTAGATACGTGAGGTGAGAGTATATTGGAGTATAGATATATGTACAGTCGGACCCGCTTATAAGAAACTGGATGTTGTCCTCGATTGAATGTCTTATAACCGAGTATTTCCTTTATACGAGCTCCGCTTATAAGAAATTTTGTTCTTATAACCAGAGCTCGCCTATAAGGAATTTTTTTCTTTTAACAGAGGTAGGATTTAGACTTATAAATATGTACATACATTATATGTACGTATGTACATATAAATTAAGAAATTCGATTTTAAAAATTTTATTTCTTCAAATTCTTTATTTAATATGTGTAATAACAAAATATAGTATGTATTTAAAAAAAAAAACACAAAAATAAAATACATAATTTCATAAAAAAACATAAACGATACAAAATAAAAATGTGATATTACATATGTGTATAGTAATATGTAAATAAAGGAATCTTAATTTTCAGTCGAAATATGTGTGTACATACTTAATTATGTATACCTACATACATTATTTTACAAAATAATCAGAAATTTTTTTTTGTATGCAATTTTTTTTAGCATGAACTAGTAATATTTGATTTTCAAGATTATCTAGATGTACCAAAGATTCACCTTTCTGAATAAGATAATTTTTCATTGTTTTGATTGAATCAAGTATGTTTGGTATATTTTCTTTCATGTTTTGACTAGTCAAGTCTGTGCAAAATAGTTCGTCGGCCTCATTTTCATTTCCTTCTTTGATGACTGAGTTTATTATTTCATCGTCATTTAAAATTCCATAACAATCAACATTTTCATCAATACTGATATAATTTTCAAATTCGCTTTCATCTATATTAATATCCAAAGTAGTCTCTGTGGTATTATTTTCACAAACACAGCAATCAAGATTGTTTTTAAATCCAGATTTCTTGAAGCATTGCGCTATAGTTTCTGGTGTAACCATCCACCACGATCTTTTTACCATGTATAAAGCGTCAAGCACAGTTATTTCTTTGCAAAATTCTCTCAAAGATTTACCACTATCAAGAGCACCTAATTGTTTTCTCATTAAGCAACTTCTGTAATACGCCTTGAAGCATCTAATTACACCCTGATCCAGAGGTTGGATCAATGATGTGGAGTTTGGTGGCAAAAAGATTACGTTGATGTTTTCCAAAATTATGTTATGGAGAATTTTGTGGCAGCATGCGTTGTCAACAATTAATGCAATCCTTTTATTTTTTTGCTGAAGTCTTTTGTCAAAATCTTGAAGAATATCAGTCCATATTTCTGAAGTCATCCAGGCCTTCTTTTGAGAAAAATATGGTAACGGAATGGTTTTATTTTTGAATGCATGTGGCTTTTTAGTTGACCCGATTGCAAATATTTCCTTACAACATCCATTCATGTTACACAAAAAAAGAAGTGTCAACCGCATTTTTTGCACTTTTCCACCTGGAACTTTATCTCCTGCTGCTGCTAAAGTTCCTGTAGGTAAGGCTTTATAAAATAGTGCACTTTCATCAGCATTATAAATGCAATCTGGTTTATATTTTTCTAATATATGAGGCAACACAATATTAACCCAATTATTAGCACTCTCTGCGTCAGCACTACTTTTTTCTCCTTGAACCTTGTGAAAATTAATGTTGTACTTCAGTTTCCATCTATGCAGCCACCCATTTGTCCCTTCGAAATTTTTTATTTTTAATTGAACAGCAAATTGTTTTGCTTTTTCAGAAAGTAGTGGTCCTGATATTATTGCGTTTTGAGTACGTTTCTCGGTAAACCACTTGAATAACGCTTGATCTACTAAATCATAATTCCCTTTTCTTTCTCTTTTTCTTTTGGGGTTTACATTTTTCACTGCATTCAGAATTTGATTTTCATTTTTCAATATTTTAGATATCGTAGGAAGAGAACAAGAATAATTTTCAGAAATTACTTTTCGAGTTGCACCTTCCTTCAGTTTCTTCAAAATCTCAAGCTTTGTTTTTAAATTGAGAGTATTTCTTTTGTTTTTTTGTGTTTTTATTTTCCATATTGTAATTTATAGCCTGTATATTATTTAAAAAAAAAACTTAAGCTGCTGTTTAAATTCAAAATGTGTATTTTTATCATAAAAACTTAATTTGTACATACCTTAGAAAATCTCTAGAAAAAAAAATTTGCAACCAAGCCAAGAATAACCAAACACCAATATGTAAATGTCAGAATGCACATAACCTAAAAACCTCTTGGAAAGGGATGAGAATTGCATAAATATGTCATATGTATAAACAGGGATGATCAAATTCATATTTGATTTGAAATTTCAAAACCGATTTCTAAGTAAAATCATTTTTTGAATAACAAAAGTAATTTCTTATAAAAGAGCTCTTATGTACAGAAAACGGAACGATTGAATTGCTTTTTATTTTCTTGTAAGCGAGTATTTCTTATATGAGATTTTCTTATATACGAGTATATTTTAGTATAATATTTAGGAAAATCAATGTGTACAAAAATTTTGTTCTTATACAGGAGTTTTTCTTTTATCCGAGTTCCTTATAAGCGGGTCCGACTGTACTTGTAAATTTAAATATTTATATAAGAATGTTATACAAAAATGTACATAAATATATTCTGTTTTTTGTCATTATTTTATAAATTATTATTTGCACATACATAAAAAAATATACACTTTACGACTTTACTATATATGTACAGACATATTCGTATATGTAGTAGATACATATTATACAATATTATTATTTATTCTATCGAGAATATTAACTGAAAAATTAAAATTTAATTTATTTAATAGCTTCCTATAAATATTTTATAAAATTTCATTTTTTTTTTTTTCGTTTGATTTACGAGAACGTGATGTAATGTGTGTGTATATTTATTCTGTACTGTAAATATTGTATAATTGTATTTGTAAATATGTATAAGTTGCTTTTTTTGCATAAAAATTAAATTTTTCCTTTATTTTTTTTTATTTTGGAATTTAAATTTTGTAATTTTCAAGCAAAATATTTCTTAGATGATATAGAAAAGCTAAAATTGTTTAAGTTAAGTTAACTTAAAAATTTTATAAATAAATTTAATATTTAATTTAAGGATAAATAGGTAAGAATATTTTTAGATATGAATGGAAAATAAATTTGTTTCCTTTAAAAATTTATGTTTAAAAAAAAAAACATTAGGTTACGTATTTTTGTATCGTAACACTTTAATAATCGGCCGACAATTTGAATTCAATCTAATTAGATTGCATTTTGAAATGTCAAATTTTACCCAGTGAATTCTGTATGACAAAACTGTCTTAATAGCATTTTGCGGTTATTTATGTAGTTTTGATGTTGCAGTAAGAAGATGTTTGATTGCACCTTTCTCCACATACAACGAAAACGGTTACATTTCGAAATTGACGTGTCTTCATAAAAAAAATTTGACGTTTTAGAATATATATTGTACAGAAGTAATGCGTATCGAAAGATCGTATAAGAGGCGTCACAGTCTAGTTCCACTATACGACGTCGTCCGCTGTGGACTTTATTATGCTAGCAGGCTGGATGAAATAGACTTTCTTTAGAAAATTTATAATAGAATTATATTAGTGTCTTGAAAATCAGTTCATATCAGTGTTATAATGTACAGTGCAGTGCAATTTCATATTATTTAACATTTTAACATTTTTAATTGTGTATAAAAACTATATGTTACATTCAGAATTATAACATGATTTTAGATTCTGTTAACTGATCTAGGTATCTGCTGAGAAATTTCATATGTGTAATATCTACGTGTGTAATTTATAATTCAAACCACATTCCTATGTATAATATTTTCACATAATATAACCTAACCTCACCTTCTAAATTTTTTCTTCTTTCCCCTACCGAGTAAGAAGAATTAATTTAATATATTGTATAATATTCGTATACATATCAAAGTATGGATACTATTTATATATATTGTAATGTGTGGTTGTTTTTTTTTTTATTTTAAATTTTATTTATTTATTTATTTTAATTGTTTTTTTCTTTCTATTTTTTTCGAATTCATTTAAATTCAAACAATTAAAATAAACTTATATATTCAATTTAAACATATTTAAATAAAATATTTATGTGTATGCAAATGAAATGAACGTACATATGTCGTAGGTAGTATGTGTAGCAAAGTAATAAAATATAAAATGGTTCTAATGCGTCATTCGTATATCATTTATTTGTATTTCATTCAATCGTTTAATTTATTTTATTTTTAAAGTTTTTTATTTTTTATATTTTAAATTTTTATTTTTGATTGAGAACTTTCACTTTATAGTCAATGAAATTCAACTTTTGTTTATAACAGAAAAAGGAAACAAAAATAAATGATAAAAAATGCATCGATACGGCATCGATCGATACATAATTCAACTTTTAAGACATCAAGATCTTAAACCCCTGATATACAGCAATGCCATGAATGGCGAAAAATTATTGAGGAAGCTGTGGTTCATAAAGAACTGTAGTGCTATGGATGAAGAAGATATGGCAATATTTCAGTGATCATTTATTGCGAATTATCTTTCATTTGCTGTATATTTTCACCACAAATTCAGTTGAAATAATCATTGAATTTGACACATCAAGTAAGTATGGATGGAATTTCTAGAAACCTTATTTGATAAGCGCATGAAAATAATGAAATGTAAATATTTCTAGTAGTGAAAATGAATTTGTATGTCGTGAATGACGATAAAAATTAAAACTGAGAGTAGAAAATGGAGAATTTACACGTACAAACTCTGAGATGACAGAATGATAATTCGACTCAGAGCGTGTGTATTAGAGATTTTTTGAACGATCATTTACACAAATAAGAACTGAACGAAGGAACCATAGAAGAATTACTATCTGTCTCGGGTTTTATACACTGAATTATGTATACATGTATAAAAACTTCATCGCAATGCATTTTAAAATTGAACCATTTGACTTCGAACTATAACGCCCCTACTGTAATATACGTTTATTCTGCGTTATATTTTGTACGTAATGTAGATAGAAAAAGTAATATATGTACATTTTTTTCATAATAAATAATCTAATCGATTTGTTCAACAATTATTATTATTATTATTAATAAACTTGGGTACATAAATCTTTCTGTATCAATAATTGTAATCTCTATAATATACATAATATATTAAATTTATATATGTATATGTTAGATTATAAATATTCGAATTTATATAATAATAATAATTAAAATATCGATTGATTCACGGCTATTTTTATAATTTATAATCGCATTATTGAACTTTGCACGCACATGTTATTTATAATTTTTGTACATACACACATACATAATGTAGTATGTATATAAATCATTGATAATACAAATCTACATACATACTAGATATGTATATATAACGTTTATAATCTTTAAATAATATGGAAATGTACATATTTATTTTGGAAAAATTAAAAAAATATGTATATAAATGTATATAATTCACAGATTTTTGTTGTCGATATAAATATAAAGTACAGTGACGGTCATATATGTATTTTTGTATAGGTATAGGGTATATAGGTACCTTAAGCTAGTAATCCACTTATATAAATTTATGTATATAATGATATATGTAATTTAAATATAAGTATGTACATATATAGATAATGGATAAACGTATACTTTATGATAAAAAATATTAAATAATTCTATACATCGTATACACATACACATCCCTGAATATGTGTATGTACATATAAGTACGAATGACGACAGCAGGAATAATACATAATGTTTATGTATAGTAAAATAAGAAAATCTCTCATTCATATTACAACATATAATACTTGTTGTATTTATTTAATTATTTATTTAATGAAAATTTTATCATTTTAATTAATACTAACTGGCATTTACGTCGTACTATTTATATAACATGACACATGGATCAATAAATCCCGATACTAACTACAAAAACAGTACTCTCCTTCAAGTGCAATTCTATCTTTTCTATGATGGTCTCGATTAGATTGAAATCTTTTTTCTTTAACCCTAAAGGATCATTTTCAAAACTGAAAAATAGCCAATAATAATTGCTGGAAATTATCATCACTTAAAAACCATTGAAGCTTTACTGTAGATTTCCTGCAAATGATCGAAATATTATAAAATTTTGTTTTGGGTCTCATGAGTCATGACTCGCATTAAACTAATGTTAATGGTGGTAAATAAAGAAAAGGTTTTCCAAGAAATCTTTATTTCGGTTGTTAGTCTCGGGACTTATTGATTCATGTAACATGTACAATATAATGCACTTAAATTATGTAAACATATTCGTATGTACATAAATTTAATATAAAATATCTTATGTATACCTGTCTCTATATTTTCTATGCATTCTAAAAATATTTATATATAATATTCATGCACATATGTATACATAAATTCTTATATGTACTTGAGTGTAACGATATCATTATATATGAATTATATATGATATACAAATTATAATTATGTTGTGTTGTAGTACTGCTGATGCCTATCTCTGTATCTCTCTGTATTCTAGGTCAATATTTTCTTAGAATTGTAATATATAGTTAGTGTAAACTTTATAAATTTTATTTTATTTCATTTTGTATTTTCAGTAGAATTTTTATTCAGTTTCAACAATCCTCTCTAAATAGTAGTAGCAACAGTAGTGAAGTAGGGAGAGAGAACAATTTTTTTCTTTTTTAAATTTTATAAATTATAAATTTTATAACCACATTGTATTTTTATATAAGGGTATTTACTTAATGCAGTAAAATGCATTTAAACTGAGTAAAACGTGTAAATACGTGTACAGTTTGTACGTTTTACTCTTTTTACTATGCCTTTTACTACACTGCATTAAGTGAATACCTTCAATGATCTTTAAATAACAAAATGAAAATTCACATACGTACATGTACCTATGTGTACAAAACTCCTAAACTCAACTATATACTTACAAAGATAAAGGGAAAGGAAAGTTTTGAATCCTTCTCTACAAATTAATTTTTCTGAACAAAATTAATTTTTACTACTCTTGAATTTAGAATACAAATTTAAACAAAACAAAAAACAAAAGTAGGTAGGTACTCAAAAATATGTTTAAGAAGGACGAGAAGTTAAAATAAATTTTAGTAATAAATACTAGATAGTTCTAAATGTTTTAGAAAAATTCCAACTGCAATGATGTAAAATATTTTTCATTTCAGTCTTCTTCCATTTATGTCCTTTATAAGTACATAACAAATATGATGTACCAATATTATGTACTAATATAAATTGTAGAATAATCATATATTATGTACTTATATGTATTATATAATTATTTACCTATGAATGTGTGCTTAAATTTTATTATATTCTTTCATCTCGTTCAATAATCCAATTAAAATTAGATATTTTCCAAAGTTGTTAATTTAGTCTGAAATGTACATACCTGAAAAGATACAAAATATATAAAAATGTTATTAAAATTATGTAATTTATTTCATTCTATAATTATGTATTTACCTATAATGTGAAATAAATTTAAGCAAAAATTAAATGAGAGAGACAGAGAGAGAGAAAGTATAGAAGATATGGAGGAGATATGGAATTACTACTTCATTAGATTCAAGAATCTTCGTCAAATTGTCACAACTATTTTAATGTAGGTATACTAATTATGTCAAAAAAGTGCAAGGGAATCAAATACACATATTTCAGCTATGTATACATATTCCACTAAAAATTTAAATTTCCAAAATAATATTCCAAACATTTCATTTCCAAAAACTTCATATACGAAAAATTCAAATAAAAGGAATTTTTTTGTACCAAAAAACCCGAAAAAAAAACGAACTCATTGAATAAAAATGAATCCAGCAGAATATCAGGACAAATATTATTTTAATTCATTTGCCTTTAAAAAAAAAAAATTGTATAAAATTTAATAATCAAAACCACAATAATTGTAAATATGCACATATACATATAAGCTTGAATTTAAAACATTTATTTGTATACTTCTCAAATACACATATAGTATGTACGAGTATGTACGTATATATGTACATAATTATGTATGAAAATAAAGCCACAAAATTTAATTTAAATTGATTTTTTTTTTTATTATTATTTCAATTTTTTTTTTTAATTAAATTAATTTCATTTAATCCACAGTTAAATATTATTTTAACAAATATTTCACGTTTATTATTTATTTAAATTCTATATCAAATTAATTATAAAAACATGTAGGATGTCATACTCATATTATACGACTATCCCAGTTATTTTATATAGGGCGTCACAATCCAATTTTCTGATAAGAGTATTATAACATTACATATTTGTATTAATTTCTCATTTTTAATTTTGATGATTATACAATTAAAAAATTGTGGGAACACAACAGCTCGATGGGAGATGGAAGATTGGATGGAATTAATGTCAGTTTAATATTTGACAGAAATGGGAATTCAGTAATAAATGGATCACTTACCCACACTATACAAGTACTGATACGTCAATGTTGTCAATAGTTATTATCAAAAATGTAAAATGTTTGGTTGTCAAAATATTATATTTGCATTAATTTTGTTTAATTTTCGTTAGGATTATTGTTTCAAATTCCGATGTATTAATATCGAAAAATTGAAAAATTCAAAAGTAGGTATACTGATACAGAGAATTTATGAGAAATGAATGAATGAATACCAGTCAAAATATGTTACTGTTGTTGGTGTAGTTACACTTTTTTAAACTGAAGGTAAAATGGAAAAAATAAAATTATTTTTCCGAGAATATGATAGGAAATCCATTAATGATTGTTTTAATTGCACACGAATATAATTATTCCCATATGTTTGCATTATAAATAAATTGAAAATTTCCTTGAATTTTTCTACTCATAGAAAAACACTGAATGTTGTTTTATTCGAAATTCAAATTTTACACTCGTATTTTATTGGAACATCATACACTCACCCAATTCATTTGATTTTGATGCAGTTTATTTTTCTATTTTATTTAAATTTCATACTAATTACAGTTCTTTTTTTTTAAAAAAAAATATTGAATTTACCAATAAAATAAAAAAAAAACAAACAAATTCATTACACACATTTTTATACGTGTACAATATTTGTATAAAAATTTAATAAATTTAAATAATTTTTTCATACCAAATGAATGTACAAAATAAACAATATTTTATTTTATTTATTAAACTCTTGTTATAACAACTGCTATTATTATTGTTACTATTTTTATTGTAAATTGTAAATTTTAAAGTAAATTTACTAGTAAAAATAAAAAACCTACATACTTATATTCACTTACACACACATACGTATGTATACATCCATAAATAAATAGAAAATATATACTAAAAAAAATTTGAAAATCCATTAAAAAAAAATAAATAAAAATAAAAAAATAATTTGTCTACAATTTGGAGATGACAATTAAAATAAATGAAATAATTTCAAAATGAAAAAAAAAAATAAAAAAAGAAAATTGAAACTAAACCAAACAAACAAATGACGACAATTACACAGTACCACGTACCACATAGTACTCATATTATCCAGATTCACATCACATACATTTATTTATAAAATTAATGGTAGAAAGATATTCATTTTTTTTTGTCGATTTTTCTCTTAAATGACTATATAGGAATAGGATTGCTAGGATATTATGTATGTATACGTATACGAGAATATATGTACATATAATATTTCATTCACTTTATCCTATTTTATTTTATTTTAGTTGAGAGTTTATATATCATTTTTTTTTTGTTTTTTTTTTGTGAAGGATGACCTAAAAAGAATAATTAAAATTTTAAAAGGATTTTTTAGATAGACAGATACATACATATGTAATATTATATACTCTGTACATATGTAAGTATATTTACAAATTTTTTTTATAATAATCAACACATTTAGATATACATATATACGTAATATTTATGTCTGTATAATAAATGGATGTCAGTACATAATATTTAGAAGAATATAGGCAGCCAGGACTAATACATATGAATGAATGAATATGTGTACAAATCTTTAGAAAGGATTTAAATCTATATGGTATATAGAGTAGTTGTAGTTTTAGTAGTGTGGAAGTACAGTCAGTGGTAGTGAAAAGTATAGAATTGAGTCAACCACAATTTTGTAACTTCTACAAAGATGTACATATGTACGTTATAACTTTTATATATTTTATAAAATATTATATACATATAAAGTGTATTAATGTATATGTGTGAAAAATATATTAATATTCATGTAAAAATATATCTCCATAATTCTCCATATCTAATATCTAATACTAGTGTTCGTGTAGTATAGTTTGTGTTTGTATCATGATGATAATGACAATTGCAATTTATTTAAAAGGAAATTAAGACAAAAAAAAAATAACAATGTATATAAAAACCATTTTTATTTCATAATTTATCGGAGGAAGAATAAAAAAATAAAAAAGGATGACTACTAAGGACAAAACAAAAAATGGGAAAAAAAATTAAAATAAAAAAAAAATTCTTTCAATTAAAAATAAAATGAAACTAAACGAAAAAGGATAAAATAAGAAAAAAAAATGCAACAAGATAATATATGTACATAATATACAATATTACTAGAATAGAATATGTTATAGAATGTATATACAGAATATTATATAGAATGAAGAAGTTAAAATATATACATTAGATATATGTATGTACTTAAAAGATAAATCTCAAAATTTTATTCTAGATCAGGCTATATTAGCAGTTAATAAACATTTATTATTTTTGTAAGAATATAAGTACATATATATACATAGCATAAAATAATGGATAAAAAAAAACAATTTATAAAAGACAGACAGACAGACAGCAGTAAGGAAGGCTTTTATATATTTTTTTTATTTAGAACACGTACATATAACACAAAAATACTATATTGGATTGGGTAGTATTTTATGCATATTTATAAATTTACTATATTTTTTTATATAGCATCTATTAAATACGTTATATAATATTTTATGGATATATACAAGTAAGAAATGTAGATATATATACAACAACAGTTCAACCTAAATGACGGACATTTAAATATAAAAAACAAAATTAGCCTTTCCTTTTTTCGTCTTCACTGTATTTTATATTTATATAAAACATTTAGTGTCGTATTTCCCAACCAAAATTATCACTGTCGAATATATTTTAGCTGGATATAATTTCAGTGCATTCATCAACATCAATAAAATTTGTATTCTGACTTCATTTTTGGAGTGTCACACGTGTCAGCTGATTGCAAAAAGTTAGTAGGTAAATTTTTATATTACAAAATGAAAAAGAGGTTATGTGGTTGTGATGATTAAAAATGTGAGTGTTGTGCTGTTGCCCTGTTGCTGTTAATAAACAGAGTTATATTCAAAGGATATTTATATAGTAGTTACCAAACTCCCAGGTTGTCTTAAAAATATCCAGAATATTGTACAATCGAGCTTGATAAAGACAGAATTTATGTCAGTTAAAAGATAACTAACTAATCGAGGTTTGTGAATACGACTCTTACTTATTATAAACAATGACATACATTACATATATATATGATAAAGTTTTTGCTGTAAACATTTTTTTTTTTTTTCATTTTCATTTTTTCAATTCATTGTGTTTCCTTTCTTGTGATTATTATTATTTTTTTACAACCATAAAATAAGCACATCATATACGGAGCTACGAGCACACATATGATGAGTTAATTGTACAAGACGAGGAGTGTATTGTAGTATAAGTAAGTGTAAGTCGTACATTTATATAAGTATGTATGTATAAAAATGATGAAGCGGATATTATTAAAATTACAAAAAAAAAAAAATAAATAAAATGAATATTAAACTGAAAAAATAAATTGATTTTCTATAAATAAAACCATTAAATTCTACCAACATATAGTAGGTACTATGATGTACATATTATGTATGGATATGGATGTATGAATACATATAGTAAAAATAATGTGTACATTTCTGGTAGTATATAAATATAATAATACATTATTATTTATGTGTGTATTCAAGTGTACAGAATATAGAAGTAAATAAAATAAATATAGTAAATATAATATTTTCCTATAATATGAACCAGAATATACATTCTGCTATATGTATTGTCATTTACAATACATTTAACTACTACCAAACCAACGTTACTACAATAGATAATACACATTTAGAAAGATTTGTGGTTAATGAATTGAAAATTCTATAATAATAATTGACTATACGACAGATGGATAAAATTGATTCTAACTAAAGTACATACATAGGCGACACACGTAATGTATTAGACAGATAATAATGGAAACCTTATATAACCTGTTACACTGAATAATCTACTATTCTCAACAAGAACACTATATACGTACATCAAACATTATACACCTTCACCCCCAATATTTTATACCCTTACCAACCACTTACCAGTTACCACAAAATAAAAAGTAAAGTGAAGAAAACTTAACGAATTTAATTTTTCAGATGTCTGTCAAAAATGACATGCTGACATTAAAATTAAAATATGAAGTGAGGAGAAGTAAAGTAACCACCTGTACCACAAACATCGTATGATTATTGTTTGTAACTCTATCATAGAATAATTTTCAATAACTTTTAAATACATTTATTTTTGTGGGAGATTTACTTACTTACTTTTCTGAAAATTGACATTTTGAAATTTATACGAAACTGAACGAAACTTAAATTTACGTAATAGTTAGACTGTTAGACGTTAGGCATTACAGTTACACTATATGGATGGATGATGGGTGCGTGCATTCATTTGATTGCGCAATCACGTAACGTATGTTTAATTATTTCATTTTACTTTCATTTTCATTATGGTTTTTTTTTTTAAAACGACTGGTACCCTGTTACAGTGTACACTAAATTTGTATCCAAGGCTGTGTATACAACCAGTTTAATATTTTAAGAACAAAAACAAGAAAAACAATAAAAATTAACAAATAATATTCCACAAATCATTAAACTATACAAACAAAAATTAAACAAAAATAAAGATGATAATTCTCTAAGTAATAATTAGGTATAGTATATATAAATAACATTCGTCCTTATAACTTTAAGTCCTTATTTGATCTACATATATCCATATCCACATAAACATCAAAGTTTAGACAAATTATATGATCATTCACGATATTATTTAGTATTCTTTTTAGATTCTTTCTAAATTAATTTTGTTTAAAATTGTTTAAAATTTGTTGTTTTTTCTTTTAAAGCAATCACACATAATAATAATATATTGTAATATTGTATAATAAAGTATAAATGAATGAAAGTTCATAATATAAAAATAGAACATCGAAAACTATTTACATATCATTAAAAATCGTAAAAAGAAAAAGATATTTAAATAAAAAAAAAAAATAAATAAATAAACAATGAAATGTACATTTACGTATACAGTATAGATACGAGTACATATATATAAATTGTCTAATAGACAAGAAAATATATATTTTTTTTAATGAAAGCCCCATTTTGTCTACACGCCAAATCTATTTTTGGCGGTTCGTTAATTTGTTGAGCTCCACTTAATAATTATATAGGTACGTAACATATGTATATATTTTTGTTGTTGTTGATTTTCTTTTATATTATACATATAGGTACTATTTATAAATAATATTACCAATGATGTATATATACACATTACATACATATGTAAACGTATATTACATATCTATCTAATGTACATTCGAATGTAATACGAAAATATATACATTCATATACATATGGTTGTAGATATCCATTAAAAGTTTTTTTTACAAATATATACCAACTTTAATATTCAGATATTTTTATGGTAGATTTTTAGCTATATGTGTAGCTATAGATTGATATCTAACTACCTAATACCTATGCATTTATTTATTACAAAACTTTCATAATATCTATGTATATGTACTCATATACACTTACATGCAAAAAAAAAATTTTAACAACATAATTTTATCCATCCACTACTTATTTACGTATAATATCTAATGGTGTTTAGTATATAGATATATGTGTGCATATAAACTATACAATCTATACAGTACATCTCTATTAAATCTATCCTTATTTCGTCTACTTATAAATATTTTATTTTTATTTTTTTATCTTTTTCTTTTTGAATTTCTAACGAATAATTTTCCTTTTTTTTTGTCTAAAATTTTTTTTATTAGTTAACGAAACGAAAAATCATTTCAATTTTAATTTTCTGTTCTATATAAAAATATATACCTATTATACTTGTGTATAGTATGCGTGTACATTACATTTATCATGATAGCTAAATTTTTTCAAATTATAAATTTATAAAACATGAAAATGATTTTTTCATCATTATTTTGTATATATAAAACATATTATACATACATGCAAGCCTTTGCTTATTATAAACATACATACATACATAATATTAATGTAGTTTTGTATACGTATAAATGAACATTGAACACATTCCATATAAACGATATTAATAATATTGTACACTTTTTGAAAAGTTCATATTACTATTTTCAAGTTGTTTTTTTTTCCTCTTTTTTCATTATTTCTGGCTGTCAATCTAATATCAGTATACACTGTATGTATTTTATTTTTTCATTGCAATGCAACCAAAAAAAAAAAATGTTTCGTATTTCTGTTTTCATTTTTGCTGTTGTTGTTGTTCTTTTTCCTTTTTTTTTTTGGCTATATAAAATGTCGTTATCGACATCAACTGAAACGAAATTATAAATAAAATGTAATAATGTATATAGTGATTTTTTGGCATACACCACAATATTTAGCACGATGATATTCAACTACTTAAACTAAAACAGTCGGCGTTAATAATATAGTGCTGGTATAACATATGATTAAAATTTTCTACAAAGTGTACTTAACTATCTAAATCTAGATATTTATCTTATAGCCCGTAGTTTCTTTTCTAAAATTATATACATACAATATATAATTTGCTGAGTTATGTATATGTGTGATATTCGTATGTGTATATATAAATTACATGCAATTTTATATACAATAATGTACATATTGTAAGATATTTTAAATACAAGAGTTGTTGTATTTGCAGAAGTATTGAAGTTAGTATTATCCTTTGTCGAACCCACTGTTGTGCCCCGATATAGAACTGCAACAGGATATTGCCGATATAAGTATCACCACACTCTATAACTTCTCACTACTTACTGATTATATTCTATTCTTTTAAGTTGTTCTAGCGTAAAGATATCACGACATCCTTAATGCAGTTACTATCACAACAGCGGGCTGACTTTGGTCAGATTGTTTTTAAATAAATGTAAGTCGGAGGGGGGGGGGGGAAGAGAGAAGATTCGATCCTTTTGTTTCATTGCTTACATCTCGGCCATCCTGTATTATCGTTGTCCCCAACGATTTCTTAAACATTTACTTGCCGCAGTCAGTACTCTGAAACTACATTGATCTTTATTCAACCTTCTTAACCGGTAGTCAGTACTCTGAAACTACATTGATCTTCAATCAAAATTTTCTTAACCTGTAGTCAGTACTCTGAAACTACATTGATCTTATTCAAATTCTCTTAACCGGTAGTCAGTACTCTGAAACTACATTGATCTTCAATCAAAATTTTCTTAACCTGTAGTCAGTACTCTGAAACTACATTGATCTTATTCAAATTCTCTTAACTGTAGTCAGTACTCTGAAACTACATTGATCTTCAATCAAAATTTTCTTAACCTGTAGTCAGTACTCTGAAACTACATTGATCTTATTCAAATTCTCTTAACTGTAGTCAGTACTCTGAAACTACACTGGCGGTTTGTTGTCGATGTTTATCTAAATTTTACTAATCGTAGCCAGTACTCTGAAACTACACGTTTGACTTAATTGATTATATCTTATTGCGACTACTTACATTATTTCCCTTCACTCGTCCTATTATCTTGTACACCTAGATTCTCTAAGTTCTCCCCCTTTTTTTTTTTTTTTTTTTTAATCTTACCTATGTCAAACCTTCAGTCACCTTTTTGGACAGTATTCAGAGTAAAATAGTGATTACGTGGGGGATATAAGAAAAAGGCATTATTTTTTTTTGGTACATATTGCATACAGATACGTATGTGTATTATTATTATTATTATTATTATTATTATTATTATTATTATTATTATTATTATTATTTTTTTTTTTTTTTTTTTTTTTTTTTTTTTTTACAACAATTCACTTACATGCTATTCTCTCTTATTGACTATCTTCGCCACCAGATTCTTCTGTTTCATAATCATCACCTTCTGCATAATCTTGCAATCGGCACCAAGGTCTCATCCGGTCTGCAGCATAGACTGATTCGAAGGGCTTCCGAGTTATTTGCAATACTGGGCAATCGGTTATGACATATCTATCATTTCCTAATTTCTTTTTCACCATGTAGGGTCCTCTATAACGGGGGACATGCTTTTTTGGTCCTCCCGTTGATTGTTGTTCCATACGTATCAATACCAGATCTCCCTCATTATAAGTGGTTGGTACTATTCGGTTTCTGTTGAATTCCTCATACTTGTCAGTTCGGTATTCATTCATTTTTGAAGCAATTTGTTTTCTCAATTCGTTCAACGGAATATCATCTTCATCATCTGAATCATCCATGTGAATAGCATTAATTAACTTATTTCGCAGAATGTGTTTCGGTTCGAAACCTAAGATGATTTTAAATGCGCTCTGTTTTGTAATTTTATGCCGCATGGAGTTTAATCCCCACTGAATATTATTGATGTGAGCATCCCAGTCTCTTCCGTCTTCTCGTTTTGTCATAGCCGAAATTGAAGTCGAAATAGTACGAAAATATCTTTCAATTTGACCGTTTGCTCTCGGTGTTTTAACTGCTGTCTTGCTATGATAAATTTCGTTATCTAAACAAAAGTGTTCAAATAGCTTTGATGAAAAAGCTGTGCCTCGATCTGTAATTATTTTCTGCGGTACTCCGACATATTGAGAAATTTCTTCTAACAGTCGTATGACGTAAATGGTTTTAGTATTTTTAACCGCCTTGAGTATAATAAATTTTGAGAATGAGTCAATTACTCCTATTAGGTACATATTTCCCCTCAAGCTTTTAGGGTATGGACCTAAGTGATCAATGTGCACTGTAGCGAATGGGGTTGGTTTTATTTCAGGTGCATAAAGCATGTATCGGCTTTCATCTTTATACCTTTTTGTGTACAAGCATTCAATACAACTGTCGATGTATTTCTGAATTATGTGTTGCATTCTGGGGAACCAAAAATGTTTTCTTACTTCATTAATAGTTCTTTCTAAGCCTCCATGTCCGAGGTCATCATGTGCACTTCGTATTATTCTCCAACGCAGACCCTTCGGCACTACCAGTCGTAACCCTTTGTCCGTTTTCTTGTATAATTTCCTATTTCTAATTTCATATTCTCGATCGAAATTTTTATGGTTGTTATTTTTCTTGTTTAATTCATGCAATATATCGATAATTTCCTTAAGTTTTTCGTCCTGTGTCTGTAATGTGGTGACCCAATCGTCTTCATTAATACTAACTGCCATGATATTCAAGCCTACTTCTTCTACGTCAGGTTCTGTTGTTTTCGCTGTCCGACTGAGAGTATCTACGTGGGACATTTGTTTACCCGGACGATATTTTATTTCAAAATCGAATTCCTGTATCTTAAGCCACCAACGGGCAATTCTCGGAATTAGATTTTTCTTTGCATGGGTCAATTTTAATGCATTACAATCTGTTACTATAGTAAATCTTTTACCTAGTAAATAATATTTGAACCTTTCAAGAGATTCTACCACAGCTAAGGCTTCCAGTTCGTAACTAGAGTATCTCTTTTCTAATTCCGTTGTACATCGACTGTAATAACTGACGGCTTGTTTTTTTCCTTCATAGTCATTCTGTAGTAATATTCCTGCCAACCCTGATGAACATGCGTCGGTATGAAGTTCGTGAGTTGCGTCTGGTTCGTATCTAACGAGGATAGGTTCCTTCACTAAACATTCCTTTAGAGTATTAAAAGCATTTCTCTCTTCTTCCTCCCATTTAAATACTGCGTCTTTTTTTAATAACTTATTCAGGGGTAAGGCTTTTATGGCATATTCTTTGATAAATCTGCGGAAATATCCCGTAAGTCCCAAAAATTGCCGCACTTCCTTTATAGATGTTAGTTCAGGGTAGTTTTCAATGGCTTGTATTTTCACTGTTCCAGGTTTAATGATGTTATTTCCCACTTCATGGCCAAGAAATGTTATCGATTCTGCGAAGAACACGCACTTTTTAAGATTTAATGTTAGTTTTGCTTCTTTTAGTACTTGCAATATGGCGTCTAGAATATCCAATGTTTCTGCAATGCTATCAGCTACTATCAGAATATCATCTAAATAAAATCGTACTTTCTTATTATTGAGTCGGATTCGTACTAGATTCATTAATCGTAAGAAGCATGCAGGTGCATTGGTGAGACCGAATGGCATTCTACAAAATTGGTAATGACCTTGTGTCGTGATGAACGCTGTGTATTTTCTGGAATCATCGTCAATTGGAACTTGATAGTACCCACTCATCAAATCTAATGACGAGTAATACCTTCCTCCCGCTGTTTGATTTAGTTCATGTTCAATATTTGGTGTGGGAAAGTTCTCACGTTGAGTTATCGCGTTCAATCCCCGATAGTCTACACACATTCGGTAGCTTCCGTCTTTCTTTCTTACTAATAATGTAGGACTTGCATATTCGGATGTGGAGTCTTCTATTATTTTATTTTTCTTTAGATCATCAATAATTACTTCTATTTCTTTCTCTAAATGATATGGTATTTTATACGGTTGATTGCGAATAACTTTATTTTCTTTAAGTTTGATTTGCATCGTTACCCAGGACGTTTTTCCTAATTCACTAATATTTTGTGAAAAACATTCTCGATATTTATTTATCAAACTAACAAATTTTTCTGTTTGTTCTGGGTCTAGCTCGTGTTCAATGTTACAGTCTGTCTCTTGAATAATCTTTCGTATCATTCTCATTCTCCGTGGAATTTCTGTTGTTTGTCTAGACTCTATTTCATTTCTTCCGCTGGTATCATCTGGTTCTATTTTTAAACTTTTCCACTGTTTAGTGATTTTTATTCCGGGCTGACCTAATAGTGACATTCCTACTATAACTGGGACATCTTGGTCCTTGTCACTTACTACTAAGATTTCTGTTTGTTTTTGTACATTCCCTACGTGAATATTTTTGTATATTTTTCCTATTGTTTCACATCTTCCTCCTGCAAATCCTGTCAACGTTGTATTCCACCTTTTATATCGCCAAGGACAATCCTTTTTTCTAATGGTACAACATTCACTTCCCAAATCTATAAAAGCTTGCATTGTTTGATCTTCAATTTTAATATTTTGGTATAGTTCGCTATTTCCTTGTTCTAGTTTTCTCATCTTACGAACTGGTTCATCATATTCGTTTCTTCCTCTTGTCTCCGTCATTCGTGTCCCATATACAGATTGACATTCTCTTGCACGATGGCCTGTCCTGCCGCACTTAAAACACTTGATAAGGTTTGCCTTATTCATATTGTTACGACATTCTGATTTTTTGTGTCCTATTTTCCCACAACCAAAACATCTGTTTACGAACTTTCCTCTTTCTTGTCGATTAATGTTAATACTTTTCGTATTTTCAATTCCGTTCTTAAATTTCAAATTCGTTGATAATGATGGAACAGCAGTTCGTCCTTGTTCTTGACTATGAATGCTTTCGTAAACCTTAATACGTTCAAGTATTTCGCTTGGATTTTTCAAATTCGAAGCCAGGAGAACATTACTCAAATTCTTGTCATTTAATCCTGATATTATATAATTTATTGTGGTCTCATTATTTAGGTTGGCGTTTTTTGCCAATGACAAAACTTCATAAAAGTAATATTCGACCGGCTCTTCCTTTTTCCTTTGTCTAGCTAATAATTTCATATGGACGGCAGATTCATCTGAAACTGTCGGGAAGCTTTTGCTTAATTCTTCTTTAAATATTTCCCACGTCCCTAATTCATTTTGTCTACATTGGTACCAGAATTTTGCGGCTGCATCTAAGCGTAGAGACGCATACAGCATTGTTCGTTGATCGGACCAAGAATATACATTTTTCATGCCCTCAACTATATTTAGCCACTGATGAACCGATTGAGTTTCACTTACCCCAGGACTGAACACTGGTATCAAATTTCTCACTTCTTC
This sequence comes from Villa cingulata, assembly GCA_951394055.1. Lineage (NCBI taxonomy): Eukaryota > Metazoa > Arthropoda > Insecta > Diptera > Bombyliidae > Villa > Villa cingulata. Next base: position 25,330,759 of record OX596025.1, on the reverse strand, counting down.
CATGCTGAGTCTATAGTCTATTCTTACGGAATCGCTTACCTTTTTTCTAACTTCTGGCACTTCTTCCTTATTTATATCTTCTTCCACCCACTGATTGATGTTTTTCTTTTTATTGATTTTCACAAATTTTCCTGCCATTATACACTTGTTTCGCTGTTCTATATAGTTTTTTTTGTAATTTTTCACTAATGTCTTATAACACTATCTTTCTTACGATTTAATTAGTAATAATACATTCACTTTCTAATTTAAAAGTTTTAATTACTGTGCACTTCACATATACTTTATTACACACTTTATACTAACTAATAATTATATAAAATTTGTTTGATTCCGACTTGAATTTTTTTTCCGTCCGTTACCGTCTAACTTTCGATTTCTAAAATAAAATGATAGTGTATCATTTTCTTAAACCACAAAAATGAGAAAACAAAATTCAACGATAAGATATATTATACTATCAGTGATCCCTTTCTTTTAACTAATTTTTCATAAACATATTTTTCTTATATATTAAAAAAAAACAAAAATTCCGAAATCCCTTTTTTTTGTGTTTTATGACGGTACGATACAAAACAGCACAGGCATCTATTTTTGATCATACACATTTCACATTTCCTTTATTCACATGTGCATGTGACTCATGTACTCATAAGTATAAGAAGAGGTACCAATACGTAACACTTGCATATATAAAAAAAAACAATTTTTTTTCTTTAGACAAAACAATCTTTTTTTTTTGTTTTAAGTTTTTTTTTTTTAAAAAAAAAACAAAAATTCCCAAATCTCTTTTTTTTTTTGTTTTATGACGGTACGGTAATAAAACGATACAAGCGTCTATTTTTGATCATACACATTTCACATTTCTTTTATTCAAATGTGAATGTGACTCATGTACCTACTCATGAAGTATAAAAAGAGGTACCAATATGTAACTCTTGTATAAATATAACAATTTTTTTGTATACTTTAAACGAAAATAGTATAAGAAAAGAGGTAAAGAAATAAAATACTTATCTTAAGTAACGCGGTATCCAATCCCACTTCTGATAATTGTAAGATATTTTAAATACAAGAGTTGTTGTATTTGCAGAAGTATTGAAGTTAGTATTATCCTTTGTCGAACCCACTGTTGTGCCCCGATATAGAACTGCAACAGGATATTGCCGATATAAGTATCACCACACTCTATAACTTCTCACTACTTACTGATTATATTCTATTCTTTTAAGTTGTTCTAGCGTAAAGATATCACGACATCCTTAATGCAGTTACTATCACAACAGCGGGCTGACTTTGGTCAGATTGTTTTTAAATAAATGTAAGTCGGAGGGGGGGGGGGGGGAAGAGAGAAGATTCGATCCTTTTGTTTCATTGCTTACAATATAAATAAACATGAAATATAAAATAAAAATAAGAACGTATATAGTGCCTCCTGTTGGTTATATATATTTTTTTTTTGCTTTTCAATTTTCATTTTCAACCAAAACCACCCGCACATAATATTACGACGTTATACAATTTGGTATATAATATATGTATGTATATGTATATAAAAATATATTAATAAATAACACAGTATGAATGGTATGTGGAGGTGAATTAAAAATAAAATCTAAATTTCCTGAAACCCCAAAAAGCAAAACAAAACAAAACCAAAACGAAAAATAAAATTTTATTTTCTTTTTCTTCTTCTATTTCAACTTTCAACGTTGTTGCTTTTGTTTTGTTATTTTAGTAACAAAATACAAAAAAATAAAAAAAAAGAGAATCAGCTTAGAAGGAAAAAAAAAGTAAAAAAAAAAAAATAAAAATATAAATTTAGCCTTTGAAAGAATTAAATGACAGGTGAATTTCTTTTTTTTTTTTGGAATGGTTTGGTTTTTTTTTCTTTCGCTCTTCTAATATTTCATAATACATACTATATTATACACTATACCTACTCACTCATTATTAAATGATGAAATGAATGGAAAATGAAAAATAAAAAAAAATATATTTCTTTTTCGTTTATTTTTTGTAATTTCGTTCATTTGTTCATTTCGTTTGTTCGTTCGTTCGTTATTTTTATTATTTAATTTCATATAATGTAGGTATTTTTTTATTTTTGGTAAATGAAAAAAAAAAAAAGGAAAACGCTAAAGAAAAAACGTAAAGCGAATAAAAAAAAATTATGAATTCATATTTTTAAAATAAAAGTTTTTAATATATTTTTTTTTTATATTTGTGAATTTTTTTTTTATTTTTGTGCATTTTTGTTCTATTTTCTTCTTCTTCTTGATTATTTAACATTTAACTAATGTGTATCTGTATACGTACACATAGATATCTTAATTTGATATGGTAAATTGAACTGACAGTTAATATATGAGAATAGCATCATCATTATTGTCATAATTTTTTCGTTTTTATTTTTATTTTTTAATTTTTTTGTTTTGTTGCCTTTTTATTTTTAGCTAATTAGGTATGAAGGCATTATAATTTTTTATTTAAAATTAAAAAAAAAAAATAATGATTTGAAAAAAAAAAATTATCCATAAATATAAATAACTTAATAAAAAATCAAAATAAAATAAGAAAAACATTAAATAATCAAAGATAGAATAAAAAATTATACAAAATGTATATTAGTATGTATGACAAAAACGCATTAAAATTTATTTAAAAATAAATAAATATTTTTCGAAATTATAATTCGTCTTTTTTTCTGTCAGTTAATTATTTTCTTTACTTCGTAAATGGTAGTAAGTTTGCTGATAGTACACCTACATACAAGTATATATGTATTGTATTTTCTTTACAAGCAACTCATTTGTTATCACCATTAAATATTATTTTTAGATTCAAGCAGATAATTAAAAAAACGTTCATTCTCTCTCAGTGAAACGTAATGAGAAACACGAAAAATTCTTCCAACAGCAAAGCAATAAGCAAACACATCACGCTTGCTCTACATTCTATAATCGTAGACGTAGTACTAGTAGTAGTATAGGAAAAAGAGAACTAGTCGTGTAGTACGAGAACTAGTGTACTAGTAAAGTAAGTAGTAACTTAGTAAGACAGTGGGAGTGAGTGGAACCATTGACTACTGAATTACTGATTGATTACTACGCTACGCTAATAGTAAAGTACGTAGTACTCCTAACTAGTCTAGTGTAACAACCTATTCTCACTTTATTTCTTATACTCGTACATCGTACTTCTTTCTTGAGAAAAAAAAAAGAATTTTCTCTCTCTCTCAATGAAATAAGAGGAAATAAGAAAATACTTCCTCTTTTCATTACATTTTCTTTACACTGTACACACTACAGACTATACTCGTGCAGGAAAATAAGAAATAGTCTTGAAGTTGAAGTAAATACGAGGAAATAAGAAAACATTTCCTTTTCATTATTCTTCGTCTACACTATATAAACACTACAACTCATAGTAGGTACATGAGAATAAGAAAATAGGAAAATCAAAATAGTCTCACTGCTGCTATTCTATTTATATAGTGAGGCTGTGAGGAAGGTGTTACTTACCGATAACTGAGTGAATAGTGGATTTAGTGGATAAAATAAAACTTGAGTTATTATTGGTAGCTGACTAGTAAATACGCTACGCTACTCTAAATAGTGATTGAATTCAGTCTAGTAAGTAAAATTGTAATTCACACACACTGATGATCATATTTTTTCATTCTTAAGAATTTTTCTTCATTCTCTCAATATATAGACATGAATTATTGATATTGCATGTGTGTGTGTGTAGTGTAAAAAAAATTGATTACATAATCATTGAATAAAAAACATCATCCATATTCCCTGTTGAATAAAATCGAATCGTATATTCATTTTTTTTTTTCTTAAGGATAACATGAACAAAAATACTTTTTTTTTTTTAAATAAAATAATGTCATGCAATGTGAAAAGCAACCACATGTCTGTCTCAGTTTTCAGATATCTAATAATAATCATTCATTTTCAGTTGGTCGTATTTCTTGATGTTGATGTGCATATACTCGTATGTACATACATGCGTTATACTATAAGCCTATAAGTATAAATGCATAGTAAACATCTATAACTTATTACACAGAACAATATTCAATCATTTATACACGTTTCTTCTTTTAAAAGAAAATAAAAAACAAAAAATACATATTGCAGTTCAAATATGTATGTAATTTAATGATAACAGTGATATTCATTTATCATTAATGCACATACAGTATGCACATTTATAATGCTTTACATATTTACATATCATATATGTACTGTTCTCGTAGGTATATTATACATGTTTATTTATTATTTATATGTATACATTATATACCTTTGCTTTCTTATATACACAAGCACAGAACAGATAAAATATAAAATAGTGCAATGAACTTAAATATTATTATTATTATTATTATTATTATTATTATTATTTTATCATGTCATGTAGTCATGTTGTAATAATAATAATAATAATAATAATAATAATACATATTAGTAATAGCCTTAGCTATATAAAGAAAATAAAATTATAATTGAATATAACACACAAACATATATATACAAATAATTTTATATACCTACATGTAGTAGTGTTACATGTGTTTCAAAAATTTCTTTATTTATTTTTTATTTTATTTTTTATTTTCTGTGTAAATACCATGCATACTGAACGTGTGCATATTTATATGTATGTATGTTTATCATATATAAGATGTGGGGCGGATAGAGGTACAATGTAGATACTATTACAATACGACTAAATATCTAGATCCACCACACAAATATATAAATTATAATATGGTCTGTTATTATCGTTATTACTTTAATATTTACTTTACAATATAATACATCATCATCATCATCATTGCATACATTTATGTACGTATGTATGTAGATACTTACGAGTATCTACATTATTATTATGAATGCATAAATGAATGAAAAAAAAAATGTAAGCAACAACAACACTTACCCATATAATACAGAGAAAGTTCATTGCAAGTAATACGATAATAAAATAATATCAGCAAAAAGAACAAAAATGTATGTACCCATACCCACCTATACCTAGTATATAATATCTATTTATCTACATATCTATGCAGCTACATAATATATGTATGTACACAACTGCAAAAAAATATTTAGTATATATAAAGTAAAGAGAATTAAAATAAAATAAAAAATTTTTTAAGTAAAATTGTTCACATCATCAAAAAATGAGAACATGTGGCATAAGACTATAATTATTATTACTTAGAAAATTGCATTGCAATCATACATTTTTATGTATGTAAATACAAGAACATACTGTATATTAGGTATATAGGTACAATATTTCTATATATGTATATGTACTCGAAAAAAAAAAAATTGCTGGGTTGCTGGGTGCTACTAGAGTGCTCTATAGTTAATTTCATATAATATGAGTAGCTTAGAAAAACGTATAAGTAGTCAATAGAAAAATGAAATGATGATGATGATGATGATGATGTTATCTACAATTACACATACGGATACGAATAATATACATACGTAAAATTTTATATATTTTTATATTTATTTACATATATTATATACTTACTGTGTAAATACATGCAAATGTGTACATACGTGACAGTGGATGTAAAGTAGTAAAAAAAAAAACAACCAAGAAATTTTCGATATTATTGTAATATTCATTTCTACATAATATTGATGATTTTTAAAAAATTTTTTTGCAAATGATTATGTATACATAGCACTCGTATATATGTATATACATAGAAATGTACATAATGTACATAAAAGTACTCATATTTATATGATTATGTAGTTAATTTTATAAATGCAAAGCGGCAATTTTATTAAAAAAAAAAAAAATGGGAGGGAATTTATATAATAAATTTACATTTATATATGTACATGCACTAAATAACTTAAAAAATATGTTTTTTAACAAAAAATTATTATGACGATGATGATGATAATATAATCATGAATAAAAATTACTTTTTTTTATTTTGTTTTTAATCTTCTTGTTGGCGGTATATTTTCTTAATAAGTAAAGTAAGTAAGTAGTAAATATGTAGTACCACAATAAGGAGGAGAGTTTAAATGTTTAGATACATTTATGTAGACTTCATGCAAAATGTGTAGTAGTATAACATTCCTAACAGTAAGTTGAGTTTACTTTTTTTATATAGAAAAAAAAAATGTTTTATAGAGAGTTCAGGGTTTTTATTTTTTTTTTTTTTTGATTTTTCACAATTTTCTTTTTATCATCTATTACTACAAATATGTACATACATAAAATTCCATGTAATTACATTTATGATGTGTATCACTAGATTATACATGGTGTACATTAAAAAATGTCATAAATGAAAATACAAGTCTACATGTGTTCATATTTTCATAATAATTCTTTTTTTTAATTTTTGTTTTTTTTTTTAACGAAAAAGTTTAAGAGAAACATTTGAATTTACAAAAAGAGAATGGGGCTTGAAGAAAACGATACAAAACTACATCTAAATGAAGCCATCAAAATCCCCCAACATGTTAAAACTGTTAAGATTATTTCATGTGGAGTATGTGAGGTCTGTGTAGGAAATGAATGATAATCGCAAGCTCTAAGAAAAATTCAAAATGATGAAAAAGCCTATTGATTACATATTGAAGAGTTCATATTTTTATTACTTATTTTAATGCGCATCACATTTCTTTTTAAGCTAGCTGCGCAAATGAATAATTTTTTTAATGACAGTTTATATAGCATCATCATAATATAATTTTGTTGTTATTAATTTCGTTATCATTTCATTTATTCACAATATCATTTACTTTTTTATTAATTTATTTATTTTTATTGCTCAATTTTTATTGGTACTTATCTATATGATGCATTACGTAAACCTCTTTCTAATTATTGTTGTATTTTTCGGGGGGTTTTTTTTTTTTCAATTTATCTTTCCATTTTTCTTGCATACCTATCATGTTTTAAAATACATTTCCATATTATTTTTCATTTATTATGTGCACTTAATTTAAAAATTATGCTGTTTCAAATTGCCATTTACGTCACTGCTGGTCTGGTATATAAATAAATATGCAAGTTTTATGAAATTTAATTACACTTTCTGGAATTTAACAACTGGATAAAAATCTATTATAATTTCAGATTTTCTATCAGATGCATTATCGTTATATTGTCGTCATCAACATCTTCATAATTGTCACGATCATCATCCATATTATATTATCGTATCGTAATGGTTTCATATATGAATTTTTTCTTTTATAACCAAAATGATTATAATATATTCTCTCTTCCTTCTTTTCCACACAATCTCTCTCTCTCTCTCTCTCTCTCTCTCTAACACTATTTGCGTATTATTATTTAACTTTTTAACCGCATTTTTCAACTCTGTTAATTGATAGGTTCGTTCATGTTCATGTTCAGTAAATGATGTTCATATATGTATTTAGGTATAAGTATAATGTGTAGTGTAATTTCTTGGTACACACTATATATTCAAACGTATATAAATACATGAACGTGAAAAAAAAAATACATGTAACGTACATCATATACAAACAAATACATTCATGTATAAAATGTATACTTTAATGTTAATTTGCATGAAATTAGACTAAATGAGATGTGTCAGGGCAGGCATTATCAGAGAAAATTACAAAATCAAATTCTTTTCTATATCATTTTCTTATTCATCATTATTTTTTTTTTTGTTTTTTGTTTTTAGTTTTCTCCTTTTATATACATTATATACAGATTTATACGTATAATATTGCTCGAACATTATGTATGTGCAAACTGCAAATGTACATCGTACGTTCACCTAATTTATTAGAGAAGTGTTGAAAATTGTGATATCAAATTAAATGCAAATAACTAATAGGGCAAAGTCAATTATTTTGTGTATATGTGTATAATCATCTTCTTTAAGTTTTTTTTTTTTTGTATTTTCCATTTTTTTTGTTTTTTGTTTTTGTTTAGTTGTTATTTTGATCAATTAATCTGTCGTGTTTAACTGCAATCTATAAATGTATGCATATATGATGATAAATGTAGATTAGATGCAATTTAATTAAATGCAATGGTGCAACGTAATTAAATGACTAGATTGGGTAGATTTTTATTCATAATACGTACACGTGTGTGTGTGTCTATGAAATGTACAAAAAAAATGCAATTTATAGAACTTTCAGTTTAATTAGATAGACAGCACAACGACAACAACATCAACAGCAACAGCAATAAAAACAAATTAAAAGATTCATATTTTATCTGTGAATTGAATTTTGCAAACTTCAGTTTTTAACCCATAATCACATCATTAAAAACCACCACGATACTACCGCACCACCGTCATAACATTTTTGCTTTTTAGTCTAAATAAAATACAATCAAAACAAAAAGTACTTATTATATATGTATACATATATGCAAAAATTCAATATCGCAGCAGTTCATTAATTATTTATGACCCGAAATCCAGTTCAATTTCTGATTACCCACACAGATTTTATGAATTTTGTTTTTTTCTAGTTCAACATTTTAATGCTTAGTATCAACTAGTACACCATATGCGATTGCTGCAATATGTAGAAAATTTATGATTTTTTAAATTAGCAAGAAAAAAAAAACCCACATAACTAATTACAAAATATGTGCACAAAATGCTTTAAATCGTACCTACACTAGAGCTACATTTTGTCGAAATGAAACCTAATGATATTCTAATCCAACAACGAACGACTTTTGTTGAAAGTGGTTTAAGTCGCATTTTTATACAAGGCTTTGCATTTGAATTGTAATGAAATATTATTCATTTCTAACGTAAATTTATATTGATAAAATGATTCCCATCAGTTCTCAAGCAGTATTAAAAGATTTTTTGTTGTGGGAACTGCATTTATAGGTAAAATGCTATTAGCGGATTTCATTTAGAGTTCGTTTTCATTCAATTTGACTTTTTGTCATAGATACGCAAATAGGTAGTAGTGGTAGTAGTTTCTCTTCTTTTTTTTTCTTGTGTATAATCGGTACTGCACTGGAGTAGGTGAGTACAGAAAAGAATTTAAGATTAAAAAATGATCCACGTATATAAGAAAAACCGATAAATGTTTTGACCTACATTTTCTTGTGTAAACAAACGTGGTCATAAATGTAGTTAAAGAGATGTTGAAAGAGAAGTAGAAGGATACGCGAATATTAGTTTCTCTTTGACTTTCATTATTCTGTCCTTGCTTGAACACTTCCCCGAGATTGGTGCCCAGTTTTAATGAACCATTTCAATTTCAACCTATCCTATAGGTAGAGAAGAACCGAGTATTATGGTAGAGACAAAAAAAAATTTCTTGATTAATTCAAACTTATTCCTCTTCGATTGTACATAATACATACATATACATATACACATAATATGGATGGTAAATGTTAAGAGAATTTTATTTCGAACTCAGTTTTAAAATTAAATTAAAATTTAAACAATTCTATAATTAAAATAAAATTGTTTTGTATCCAGTTGAAATAAAAGATTAAATATATGTAATTTCCTGATATTGTTTTTGTTGGGGTGCTGATGTAGTTGTGAGAAACTTTGGCAATTTTTTCTTTACTGTACTTTTTCTTTATGTTTTTTATTTTTTTTTTAATTACTTTTAAAAGTGAATTGTTTTAAAATAAAAGTTTATTGTGTGTTTGTAGATATATGCAAGTAAGTATATTCGTATATTAAACTTTATAAAAGTCAAACAAAACTTCTAAAATTTTATTTTACTTTAAATAAAAAATAAACAATTAAAAAAATAATGACACAAAAAGTAAAAAAATAAAGTTTGAAATTACGTCATCGTACAAGAAACTTGAACAAATATCTACACCATACGAGTATACCTACCAACATTAAGTTACACACATACCGTAAATTAAAAATAAATATTAACAAAAAAAAAAAAAAATAGTACATTATATTAATAATAAAGTACAAAAACTTTTTCAACTTTAATATTAATTATTTAGAAAACAAATACGAAAAAAAAAAAAGAAATTTGTCTTGAAAAAATTGTTGTCACTTTCAAAAGGAATAAATTACGATTGTGTTTCCCAAAATGCAGAAATTCTTTTTAAAAAAATGCTCAAAACAGCTATGTACATATTTGTTCTTTTTTCTACATAAAAATTATCATGTTCTGCTACTCCCCAAAGCAACAAAAGGAAGCTCCTCCAGTGCAACTGATTTTTGGCTCAAATTTTGTCCATACATTTTTGCACATTTTTGTTCAGTCGACTAGTATAGAGATAGGATATTCATGGAAAAAGAAGATTTTGTCTAGTACGTATTCCACCAATACCTCATCCTTTATTACACTCGGAACCACCAAATAGTAAAAAACGATTACTTTTTTAAAAATAAAATTAAAAACCAAAGATAAATATGAAAAAAAGAGTCATAAAATCATTGAGAATATGATGAATTTATTGATCGACGGCCGACAATAATTTACGGTATATGGTATATTATACATTCTCCAAAAAGAAAACAAATAAAAAAAGAAAGATGAATGCCAAAATTGACTGACTGTATTCCGATGAGATTTCCGGAATCCGAATATTTGTGGTTTTTGTATATATATAGATAGATGTGGGTAGTGGGTACCCATATTCACCACATATTTGTCTCTCTACCTTCCTCTTCTTTCCTTTCCTTTTATATTATTAATGTCACCGGTAATATTTTATTTATGGTACATATATACCGGTAGTATAAGATGAAAAATTGCTCATCATATCATATAATCAGCACTCAGCAGCGTCGTCATCATCATTTTCCTCATCGTCAGTAAAACTTTAGAGGAGACAAAAATAATTTTTTTGATTTATTTTCATGTTTTTTATTTCAAATTTTTTTTTTTCTTTTTGTCTGTTTATTTTATTGTTCATTACTTTATAGGTGCGCCATTACACATAGACATTGATTGTCATTCTGGTTTATTTAAAAAAAAGAAAAAAAATGATGACAATGTTACTGCTGTAGATATGATGATGCACACCTCTTAAACTAAAAAAAAATATAAAATAAAAAATAAAAAAAATGAATAAATATAAATAAAAAAAATAAAATTATGAAAGAGACAAAATGTGTAAATCATCATTTTCATTAATACATTTTTCAGATACAGATTCCCATTAATGTTACATTGATTTCTTTCATATCTACAATTTTCTTTTTCTTATTTATTCTTTTAACTACATATATACAAATATGCACATGAAATCTACAGCATAGAAATATCGATTATCGATTATCCTCCCACAATTTATTTATTTTTTTTTTTATCATAAATTTTTGTTGATTTTTTGATTTAAATTTACATGCAAATAAGTATAATTCATTCACACACACATTTCGATTTTTTGTAAGTACTTACACACTTTTAGCACTTATCGATTCATTCAGTTTTTGTTTATTTTGCAAAAAAGTAGGTATACACATTCTTTGTAGATTTTTTTTTTCAGATTTTGAAAAACATTCCAAAAGTATCTATAGGTACCTACATTACATTGTATTTGAAATCCTTGGATTTATCATTGAATTTTGTCTAGAAGTGTATACTTTCTTGTGGTTAGAATGTAAATTGAATTGACATTTTTATTTTGACATTACATTTTTGCAAACATCACACATTGCAAGACAAAGTATTTAAATAAATTTATTTTTTCTTTCAAAATAGATGATAGGGTGGTTGAGGTTTTTTTTTTTCTCTTTCTTTTCCAATGTGAATGCATGTAATAACAATCCAGCTACACCTTGTTGTATAGTTACCTGTCTGTATACCTTCATTGAATTGCTGACTTTAATTTACAATATTACGATTATGACAACTATGACTAACTACATAAACTGATGGATGGTATGGTGTGTATGGTCTAATGGTGAAGTGGTGATTGACACCTCTCATTCCATTTTTGTTGGATTTGAAATGAAACTGACTTTGCTGCTGAGTGCTAATTAAATTTCGGTGACTTGACTAAATTTTTTTGCTGTATTTACACAAAATGTTTTTTTTTTTTTTTCATTTTTAGTAATTTTATTTTTCTTTTCTTTCTTTCTATTACAGGCTTGTGTATATATACTTTTGCATGGTATGTATATACATATGTAAGTATAGCACGCAGTGTAGTGTAATGGTGTAGTATCATTTCAGACTTATTTTTTGCTTATTTCGTTTAATTCACAACAAATACAATTAAATAAATATTTTTTTTGTTCTTTTTTTGTATACGTATTTGTAGTATGCATAAAATTCGCGTGATAGTATATAAAATTTCATTTAAAAGTGTTAGAAAATTTTTTAAGTAAATTAATAGAATTAGCTTATACAAGAAATGTCTATGTAACGTACATGAATATGTTACCTCTATATACATATATTGTATAAATAAGAACCTACATATATAGTATACATATTTATGCACGAATGTTTTTTATATTTTATTTGTTATTTTTGCTATTATGTATACGAATATACTATATATTTGCTGCATCAGCAAGTAAGTTCGTAACCTTTTTTCCTCCTTGGTCTTAATACAACGTGACATTTAATGTTTATTCTAATAATTATTATACTGTATTATATATACGCGAATATACATCATACATGCATTTGTAATAAAGAATACTTTTACATTTTACAGTACAGTTCAGTTACAGTTCTATTATTTTTATTTTCTATTCTTTTAAATTTTATTATAAAATTTCTAGCTATGTACATAATTATAGACATGCACCTACAAATATGTCTGCCATGTTTGTATATAAATTTATGTTCTAGGTTCATGTTATATTATTACACAACAAAGTTTAGTATATATTTCATTATTTTTCTTCGAGTAATTCGATGCTAATCATTGTTTAAAAATTTAATCTATACACAAGTACAAAAGTTCATAGAGTAAAAGTACTTATATGTACATGCATACATTATACCTCTATTCTATTTACATTTACTAAAAATGTGTACGTATTCGTATAAACTATAGACTTAGTAATTAAATAAAAAAGAAAATAATATTTAAAACAACAGATATACGTGTATATGTATGTATGAATGTAGTTTAGATTATATTAGAACAAGTGAACTTAAAAACTTATGCTTCATTACATTTTATGTGTAATAGCTGAAATAAGAAATTTACATGCCTAAACAAATTACAACAAATTACAATACATATACGAATACAAGTTATAAAACTTAGTTATAAGGTGTGACAAAAAACGATGTGTTAATTTGTGTATAACAATTTTCTTATTTCTATTTTTACTCCTATTTGAAATAAAACCTCTAAAATGATGAATGAATTGTATTTAATTTTAATTCTCTGTCTAAATATAAATACGGAAAGAAATTAGGTATACCTACCTACCATAATATCTACGGAATTAAATATAATTTCATGTCTATGTATGTATAGGTTACATTCATATGTTATTTCTATTACGTATACAGTAAAATATCGATTATCCAAATTATTTACTATTTATGAGAACGCATCAGTTTTCCATTCTTAATTCGAAGTCACATTTAAGTCACATCACTCGTATTACATAACTTTAGAATAGAATTGTGGCTACTTTTGAAAGATATGAAACAGATTATCTACAGATACCTAATTCGGATAAACAGAATAAAAACAAATTCATTCTATCATTGACAATATTGATGCAATTAAAAAGCAAAAAACAAACCAAAATATTACATGTACTACTACAATTTAGTTGGTTACAATTTAAAAATAAACTTGTTGTGTCCGGTTGTTAATTGTAAAAATTTTTGCATTAAAACAAATCGATAATAATCATTATAAGAGAGTAACAGCGACAACAACAATAAAAGTTTTTATGAACTGCACTGCAATACATTTAAGAATGTGAATGGTAAATTTTTTTTTTTTTGTGTTTCTCAAATTAAATTTTGTAACATTTTATACGTATACTTGTATATGTACATACTCATGACATTTTTTATATTTAATTATAAAAGGAAATTGAACAATAATTTTAAATTTTATTATAAATTTTATTATACTCCAAATATTACCTACATATGAAGGTACGTCTACATAATGTACCAGACAAAGTTACCTATAGAGTATAGACTTATGTTACTTATCTTCGTAAATTTTAAGTTCATTCTGTTGTTGTTTAATTTTCATTTTATTTCATTTCATTTTTATTTGTTTTTTTTTTTGCTGGTTTAATTAAAATTGAAATAACATTTAAAAGCTTTTAAAAAAAAGTTTATTAAATTTTTTGAAATAAAATAAAAATGAATCATTCATTCATTCATACATTCATTTGTGCTGAGCATTCATTTTATTGTTCAAATTTCAAAATACAATTAATATGAATAGCTAGGAACAATATGAATTTTCTCAATCACAACTAGGTATATAGTATAGTATGTACGAATGTATAGATACATATTTATCTACAACTTACAAGTTACAATACAACATAAATTAGGTACAGCTATCTAAATAACTTATTACTAGATGCTCTTCGAGACCAAATACACCACTCCTCTCTTCTCCTACTCTACTCTTCTCTAACCATACCATCTCATAACATAATAATTATAATTAATAACTAATTCTAACAGAGAAGACAGAAGATGAGAAGAGACTTCTTTCCATTACATACAATACAACTAAGTGATGATAGTTTGTCAGCACTATAGTAAAAGTACACTGTAACACTTTAGCTTAGCAGCCTGAATTTAATTTTGATTTTACTTTTATTATTATATTTTATTCCAGCATTTAAGGTAAGTAGAGTAGATTGGTAAATTAGTGGTGTAGTTTTTTTTTAGTAGTTTAATTTGAGTTTTTCTCTTTCTTTTTGTTTCATTTTATTTCATATTTCAATTCTAATTTGATTTTTTTTTTTTCTTAACATATTTATGTATTCATTTATATACTTATACATACATATCTACACACAGTATTACACGAAAATATAAATATTTTTCGCAGGCAGCCAAACAATATACTTATGTAGAAAAAAAAAACCTTGCAATTAAACTTAATAGTTCAATGAAATGCGAATGAAAGAATAAATATACATATAAACTAAATTCACAAAATAAAAAAATTCAGAAAGGAAACAAAAAATTAAAGATTGTGTGTGGTTGAATGGCATTTTGTAGAATCATTTTCATAGAAAGAAAGACAAAAAATATATATATGTATGTATATGTATGTATTAAATACAAGCTTGTACACTACACTCGTGTACAAAAATTTATTACATACCTACCAATTATTTTCTGTTCCACATGAATAAAATGGCGCTATCTAAAAAGTCATTAAAGAAAGCTAACTAATAAAAATAAAAATTATGTATATAGCAAAAACAAAAACGAAAAAAAAAATTCTAATAAAATACAAAAATAAAATTAAATACACACTCGCATGCATATTTATATGAGAGTATGTACATCATATATAGTATGTATTTGTTTGTTTATTCGAAAAAATCATGACATGACATGACAAAATAAATTTCATTTTGAAGCCCAAAAAAAAAAATAAAAAAACAATTACAACAACCATAAAGGTACATATTTGCAAATATATATAATTTTGCAAGCCAAAAAAAAACCTACACACAAACACATACACGTTGTATGTACGTTACATAAAAATGTACGTTTTTTTTTTTGGTTGCTTTTAAAATCAAAAGATTTTTATTGTCATGTTTTTTTTTTATAGTGTGTCTACTCTACTATTTTTACAAATACTACCAGCCAATCTCAATCACCATAAAATGAAGGTTAAATAAATAACAAGGAATAGTATTAATGTATTTACATATAAGTATAAAGACTGTATTACGAGACCGCCAAAATATGTATATATTGCATGAGTAATTTTCATTAGAACACACAAATTTTTTTTATTTTTTAATATTTATTTTTCATGAATTTGTTGTTTTTTTTTTCGTTTCTTTTTAAAGTATAGCTTTTGTGTGTGATTTGTGTTTTATTTATTATTTATTTTTTTTTTTTGTTAAATCTAAAAATAAATGCTAAGCACAAATAAAATAAATATCAGAACAAGAAATCATTAAATTTCTAAGAATTTATGTTCAAAAATTCCTAATTATTTGTCTCATTTTTTTTTCTTTTTTTTTTTCATCTTAATGTTATGGATACAGGATACAGTACACCCATACAGATATTGTGCTACTATGATCAACCGAATAAAAAAAATTTCTATGAATGGAAAAAATAAATTAGAAAAAAAAAATTTAAAGATTTGACAAGAAATTTGTTTAGCAACAAACTGAAACCAGAGAATAATAAAATTATTAAAGAGAACTTACACTTGAATAAAAAAAATATTAAAATATGCTTCAGAATTTAGATATTTTTGAATATAATTTTTTGAATAATTTTGATTTGAAAGTAACGCAAATCCGAATCTATAAATGTTATGAAGATATTTAAGGATTTGTATTAAAATAATAAAAATGTTTTGTTTTTGTTGGGAAACTATTGGAAATTGTTGGCAACTGTTAGAATTTGTTGGGAAACTACTAGGAACTATTGGGAATTAATGAGAATTATTGGGAAATGTTGGAAAACTAATGAGATATATTGGAAAAATGTTGGGAAACTATTGGGAAACTGTTGGGATCCATTGGAAAACTGTTGGGATCCATTGAGAAACTATTGGGATCCTTGAGAAATGTTGATTAGGAATGAATACCAACAATTCCCAATCAATTTTGTAAGATTTAGTTCTTTCGGAACTTAATTTATAGATAAAAAACCTCATAGCTCAGATTGTACGCGTATTATTATCCTTAACTAACTTTTGTACAAAAAAATGGATTTACACCACTTTTCAAATTCAAACACTACATACGTATAATACGTATACACAAGAATTTCTTTCAATTGAATCATAATAATGTCTATAATTTAAAAGATAAATTATTTCTCTTTTATTTTTTATTTTTATTGTGAAAATTTGAATACAATTCATTAGTCTTTTAATTGAGAAAATAAATTAAAAAAAAAAAAAATAATATAAAATGAATACATGCACAACTCAAATTATTATTAAGAAAATTAACAAACAAAAAGATTAATATGTATGTACACACATACCCTTATAACTTATATTTAAATTTTGTAATGTTTGAAAAGAAAAGATAAAAAAAAACCAAAATCGAATGAATGAAAATAAATTGGATTTTGGAACAATTCAAATTTGTATATAAAATTATATCGATTATTATAATAAAAGATAGTAGTAGTAGTAGTAGTACACTGCATCATAAATATATTCACTGCATATACATATGTAGCTATACATACTTATATACATAGATAGATACTTGCCTAGGGGAAGAAAGAATGCGATTTTAACTCTTGAAATGTATGCGATTACGTACGTGTAGGTATACATATGGATGGATTTATGTTTCGGAAATTTTCCAAATAAACAAGCTGATTATAAAATAAACAGATACAGTCGTAGTCGTATATAATGTATAAAAGATAAGATATGATACTTCATTATGATCGTGTATTACATGTAGAATATTCATACATTATATGTATGTTTATATACTTTCATATGTATTTGTGTATTATTCATTTAAAATAATATTAATATGTGGTGTAATTGTGTATTTTTCTTATCACATACCCTTTCGTTTTCAGTTCATAACAAAAATTTTTTTTTCGATATTTTTTTTTTTTGAAATCATGAGTATGTGTTGTGCAAATATGCACGTTATTCTGATAAGAAAAATAATATCAGTGATAAGATTTTAATCTGTTCTCTTTCTTTTCTTTTCTTTACGTTGACGATGATAAAATTGTACGTTAGTTCATTTCCTGATAAATCATCTAGATATGGATTTTGTTTTTTTCTTTTTGCTCTGTTTTTTGTTTTTGTTTTATAATATCTATACATTAATTCATTTTCTAAATATCAAAATAAATATCAGCACTTATAAAGTACACATGCACATGTACATATATGTACCTATGTTGTGCAATTATTATGTCTGTTCTCGAATTATTTTCAATGTTACATAAGTTGTATACCTAAGTATAGCATTTAATATCTATTATTTCTGTACCACTTAACTATTTCATATTTTTCTTTTTCTAGTGTCTCTATTTATAATATTATCGAGGATAAAGTAGGAAAAATAGCGCCACAAAATACACAAAAATACACTTCTACATCCACACAAATACACACTCCACATATAAATATATATACGAAATGTGCATAATAAAATACTTCACAACTACATAATATCTAATAAGAGACCTTATCTAATCAAAAATAAAATTCAATTCAATTTATATAGGTACTAGCTATTACAAAAATAATTAAGAAAAAAAAAACAAAAACAAAATCATTACACCATACAAGTAATACAACGTTCGTTCAGTTTTGTACAAAAAAGAAAAACAAAAAAAAAAAAACGTAAGTAATAAAAACATTAAAAATAAAATTCCAAAATGATGAAAAATAAAACAAAAAAAAAAAATAAATACAAATCAAATTAGGTATATACTACTACTACTACTGGAAAATTAAAAAAGGTAGAGAAAGAAAAACACAATTCAAATTAGTCACGACACGAAATCATAAACAAAAAATATAGGTATATTCAAAATTTTTTTCTTTCATTCTTGAATTTATTATTACATACTTTAAATTTCTATTAAATTATGTAGATATTAAGAAACAGGGAGAAATAAATATGTATGTAATTTTTGGTTTTGTTTTGTTTTATTCACGAATACAATTTTGATTTTTATTAAGTTTTTATATGACAGACTTTTTATATGTATGTATGTATAATCGAAGTTATAATGTGCATTTACACGTTATATTATCTAGCATTCGTGTACCTATTCATAATGAAAAATTTTAATTTGTATATGCATAAATATATGAGTTTGTATGGATATGGTTTGTTTAAATATTTTCTAATTGAAAAATGTGTAATTAAAAGTACCTACATCGATACATTATGGATACTGTGTTACGGTATACGATACGAATTTACTATTGGAAAGGTAATCGTGTGGGGCTGACTGTATATGTATGATGAATAATCACATGGGTGTAGTCACAAGTTTACTATTACTATGAGTGTAGAGATGTATATCAATATAAATGTCGTATGCATGTCTAGGTGGGTATAAAATTAAATGAAAGAAAATAAAATTAAATGAATGAATGAATAACAACGTACATAATATCTCATATTGTAATTTATACATATTTTTGCTGGTTTTAATTTAACACGAAATCAAAAAAAAAAAAAAAAATACATATTTTCTTTTAGGAAATAAAACAGAAGGAAGGTGATTTACATATCAAATTCCCGTTTTTAGTCTGTCTATAAATATTAAAATATACGTAACGTACGGGTTTAATTATTTACTAGACGGAGACTGACTGTATTTGTACTACCAAATGATATAATTATACAGTACTACATCTCATCTATTATGCTAGAATTTTATTTTAAAATAAAATACCTACGTAAAACCAGTGAATTAATTATTTTCAGTTTAATATTGCCGTAAGGTGATTCAATTTTCAGTATTTGATATATCAAATGTGAACGTAGGACTAAAGTGCTATAACGTTAGGCACAATTTTAATTGAAAATCATTTGAAACTGTGAATGAAAATCACTCTACAATATAATATGTATTTATTGTATATGAGAATAAAACCCATAGAACTTTTGTAGCCATTCTAATACCAATAGATGGCGTTCGCGAATATGGTAATTCATTATTTTGATTGTAAAATGAAAATAAAATGATAAATTTTTATTTTTATTCTTCAATTGCAAATTGTAACTTTTCGTTCTTGTTCAGGCTTATTTAATATCCAAATCAATTTGTCATATTTGAAACATTTAGAAACTTGATCATTCCTCTTTAAGAAACAATCTTATAAAAAATTATCATACAGGTTCTACCACATACCAAACATAATGGGTCCATTATTTTTACAACTACTGTCCATATTTTATCGGTCGCTATATGCATATTATTAATTATACATTATAACGTCACTTTATTGTTTTGTTTTTCTCCATTTTGTTACTAATCCACAAAAGCATTTCAATAAAAATCCATTATTAATGGAATTAAAAATAACAATAATAAAAAAAAAATGATCATCCGGGCTTTCATTTTATTATTTTATTTTTTTTTTTCATTCCCATTTTATTTTGTTATTCACTCATTTATTTATTTTATAGATAAATAAAAATGAATTTGCATAAGAGAGACTTCTGTTATACTACACCTTAACGCCATTCCACATCCACACCACAACACTTTACAATTAAATATACTGCAATAACAGTAACTCTGATGTGGATATAAAAATACATACGGATCGGATACAAAGATAAAGAGGTATTCAGTCGACCGACAGTCAGTAGTGTAGATATCCCATATTGCATGCAGTTAGCTTAGTAAGCAAGTATCACAACTTTGAAAATAATGAATCGTATCGTAGTCAAATAACAAAAAATGTTTTTTCTGTTCTCAGGTACATTATTATTTTTTTTTTGTTTTTTATTTTTGTTGGAATTCAATTTATTTTTAGATTACAAAATGAAAAAAAATACAAAAAAAAAAATGAAATAAATCTAATTCGGTTCACGTGTTCAAGTTCAAATAAATTGATTATAGCAATATTGTGCATGAAGGTTATAAGAGAGAATGAATGTTTTTTTTTTTTTTGTTGTTTAAATTTAAATTATGAGTATGAATGTATTAAATATATAAGTATTTATATGTATTTATTTTTTTACGTACAAACACATATGTACATACGTACATATAAAGGTATCAAGAAACACAAATATAATTTAGAAATTATTCCACCAAAAAAAAAAAAAAAAAAATACATACATTATCCAAATGTCTAGATACGAAATGAATTATTAAAAAATTTTTTGGAAATTAAAAATGATTAAAAAAACGAAGAAGAAGAAACTGAAAAAAATAATAGTTACATGCTTAATTAAAATTCTGTTTTAATATACGTAGGTAGCTAGGTAGGTATATAAGATATTATAATACATTATTAAATTAAATAAAATATAACATATATTATATACGAGTATACACTGATTCAGAAAAGTGTTGGGACCCTACTGTTTCTCACAAAAATTATTTTAATATTTCATATTTTATCATCTAGTCTCAATAAATAACAGTAATTATAAGTATTCTGTATTTCTTCTTATTATTTGATTAACCAAATTTGAAATTTAATGAGTAGTTAATGGACATCATCAACGACATTGGTAGGTGATCGTATTTAAAATAATTTTTTCACTTCACGAACTCATCCATAGATTTATCACATTCAAAACATTACAAACTTAATTATCGCCTTACAAACAACATTCAGTCCAATGAATCATCAGTAATCATAAAGACTCTACTCTATCACACATGATAGTCCATAATTTTTTACAATTATTGCTAGACAAACTAATATCTAATATCAAATAAGATAGGAGATCGTACTTAAGATTAAATTTACACTAATAGAAAGTACAAAATCAATTAAAAAACATCCTAGTCCTAGACGTCAGCGAGATGGTAATGAAAGGTAAGAAAGCTATACTCTACAAATATTTAAAAAAAAATCAAGCAGTTAGTACGAGTAAAAGTGAATGAAATTCAACTACAAATGTATTTGAAGAAGAATTTTCATGTAGAAACAGTTAAAAATGTGTTACAAACCAATATGAATCAAACTTGTTAGCTAGAAAACAGTGCCATCTCAATACTTTTTTTAGTCAGTGTATATTTAAAATACGTAGTATCTGGTAGAGTAATATGTAAAAACAAAATATTAAATGGAAACTATTAAAACTGTAAAACTATTGTGGGTTTATTAACAGAAATATGTACATATTTTGAAACATACGTGTATATAGGTACTTAATAAAATGTATTTCCTTGAACTTAGCCAATAATATTATTTTTTTTTTTTTTTTTTTGTATACATATTTAGGTACCTACATATATTATGTACATCATTATAAAGCATTTACATATATACTAGATATGTATATATTCACAATAATAAAAAATAATGGGTAAAATTGTATTATAAATATGGATATTCAAGTACATATATATATACATGTGGTATTTATGTGTATTTTCCCTTGAATATCTGTTTTTTTTTGTGTTTTTTGTTTAATTTATTTCATAAATAAAACGGTAAAAGGGAAATGCAATACTTGTACACGCATTACATTGATCCATATACATGTGAACGGATTATGTACATGTATGTATATCTACGAATGGATGTAATATATTGTTATATTATATATTAACATATAGTCAGTATACTTATATGTACTACCGTACTATGTACACACACATTAAAAATATAAAAAGGATTAATATTGAAAATTTATTTGTTCAAAAAAAAAATTTTTTTTTTAAATACATATATATATGTACATATATACATATATATTTTGTTGATTGAGTGTTTGTGTGTATAGTTTTGTTTTTTTTTTGTATTTTTATTTTATTTTATTTGAAATTATTTTTCCATGGAACAAGTTCATTTTTATTTTTATTTAAAATATTTTTCTCTTTCCGTATGAAAAATATGTATACAGGCATAAATAAATATTATATACCTATTTAAGTATGTACTAGATATTTGTTTGCTATGTAATCCATATGTATATAATATGTAAGTATGTACGTATATATCTATTTTGTATGAGTAAGTATATGTATATTTATAAACATTTTTAATATATTTTTATATGCTTTTTCCCTTTCAAATTAAAAAAAAAAAAAAAATTGAAATAGAGCATGACCCATATTTTCATTAAAAACATTTATATAACTTCAATTTTTCCATATTATCTACATTACATAAAAATGTTCATATTTACATATACATATATGTGCATATGTATGTACAGGACTGTATATGTGGCATGCATATAAGTAAAGTATACTCATTCGTACATATTATATTCATGAATTAATATGCCTATTGTATACATATATACCTACTCGTAATGCTCGATGTATGCATGCATAAGTATAGGTATACGCACATTAGTATATACCTACATACATATATTTCATTTAATTTTGTAATGTTTTTTGATTCTTTCATTTAATTAAAAAATAATTCAACTATACATAAAAGTCCTTTTTAAACGAATCTACATACATAGCTACCTATAAATGTTACATTCCAGAAAAATATTATATAATTTTCATTTTTTGAAATTTATCCCTTGATTTGTAGATATGTACTTGTAATAACAATAATAATACTCGTACCTTATGTACATGCATATACATATTATACATAAAATGTATATAAATCTTCTTATAATTGTTCATATATACAGTGGAACTTGTTTAATTCGAACATTTGTCACGGTCCTTTGAAATATGTATATACCTACTAAACAATGTTAAAAATTCTCTAATAATTCGAATTTTTTTTTGATAGTTCGACAAGGCGACAACTCATTATGAAAAAAATAATTCCTGAGAAAAAAAAAATATTTAACGAAGATTACTCCATACACAATAAGTGAGTATACACGCCGCCGCCCTTTATCTCTTATGTGCAATGCACACCCTCGCAGATAGAAAATTAAAGAAATTTTGAATTTATTTATTGTCACTTTTCCAAACAGTGTCTTTCAAAATCTATTGATACATAATCTTTAGATCATTTTAATCTTCTTTATCTAAAAAACCATACCTACAAAATTAAGTATTAGTGCAGAGTAGACAGTTCTAAGTCTGTTAAAATTGGAAGGAAAATATATGATTTTTTCATATTACATACCAAAAAAAATTGTATTGCTTTTTAGTTCGAACTTTATCTCCGGTCTGGTCGAGTTCGAATTAAACAAGTTCCACTGTACATGTATAAAGGTATGTATAGATATGTACATTTATATCAATATCATAATCCTTTCTACGTTTTCATATTTATCCAACTATATATGTATTATTATTGTAGATAAATGTAAGAAATTTTGAATGAATATTTTCTTTGTGACGCGAAATATGTAACTCGTATTTATGAAAAATTAAAATTATCTTACAGACAGATAGATAAAAATGTACACGTAAACGTACGTATATGCACACATATTTGAGAAAATTGTACAAAAAATATATAAGTAAAATATGTACAAAAGCAAAGATATAAATGTACTATGTAGTATATGTCAGAGTTTTTGGTAAATAAATCCATCCATAAATATGAAGTACATATACATTATATCGTAATATTCCTTTTTACATTTATTTTCGTTTATATTTCTACATGTGAAGGATCAAAAATTTTAATTTTATTTTATTTTATTTTTATAATTCATTCATAAGAATGATATGACTGCAAAGTTAAAAAAAATATTATGACGAATATGCGATGTATGTTGTAGGTGTACGTAGGTTTACAGTAGGACCAACTAGTACATGCCAGTACGTATGAGTTTGAGAAACACAACGAAAATATAACAATATTTTCATTTTAATTTCAATTGAAATGGAAAAAAAAATATGTAAAAACATTTTCATCTTTTCTACTAAATTAATTTTATTCATTCTTTTATTTTTGCAGTAAACTTTTTTGATATTATACGAGTATGTGTGTATGAAAAGATTATTGTGTGTATAAATGTTACATCATATTCATGTGAGTGTATTTTGAATTATAAATCCCGAACAATTTTTTTTCATATTATGTAAATCTGTGAAAAGTAAAAAAACAAAAAATTTTTTTTAATATTTGGCTCCCTATACATAATCAAATTCAAATTGATTGTACAATAATTCGAGGTTTGACAAATTAGATGGCGTTCATCTATTATCAAATCTTCAAATATTAATATCATGCTAGGTACTAAACCTTTAAAAAGAAGACTAAGATCGAATTTCTATCGACTGAGAGGAGAAAGTGTAGATTAGATAGACATTAGAGCTCTCTTTAAAATTAGAAACGAGAAGCAAACTATCACAGAACGAACAGATCGTTGAAAGAAAAACGAAAATAGGTACTAGAGATGAAGGACAATAATTTTTCTTCATCGATAGCGCAGTAGCAAATCCCCTCTAAGCCATCAAGGGAGAGAATATTTGGAAACAATTCGTTAAGAAATTCATTTAACAATCCGAATGAATGAATTGAATTTTTATTCGAATCACATTCAAATTTATTGAACGTCACTGGTACCACAATCTATCGCTGTAATGTTCGCCAAAGCATTTCTTGATATTATCTCGATTGTTCTCTTGACAAACATGAAAACTGTTCTTTTTTTTACCCACCATGCATGCTATGTACCGTACACACAGAGCTACAGTACAATCTTCAATTCAATTCGATCAAATTGTATTTGTATATACAATCAAAAAATTATATTGTGTATTGGAAGCATTATAATTATAATATAGATTCGAAATGAGACAAAAATATAAAAAAGGAAGCCTACACATTAATCGTGACTTTTTGTATGTTTTTTTTTGTGTTTTTGTGTTTTGATTTTATGAAAATAAAAGAAAATCTAGTTGAAGAAAAAAAAAAAATTGAAGACAAAGCGAAAAATACAAAAAAAAAAGTAAAATAAATAAAAAGCAGAACACATTTATTTTAACTAGGTCAGGATAAGTGTTTATGTGTGTGTGTGTGAAATATACTGTATATACTTATATGCGCAAAAGGCAAAAATAAATACCAGCATATGTACATAACTATATACATTCATGTAATGCGGCGATAAGTTCTTAATGTGTTTCATCGCATATATATTTTTATTTTTTACTTATTTCTTCAATGTATTCAATCAAAAATACATATACAAACACACACCCAAAAAAAGAAAAAAACAAACAAAAGAGAATCCTTTAAAATTTAACTTTCCATTTCCGTAATGTACTTGAAATACTTTTATTATTATTATTTTTTTTTATACATATAAGTATTTTAGCTCCTTTATTTATTCTCTTCTTATTTTTATTCTTCTTCTTCTTCTTTTACTACATTTCATTTTTATTTTTATTATTAAATATTTCTAGAAATTGAATTTTATATCCATATACACATGCATACTCGTATATTTGTTCATTTTCTTTGTTTTTTCATTGCTCACATATTAAAAATCCTGTATGTTTGTTTCTCTTTGCATGTAGTATGTATATGAGTACATATTTTTATTTTCATTTTTGTTCTTTTATTCATTTTTTTTTTTATAAAAATATTGTACGATTGTATATATGGGATGGGGATCGCATTATTTTCTGATGACTGAATAAGGACAAGCGCTTTAAGAATTTTCATTAAAAAAAATAATAATAATCAGCAAATAGTAACAAAAATAACTAGAACACAACAACAACAGTAGTAGTAGCAGCAGCAGCAAAAAATAAATGTTTTTATGTAGTACATCTACACCTACACGTATACATTACACAAAATATTTTATACAGTATAGCGACAGCATTAGCACTTAAATCAGCCCTAACAGCAGCAGCAGCAGCAGCAGCAGTAGAAGTAGGCAGCAAACGGCAATAGCCTGCTTGCTTAGCCTCTATACGCAATACATAATATTTAGGAGATCATATTTTTTTGTTTTTTGCTTTATGGTATTTTATGTAAGAATATGTGAAAGTTATAGAAAGTTAGAAAAAAAAAATACAAAAAATTTACAAAATGTAATATAGGCTAAAGAATTTTCTCTTTCCTTTCTTATTCTTCTTCTTATTTTCAATATTATGTACTATAAGTATTTGAAAATCGATTAAATCTGTTCATTTTTTCAAAATAAATTTGCAATTTTCTTAGTTTTATAAGATGAAATTTTTCTTTTTTGTATATTGTATAGTGTACATATAATTTTCGATATATGTACACACATATGTAAGTGAAATGAATATCCTTTTTCAATGAAAGAACAAAAAAAAGAAAAAAGGAATTTTGTGTAAGTATGTATATATACCTATATACTTTTCATTTCAAATTTTTATATTTATTTTTATTTATTTTTTTTTTCAATTTTTTTCATTCCATTCCATTAGATTTTTCCCCTTTTTTTTTTAGAGTAGTATAACTACCAATACTACTTACTTCTTATTGCTTAACATGAAAATGACAATATCAAGAATTTTTGTAATTTAATGTTTGGTTTTTTGTTTTTTCTGCTGTCATTTTTTGGAAATACTCTACACCTACATATATGGCTACTTATATACTCGAGTACTCATACATAAAATATAATATGTATGGAATTTAGAAGAGAATTAACTACATCATATATGAGACTATGGAAAATGGATAAATATAGATTTGATTTGATTTTCTATTATTTTTCTTTCATTTCATTTTCATTTTCCAGTTCGTTTGATATTAGGTTATTCTCTGTATAATATATTTCATGTTTATTTTATGATTTCGATATTTTATATCGATTCTTTCTTTCTCACTCTTTGTTCTGATATCGAATTATCGAATTGATAACAAATAAACGTCATAAGAAAAAAAGAAAGGAATACAGAAGAAGATGAAAATAAAATACAAATATATTCTTATTTCTTATTATTCCTATACATAAATTTGTATATATTTCATTTCTCATTAGATTCTCTTCTAGTATATATTCCCGAAATGTTCCCAATTACTATACGTTTTTCTTTTTGTTCGATTTAACAGACAAAAATTTCATCACATAAAAAATAAATTCACCATTTTTTCTTTTTTAGTTTTTTTTTTTTTTTTGATTTGATTATAGATCCGGAAAATATACTAAAAGAAAAGTAGACGAAAAATGACTGTTCTGTAACCTTTTTTTTTTCTTCAAATTTATATTTTAAAGAGTAAGTATGTACTATGTAGGTACTTGTCGTATCGTACATAAAATTTATATTCTCTGCTGTATCTTATTTTGTTTGTAAGAATGTTATTACATATTATGTGTGTGTGTAGGTATGGATGTATAAGTAGTATATAAATATAAGTATATCTATCTATGTACCTATATATTATGTACTTACATATTTGTATACATAGGTACGTATTCATATAAAGAAGTTTATTAATATTAAAGTGCACACACAGTTAGAGTACAGAGAAAGCTACTATATCAAAGAATGTATATTTTTCAGACATTAAAAAAAACACACAAAATGAAAAGACAAAACAAACAAGAGGAAGAAGAAAATGAAAAAAAAATGGACGATAGAAAAAACGTAAAACAAAAACTTATAATGCTTATAATAAATAAAAATGAGGTTGTGTAATACGGAAATTTATTTCAATCCTCATTTCTTTTTTTTTTTTATTCTCTTAAATTTTTTTTCTTTATTTGACTCTTCAAAGAGCAGAAAGAAAAGAAAAAAATAATAAGAAAATAATAATGAAAATAAACATTCAACTGAAAATGATTCATCTTCATCTTTAAATATTATTCATGCATCAGGAAATATACATACATAACCATCTGTCCGTTCTTATAGATAGAAAGTCAGAGCAAGTAATGTATGTATATGATATCATGTGTATGTTTCTCATATTTATATACTACATAAGTCGTATTATTTTTATGGCAAGAGACAACAGGATGTTTCTTATCGACGTAGGTACATGAACATTTTTGAATTTCCCATTCCCCAACATAATTACAATTATTCAAAATGACAGGTAAATGTATGTCCTAGATTCCTCAAAAAAATTGTTTATTCAATTATTGATGCAAAAATGATTGATCTAAAAAGGATACTTTGTAGAATTTATAAATGTCAAATGATTTTCCATTTCTCCTGGTATTATTCCCATTTAATTGGGCTCAGTTTTGCCAGCCCTTAGACGCCACTTAATTATATTTTGTGTCACCTTATATCTCAAGTTTAGGGCAGAGTCTTATAACATGAAGCTCAAATTCTAAAACTTAGATTTTGGAGACACCGTATTCCTAATTCTTCTTCTCAGATTTTTCAACTACGAAACTTTTGAACGATTCGATGCACAAATTCAAGGCAGTGAAATTTTAATTTTTGAAATCATTTGAATTCGGCCAAATATAACCAAAAAGGATTAGGGTGATACATTGATAGGTATAATAGATTTTGGGAACTTTTTAGACTCAGATTTATGAAAAAAAAAACCTCCCTAGTGTTCTCAAAAATGTTGGGGAGCAATTTATCGCCTATAAGAACATCAGTCCACTGTTGCGTTCTTTGTGCCTATCTAAGAATAACTCCCTGTAGATACTCATACACATAGATATTTCTGGTACACATTCTTTGCTTTATATTGTTTATGATTAGATACATGCATATATACATATATGAGTATGTAAACAACAAGGAAAATGTATGAACTCTTTAAATTTTTGAATTCTCGTATAGTACATATAGTACATATGTATATATGGTAAGTAAATTTTCTGTGTAATAATAATATGAATTTTATTTTTTCCATAAAATTTAAAAATTTTGTATACTACCTACACAAAATCTATCCATCTATATCTTCAAAAGGATATTATACATATATGTATATATATATGTACAATATTTCATAGAAATATAAAATGAATGACTCATACAATCATCCTTCTCAACTATACATACTCAATCCTCAATCCTTATTATATACAATTTTTTTTATTTTCCTACACATACATATTTACATATTTCAATGTATATTATGTGTATTTAATAGATAGTAGGATATTTATGCAACATTCTATTTTTAAAACTTTTCAACTTTTATTTTCATTTTTATGATACATTTTCTTTTTAATTTTCTTCAATATTATACATACTTGTATATAACTGTAATAAAATGGGGTGCGGTGTTGCTATCAGCAGCGCGGCATAATAATTTTTTATATTATATTTATATACACATAATGTATCCTGAATAAAAAGTTAAAGTTTTATATATACAAATTCTTCTTTTTTTTTAATGAAAACTAAATATAAATAATCGGCTACTGCATACTCTATACATATATCTAGATGTAGTATATATGTATTATCTTTCACATTTTATATAGGACAAATAAAAATGAAAACAAACTAGTTAAATGAGAAAAACAACATCAACCCGAAAAAAAAAAACATAATAATACACACAAGTGTATTGAGGACTCTAACAAATAAAAAAAAAAAACAAAAATAATGAATAAAATGAAAGAAAAAAGAAAAAGAAATTAAAATAAAGAAATGAATATATAAGATAATAAAGAAAATATACAAAAAAAATTTTTCTTCATTTATATTTTGTGAAAATTTATTTTGCAGAAATTTTAAGCGAAAAAAAAAGAAAAAAATGTTTTCTTTCTTTCTTAAAGTTTCATTGAAATTTACGTTATTTTTTTCATTTTATTTTTAATTTTTTGTTCGTTTTATTGTTAGTATATTTCTTGCTCTTTTGGCCATGATGGTACGTATATATACAAACGCACACGGCATAATATTATAAGTGCAAAATTTGCTATGTAATCGTAAGGGTATGCACAAATAGAATGTCCAATGAAGTGGCGTTCATTTTTATATCTAAAGCCTACACGCATTTATTGGGCGATCGAATGAGAACTGTGTGTAATTTTTTAGTTTAGAAAGAAACTCATTTTTATTTTCTACAAGGGAAATCAGTTCAATGAACTTTGATCTCACCACGACTCGCTAGGGCCTTTTATCGGTAATGGTTTCATGTAAATGATCGCCTATGGATTTCCTAGAAAATCGATTCTGAAACAAATTTTTAATCAATCTATTTAACATCATAGGTCTACTCCTTTTACTTTTTTTTCTTCTTCTTCTTATTCCACTGTGCTACAGTCTTCAACAGAGTCTTAGATTTAGAGAGAATTTGTTGCCATGCTACCCTGTCCAAGGAAACAGTTCCCCAATTTGCAATCTCCAGTATATTTAGGTATTCTTAAACTGAATTCCACCATCGATGTATATTTAAATATACTCTTACATGTTTCCCCAAAAATAACACGAATGATTGGTTGGTTTTAAAATCATTGAGTGTGCAATGGGAAGTTTATTAGAGTAAACACGGAATCAATATAATCTCAAATAAAAAAAATCCCAACAAAATTGAATATCGCTTAATCTTATTGTTGGCCAATATAGAGACGATCTCTCTATAAAATTTTTCGTGATATGTTTCAAGTCTTTGAAGCTGAATTTTTAGAAAACTTCTTCCAAATAAATGTTTATTCGTCAAATGCGATTTCCAAAAAATAACTAACACGAATATCAATTTTTGGGGCAGTCGCCCAGCATGGCTGCATATGTTGGAGTTCTAATTTGACCACCCGATATAATATGTATTACACCACATATCTATAGAATATTTTTTATAGGCAGATACGTACATAGGTAGGTAGGTTGGTGGTATATCATGCGTTATTATTTTATCATAATAATCTGCAATAGAAATTATGAATACATCAACCAAAGTATTATTTTATTTCTTTTCACCATATATACGAGAATCTATGTGAATTTATTTGTAGTATATGTTCATTCAATTTTTCTTTTTTTTGCAATTTTTCAAATAAAGAGAAA
The DNA here is from genome assembly GCA_951394055.1 of Villa cingulata. NCBI lineage: Eukaryota > Metazoa > Arthropoda > Insecta > Diptera > Bombyliidae > Villa > Villa cingulata. Next base: position 25,299,101 of record OX596025.1, on the reverse strand, counting down.
CGTGTTTAATAGTGAATAGGAATATCTGACTATAGGTATGTACATGTACGTAACGTACGATGTGGATACAAAATGTTTACGTACATATTATTCATAATTTTCAACAAAAAAAAAGAAAAAAATAAAGAAAAAAGAAAAGGAATAATAATAATAATAATAAAAAATGATGAATGATAATAATAATAATAAAGGATAAAAACATTTTTCAAAAGATATATATCTGCAAAAATTGTATAAAGATAAAGGTATGGTAGGTACAAAGGCAGACAGATACCTACCTCTGTAATATGTATAAATGTAATCAAAAAAAAAAAAAAAAGAAAAAAAATTTCGTATGATAAGAAATAAAAAGAGAATTCAATGAATGTGTGTAGTTTATAAATTATTCCACTTAGGTACACATACACATATAAATGTGCACATCTAAAAGTACTGTATATACGTACTACAGTAGAAGCTCGATGATTTCATTTTCATCTGACTAAAGTTATAACCTAAATAGACGTGACGAAACGAAACGAAACGATATACGATAGTACTGTGGTACGTAAAACTACCCTAAATGGACGTATTCTTACGTTCGTTCAATTTCGATAAGTTTAAAAATGTCAAATAGACGAAATGAGACGAAACGAATACTCGTTTCATACACATTTCTACTCAATACTCATACACAATTTTACTCGTTTCGAATCGTTTCTATTTAGGGTAAATTGTCAAACTGACAAAACGAGTATTTATGCTCGTTTAATTTCTTTCGTCCCCTCACGTCTATTTAGGGTCTTGTTCTTGTTTAAAACCAGCTCTTTATAAACTTTTAGAACAGTTTAAATGATTGAACTATGGATACATATTTTATTAGGGATCAAATAATGGTACGAAATGCAACATGTACATGTACAATCCAACATATAACGAAGAATCTCCTACTACTTACCTATTTTATTATAAAATCAAAAAGTTAAGATGGCTGAAGTTAATTTCTTAAGATGCGTACTGATTGCAATGGCAAAGAAACTTTGCTAAAATAAAACACAAAGAAAAGAGACTGATTGGTATATCATGGAAGAAAGATTGGTAAAATGATGAGAAAAGTTGTGGGGGAAGTAAAGCAAAATGAAGGAGATATCAATTGGGAGATTGATTGATAATAAATTATAGGTACTACTACTTTATTTTCCCCATTTATGATAAGAGTTGGAGTACAATACCTAAGTATGTAGTTTTAGAAACATTTCAATATTGAGAAATGAGAATGGAAAATAAAAATTTGCAAATGAATTGAAATTATCGAGTTTCTCCTGTATGATGTGTACAAATATTACGTAGTTATATACAGTTATTTGTATTGTTATTGTTATATATGCTTACGCATAAGTACACACATATAAAGACATTTATTCTCTGTGTGTTTATAAAAATGTATATTCACGTACACATTCAGGAGTCAAAGATATATAAAAATAAATTTGTATAAAGAAAAAAATATTAAAAGAAAAAAAAAATTACACATAATATAATAAGAAAGAAATTAATAAAAAAAAAAAAAGTGATATTGAAATGAAAATATTATATGAAAGGAATTTTTCTATTCAAAAAATTTTCTGTATTTCTTTTTATTTTTATAATTTGTTGTTTTCTTTATTCATTTGTTTTTGTATTATTTTTGTAACTGTGTTGTTGTTTTTTTTTCTCTCTCTCTCTATTATATATTTTTATACAATTTAATATTTCTGTATCTAGCTATAGATAATACATAATACGAACATACAAATGAGTATGTTTGAATGTAAAATTTTCTATGCACCACCTTGTGAATTTAAGTATAAATGTGTGTGAGTATGTATACAAAAAAAAAAAAATAGTAATTTTTCAAAATAGATTTTTTTTTTTGTTAGAAAAAATCATAAATTTTAATTCAAAAATTATGCAAATTCTTTTCTTTATTGTAATTTAAAATAATTATTTATTAAAATCTATTATTATATTCATATAGTTTTTACACAATGTAGATATGTGTGTGTGTGTATTTTATTTATAAAGCTACCACATTTTATGTATGTACATATATGTATTGTTTTCTTCGTTAATTATAAATATATATATTTTTGTTTTTGCATTCAAATAAATTTTTAGAATAATAATAAATTTTAAATTTGTGAAAGAAAGAAAAAAAAAACAAAAAATTAAAATGAAACAATACTACATAGAAATTGTAGAATAAAATACAAGAGAAAAACCCAAACATTTCTTTGTTGTTTTATATTTCTTATTATTTTTTTTTTTTTTTGAGAAATATTAATATAATTTTGAATAGAATTGCATACAAAGAACGGTGGTGGTTTCTTTTTATTTAGAAAATAATACGATCATCATCATGTATTCCTTTTCATTTTTCATCATTTTTTATTTAAGTTTTAGATTTTCAAATAAAAATGTAATTATTTGAATAAAAAACAAAGAGAAAAATTAAATAAATGAATAAGTACCAGTACATAAAATAAAATTAAAATTATATTGGCAGGCAATCAGATTAAGGTCAACAACAACAATTCTTATTATTTAATTCTGGTATTAATTAAGCGTCCCTACCTACGCATCACACCAAATTTCAAAATAATAATATGTAAAAAAAACAAACAATGAGTACAAATGATGTGTAAAATACTACTCGACTATCTACTGGTTGGTATGCTATCGTATCGTTAGCGTATATGTACTATAGAGATAGACACTGTTACAAGTCAATGACCTTCACTCCTTCAGTTCTATAAAGTATGTATGTATAGAGTAGACAGTACAGTAGAGAAGCAAGTATAAAATGTTGTTAAGTATGACTCTAAATAGACGTGAGGGGACGAAAGAAATTAAACGAGCATAAATACTCGTTTTGTCAGTTTGACAATTTACCCTAAATAGAAACGATTCGAAACGAGTAACATTTTGTATGAGTATTGAGTAGAAATGTGTATGAAACGAGTATTCGTTTCGTCTCATTTCGTCTGTTTGACATTTAAACTTATCGAAATTGAACGAACGTAAGAACGCTCCATTTAGGGTAGTTCTACGTACCACACTACTATCGTATGTATCGTTCCGTTTCGTTTCGTTTCGTCAAGTCTATTTAGAGGTTATAGCTTTACTTGTTTTGTTGGTTGATTTTTCGTGTTTTATTTTGTACAATATTCGCATATTTTACTACTCAGAGAGAAAATCAATTTTTTCTGAAGAATCAAAATACGAATACACATGAATGATGTGTGAAAAGCTAATCGTATTATCGTATTGTATGACTATACGTGTTTTAAAGCATTGACGTGATAAAATTTTTACGTAAATGATGCGGACATTTTAAATAACACATCCACCCATCATATGTAATACGTAACCAACAAAATGGTAGTAATCGAAAATTAAATGTGAGAGATTGTTGTGTGTGGTGTGGTGTGGCTGTGGTGGTGGTAAAATGCAATATGCTCTTCTACCATGATTACGTGAATTTAATTCGTTCTATAGAATGTTTCAATTAAAGCGCACTTACATATGATATACGTAGATTGTATCCTTTATAAAAGGTTCCATTAATAATTGAACACTTGTATTCCATTTTCTCCTAACAGGATAATTAATTGCAATACATTTATAGTCGTAATAAATTGCTACATCAATTTATATCAAATTGAAAATTGAAAAATCTGTATAAATTATTCTCTTTCGTATACATATATAATTATTGAAAAATTGAAAAGTTCAAAATTACTCATTTTTTAATCGACAATACATAATATAAAAAATTCAGTATAATTGTACCTAATTGTATAAAAGAGAGAAAACAGAAATCCTTGAAATTAATATAAATCAACTATACGTAGAGTAAAGTATAGTGTATGGAATTTAGTAGACCAATATACACATACACATATATTCATAAATATAAAAGTATGTATTTAATTGCAGAGTTAGGCCTTTTATGACACAGAATTATGTAGTATTATATGTATACGTGGAAACCCACAAAATGGAAAATAGTAAAAACAGAAGAAATTAAAAAAAAATCCTTCATGTTATATTTTTACCACCCAAAGGTAAAAAAATATATAATACATAAATAATACCTACCCATTGTAACATGTAATATGTAATGTATGTGGGTATAATGATTCTTTAACTAGATCTATAATTACTTTTTGAAACTTTTTACTTTTATTGCCTATATATATTATATATTGCCCATTCATTATTATAAAAATGTAAAAAAAAAAAAAGTAAAAAAATAAAAATAATAATTCAGGTCATTATATTATTTAAAATTTAATGAAAAATAAATTAGTATTTACTACCAAATGATATACACTCGTGCAATAGCAATATATTATGTACATACAGTGATGTACAAAACATTAACAACAAAATGAGAATGAAACAATTGAAAAATCATAAAATTCTGTAATTTTTTCAATTACTAATTCTTCTTCTAAGTAAAATTTCAAAACTTCAAAAATGAAATGCAAAATTAAGCAACATATAAACACAAACATGTCCATTACAAGAAATTTGACTACAGTGTCAATTCAGCTCAAAATGTTCACAGAAAAGTACAAAAGTGAACATTTCAAAGTTTGAACATTACGTATACTCTTGTAAGTGTGAGTAATTTGAGCATGCAGCCTTTGTCTTCTTTATTTTACGAACTTATCACCAATAACACTAAATCTGCAGCTCTAGATAAGATAGGGCTTTCAGTGAAATGATTTCTTGACTTTATTACTATCATGAGATCACCTACAATTTTAAGGTGGATTCCGAGCGAACCACAGAGTTGCTGGTAGAGATGCAAACTTTTTTACATGATAGGGAGGGCTTGCTTAGACTACTTATCTATTATTAGAACAATCTAATACTCTAATAATATTTTGTGTCACTTGTTGTCAACAAATAGGTTACACTTATCAGTATTTCTAAACTCTTTTTCTTTGCAAAGCTGACCTGGTACTCATTCAAAATCTGAGTGAATTTTACGGTTAATGAAAATTTTAAATTGACAATAAAAAACTGAAAATTATTTGTCTTACTTTTACTTTGGATAGATAATTGAATCTGCACATTCGCACATTTTATTGGGATATAAATGATTAAAATATTTGCAATGATGATAATATGAGAGTTTTATAATTGAAAATTGCAAATTTTTATAACTTTTTTTAAACAAAATTATGTTAACTTATTTTTATATTCATAGGTATATAGTTTCCAAATAGTTTCAGTCATGTTCTGTTAATCACTGTAAAATATTTTATATTATAGAAATTATAATTTTGAACAATTATAAATTATACTGACATATACATATCTATTGAGATACTTTTATATCTGTATGTGTGTACATATATCATGTAGTAATTATATATTATAAATGTGCATAGGTATGTACATATAGGTACCTATAGTTTGTGTCTTTCTATTAATAGATAGTAATTCAAAATGTACACGTATTTATGTATATTTTATGAATAATATAAGTCTAAATTACTCTTTAAAGTATATTTACCAAAAATATATTGTATATACATATGTACCTATACTATGTATGTATGTACTTAGATATAAATATCTTATTAAAGGTAAATAACTTATTTACATATTATAACTGAATACGAGGACATTTAATGATAATTGATATCATATTTGCATATTTATAACGATAAATCTATTACACTAGATACAAAAAAAAAAAAAAAATAATAATAATAATACTGCATATATTAAATAATTTACATGTGTATAGGTATATCTTGAGAATTGAAATGCATCTATGTTTGTATATAGTGTACATATGTGAATGTATGGTGTCATATGTATGTTTTTAAATAAAAATTTACCTCATCGCATATCGATAAAAATTATTAAAGTGTGTGTGTGTGTATTATAATAACAGAGTTATGGTACTTGGTTTGTTGGTATCATTATCATATGATATGTATATTCACGTATATTATATTTGTACAGTTTAAATTTTATTGAAGGCAAAGAAACAAAATACATATGCATATGTACGTATATATTCGTGTTCGTATACAGATAAACGTAGGCATGTGTATAAAAGGTATAAGATAATAATAAATGATTGCAAAAAAAAAAAGAGTAAAAAAGAGTAAAAATAAAATAAAAATTGAATATTATTTACTACAAATTATGCATTATGTATTTACATACGTAATATTAACGTGTACATACGATATACATACATATATGTATATAACATGAGAATATTATCTATGAATATACATAAATATACTTACACGAAAATGCATTATATATTTGCATATGAATTTATATACAAAAGAAAATGCATTAAACGTAACATAAAAAAATAAACTGAAATGTATATATCTCTACATAAGAAGAAGAACAGCAACAAATAGAATATTTAAACGTAAATAAGATAAAACACATATCACATACATATGTAAATAACAATTTTGTGATATATTATTAATGCAAATGTAAACAGCTGTTTCTTATATATATATATATGTATACAAACTTTAAATATAAAAATCATGATTTATACTAAGTATAGGATGAGTTGATTATGATGAGAGAATTTATAAATCTATACAAACAGAAAATGAAGTAGTATACGTAGCAATGTATACGTATTTATGATTTCAATATATTAAATGTAAATTTTTATATTCTTGTACTGATGCATTTCTACTTTTCTTTTTCATTTTCCTTTATTTATTTATTTTTTTTTTTTTTTTATTTTTGATGGTACATTTTATGGGAACTGCTGCATTGCAGAATCATTATAGTACATTTTATCATCAAACATCATCAACAACAACAACAACAACCACATTATCATCATTATTATCATCACATCGTATCGTATAGTCATCATCGTCATCATCATCATCATTATCATTATCATTTGTACGAGTTTTTGAGTATTTATGTATATTATATCAAGAAAGATTGTTTTTTTCCTTTTTTTTTTCGTTAATTTGTATCCACCAGATTTAAATTTCCAATGATATTATAATGACTCTGACAAAATGAAAAATAAAAATTAAATCAGAAAAAAACAACAACAACAAATCAACAATAATAATGAACAGGAAATCAAAAACAAAAAAACGAACAAGTAAAATAAAATGAAAAAAAAAAGAAAAAATAAGAAAATTATTGCAAGAAATGTAGCAATATGGTGAGATAATGAGAGAAGAATATCTACTACTACTACTACTACATACAACAAAAACAAAGAAGAAATTGTCATAAATACAAGAAAGTTGTATCTTATATCAATCAATGTGATGATAATGATGATGAAGATGATAATATGAAATTTTTGGCAAAACAATACAAAACAAACAAAGAATAATAATCACAAAAAAATATTTAATTCATTATACAAAAAGGAAAAATGATATTATACCATAAAACATGATGGAAATTGGAGAAGAAAAACAATACCTACTACACAAAACACACTATAGGCAAAGTAAAAAAATAATTAAAAATCAGAATAAATAAGAAGGATTTCTCAAGGAAATTTATTCGAAAATACGAGTACAAGTACACCACCATTCCATCCATTTAACAGCGTATCAATCAATGCAGTTACATCAGTACATCATATGTGTACACCTACCTATCCAGTCATAAAATTAATTTTCGTAATTTTTTTTTTTTTTTTTCGAAATTAAATTTTAAGAAAATAAATTTTGGTCAACATGTAATATGTGATAGAGATGAGAAAATATGGAGATTTTGAGAGATGTATTAGTACTACCGGAGGGATGATTTTTAATTAATGATAAAAGCCAGCGACCAGTAAACAAGGCAAGGTAACTTATATACAAAGTAAAGGCCACTGACTGTTATCATAAATAAAAAAAAATCAACAATCATACTGAGATATAAATGCATCCATGCATATTCATGTGTTGCGTTTATTTTAAACATAAAACATTGAAATGTTAACATTATGCATATATGTAAGTATGTACATATATGAAAATACATCACATATTGTATACTTACTATAAATTCAGGACAATGTATTCTCAATAAATAAATTACAAGTGTTGTATTGATTAATGAATAAATAAAAAAAAAAAAGGAAAAATAAAAACAATACATAATATGCTGATGATGATCATGAATAAAAACTATACAACAGAACACAATCTTCTAAGAAATGCATATATACATTTATGTATATAAAAAAAACAAATGAAAATTACACATGTAAAATAATTAAAAAAAAAAATGAATCTAGAAATAAAAATAAATAAAAAGTAAGGTGTGCCAGATATTTATTTTTTTATATATATGTACATACTTATGTAGATATGTGTATGTATTTGGCGTTTTTATTTTTGTAGTATTTTTTTTAATGTATTCAATGATTTTTTTTTTATTTTTAATTTAATTGTTTTTTTTTTTTGATTATTTCATTTTATTTATATTACTACGTACAATGGTAGTGTATTTATGTACCTACATAATTTAATAGAATACAATACAGTGCAGTACAGTAGATTGTAGGTAGGTATGTGGTGTTTCACTTTTATTATATAGTATAACGTATACCGTTAACCGTAGGCTTCATATGATATTTGTGCTGTATTCTCTCTAAATTTTTATACAATGGAATTTTTGTTTTCCAGTTAGTCAGTATGTATATAGTTTTACATGGTTTTACTACTTGCATTTCGTATTGTATTTTATTTTATTTCATTTTCTTAATTTTATTTGTTAGCTCCAAGAATATTCATTTATTATGATGTGTGATACGGTACGTGTTTTTCACAGTTCTCACACTGTGCAAAAAAAAAGAAAAAAAAAAAAGAAGAAAATAAAATAAAAAAAAAACTATTTAACTAAAAATTTTCCCGTTGCATTTTTATGATTTTTATTTAGTTTTTTTTTTTTTCATTTAGCTTTTCGTGTTTGTTTTGTTGTGTGCCAGATATAAAATGGCGCATTACAAAAATAAAAACTGAAATGCAATGCAGGCAGATGCAGCCAGTCAACAGCAGTCAATATAGCACTATAGCAGTAAAACAGCAACAGAAAATACTGTCTAGTCTACACTTACACCAAGATGTATAGAGTTAGCCTACTGTCACATTATTCTGATTCTGAATCTGAAACGTAAAATTTCAGATTCAGAATTCACTTTTTGTTCATTCTGATTCTAAATCTGAAAACTCCTTTTCAATATTTTTCTTTAAATTTGTTATTGTTATAAAACACTTTACTTATCGAGTGAACATTAAACCATCGAACGATAACTACTATGAGTGGCGAGTACGTTGGTAAGACGCACTTTTCAATGGAGGGTGAAATAAAGTTAATCTTCTGTCTTCTGTCTTCTATCTTACGATCTTCAAGTTGTATATAAACAAGTATGTCAATTTATTGAGTGGTTTAGCTATGAATTCAGATTCAGATTTCAGGTACATGTGACATGCTACTTACTGTATACATCTTGACTTACACTATACTACAGAACAGACTACACTCTACAAACTCTACAAACTCTACAACATTATCTACAACACAACACTGTACTGTACGTGTACAGTGTACAATAATGAACACAGCACAGCGTCAGTCAGTCAGTAACAATAGTATCAGTACCAGTAGAGTAGCCACTAGCCAGTCAGATCAGTATGTATATTTTAAACCTCACTATTTCTATGCAACACCTAAGCTAAATATCGGTAATCGGTATTGAAGTGCAGCTGCAGGCTGCAGTGCAGTAAATTAAATATGTAGATGAGGTATAGGTACATAAAATATAGAAGCAAATATGTAGCATGGTATCAAAAATAATTACATATAATACAAAAAATTAAAAATAAAAAAATACAAGTAGCAATATTGTAGCGAAGCAAATTGCAATAAGGAATTTATTTGTAACACCACGTAATGTATAATAATAATGTAGCATGGAATGTAATATGCATATATCGTACTCATACACTATATGAATGAGTAGGTTATAAACATTTTTTTTTAAAATTACATTTGGAACGAACGAAGAATAAACCACACACGAATCACAAAAAACAAAAGCAAAGTTCGGTTCGGAGTTGTATTATTATGCAAAAAATGCTTATTAAATATACGTGTCGTCGTATATGAAGCATATTATATTTTACAAGTAGATTATATTACATAGGTAGGTATATTATAGTAGTTTTTTTTTTATATATATACATATATACATATTAGATTATTATGTACATAAATTCGTATACAATACACAATTTTTTTTAGTGCAGTAATTGAAGTGTAAACAAAAGACATTAGAAAAAGTAATTAAAAAAAAATTGAATCAAAAGAAAATCTAACAATTGTAAATACATGTACTACATAACATACTAGCAACATACAGTTATGCAAAAAAGTTTTCACGCTTCTTTCAATTTCTTTCTTTTTTGTGATTTTTTATATTAACATTATCATTTTAATTTTTTTTTTCTTTTTTCTAATTTAAATCTTTCGAAAATCGAAAAATATGAGAGCAAAACGATACGACAACAAATTGAAATCAAATGTCAAAAAGTTGTACCAACATGAAGGCATAAGTATTTGTAAAAAAAAAAAAATTCATGAGATCCTCAATCAGAAACCATAAGTGACAAATATATCAGCTGACAGTTGACAGTTTGTAAATTTGAATAACAAAATTTTCTATTTAAATGAAAGAAAGTTGATAGTAAAATGTCAAGTTATCAGAAAATTTTTGCTAACACGATGACACCAGTATTGTATGTAGGTAACATGTTAACTGTGGATATTTGTGACATTGAATCAAAATATAGTAAATTGAATTTAAAGAAAATATAATATTTAGACCACCCAAATAGTAGAGTAGAGGAAAATCAGATATTTTTTGTAATTAATTAAAACATACAATAACACATGTTTAAGTCAAATTTCACATAGGTACTTGCTTGTAAGTAAGCATGTAGTACGTTGTTGTTCGTTTGTGCATATTGCATTCATGTATTTTTTTTTTGTGCATTGTGTACATTTAATTAATTTTCAACTATTCAATTACATGATGCAGGAATATATGTACACATACATATCTATGTGCATCGAGCATATAATACGTGTGTAGTGTAATATTGAGTTCAGCTGAAACTGAGTGAAAATGGCCACATAATAACGATGATTTTTAAGTAATGTAGTACACATTTTTTTTTTATTATTTATTATTCTTCTTATTATTTTTCTTCCTCATATACATACAATACTCGCATTTATACATAAATACATTTATTCATGAATACCGTGTAATAAATAATAAATTGAAAATTAATTTTACAAAAAAAAAAGTAAGTATGTAGATGCAATAAAACAACAAATAAAATAAAAAATTTTATTAAATACAATCATCAGTACTCAGTACATTTTATGTAGATGAAATAGGTATATGCACATTTATGTATGTACATACATACACATAAAGTAAATAAATGGTGGTAAATGTCAATAGAAATAAATGTGATCCATTAAGAACAAAAAAAAAATATGATGTAAGATTTAATTTTAAAATTGCAATTATAATTTTTACATTACATTATATTACCACAAAACATATGTATATGTATGCACGTGAATATATATATTTAAATATGTAGAGGTACATACATGTATTTGTATCCATATAATATACGATCAGATTGCTTTTAGCATCATGATACTATATGGAAATTAAAATTGAAAAATGTCACAATTTTATTTTATTAATTAAAAAAGAACTGCTGCTGCTGTTGTTGCTGTTGCTATTTTTATGATGATGTAATAATTATTATTTGCAATTGAAAAAGTTAAAAACCAAAAAAAAAAAAAAAAAAAAACAATTTATATATGTATGTATGTGTACTTGTATATAATACAAGTGTGGTGTATTCAAGTATCCTTTAAAGAATAATTTTCAATAATGAATATACCAAAATATTACACGAATAAATTCCATGTAGTATGTAGTAGGTATATAATATTACGTAGTGATTTTATGTGTAGATAAAGATAAAAATTAAATAAAATGCAAAATTAATAAAATTCACAATAAAATATATAAAATATATATTCATAAATAAATTCATTTTTACTTGTATCTTATGCATACATTAAATACATATATATATACACTCGCCTCGTATAATATTCAAATTTAATTACTTTGCATTTTTATGATTCATTTTTATAAGTGCTTCACGTTAAGTGTCATTTATAACATCATAATAACGATATTACGCATTTTAAATTGCAACTACATTATAATAGCTATTCACATACATAACATATGGATACAGTGTGTATTTATATACATGATTCATATTCATATTCATTAACATTTTAGAAATACACAGTCGAATTCATTTAATAAACATGACACTTCCTGATAAAAGTCAGGCATTTCTTTATCGTAAATATAATCATACTTACATTTGCTCATACGCTGTCCAAATAAGTTGAAATGTTTTCTTGTCATTTTCATTCACATTATTTCAATTTCATTCAAAGTCAAACTAGTTTGAATCAAATTTTGGTAACCTTCATTTGAAGAACCTTCAATGAAGAAAAAAACTGACAGTTATTAAAGAATTGACAGTCGTAAATGTCATCGAAAACTAAATCGTGGCAGATGACAGTAAAAAAAAAATAAAAAATTTACATAGGTATTTAAACTGATAATGACAGCATGCTAGTTCGAAGACATGCATATAATTTCATGGAATTTTTAAATACGAATGAAAATTGGAAAGTTGATCATTGAAAATTTGACTTTTTGTCAAAGTATGTATATTAATCACATTGCAATTATTAGCATTTTGTTCAAGTTGTAGACAAATTTTTGAAGAAACTTTTATACAAAATTTTGTTTTGACAATTCATAAATTTCCATAATTTCAAATTTCGTTTTAAATTCCCATGTCTACATAGTAGGTATTTGAATTTACAACGTGAAATTATTTTCAATCATTGTACAGTATTTGAGCATTAAACGAATTTGACTGTATTTGGAAGAATAATAATTTAGAAGTTTTGTCAATTATTTTTAGAAAAAAAAATAATTGAAAAATTAAAAATTTTATATTGCAAAATTATTAGTTTTTTTTTTTAGAGTTCACTGTCTGTATGTGTATATGTGTGTTGAAATGGTAATTGAAATTATAAAAAAAAAATTTTTTTTTAAAATAGTTTTGTAAATTTTACCAATATGATGAAGATAATGAGCACACATGTATCTACATAGCATAACATTCGTTTTCTAAATACATTTTTACATACATAATTTACATACTGTTATGTACATTTGTATCATTCATAAGATATACTATATTCTGTTCCAAAATAAATATTTGAATTGAATGAAACGACAAAAATGAATAAATACAGACATTATAGACAAATATTCGTAAATAAATATTGAGATATCGTATATGTATACAATATGTGGTATATTGCTTTATAGAACCATAATATAAAACAGAGACAAGGTGACCTTTAAGACAACAACCATAAGAGAGCCATAGTCTATATAAAAATAATTATTTATATATTAGTTATATATTTTTAAAGTGTTTCTTTTTGGTTTCTTTCATTAAAAATGAAAAAACAATTTTTTTGTTTCTGTTTCATTCTCTTGTTATCTTTTTATTTTGATTTTTTTTTCCAATTTTATTTTGTTAGTTACTTAATCATCTTTATGTTGTTATCTGTTCTATTTATCTAATTTCATTTTTATTTTTTTTATTCTTTTTATTTCAGCTTTTTTTTTAATTTTTATTATTTAAAAAAATGAAAGAAGAATAAAAAAAAAATCCCCCAAAGACAAGAAGAAGAAGAATAAAGAAAGAAAAGATTACAATAACCTTTTCAATCACACACATACGCAAGAGATACATCATTATCATCATCAAAGGAAATAACAACAACAGCAGCAACAGCAGCAGCACTCGTAGTACCAACAGTACTCATTCGTATATATGCAGATATAATCAGTAAGTCGCGTCTAAGTATTTGGTATCTGCTTATACTAAAGATATCAGTTAATTTATCATTAAAGCATGATGATGAGAATAATATATGTATGTATAATATAAGTAGTAGGGGAGGTGATAAAAAATAGAACAAAACAAAATATTGTTTTTTTTTTTTATTTATTTCTTGTAGGTATTCTTTGAATTCTTTTTGCAAACAAAAATTTATTTTGCTTGATGCTGTCTACTTTATATTATCACATATTATCTATCTATAGCTTTATATAAATGAAAACTTCAGATTCAGTTCAGATAGGAGGATATTATACTTATACATACATATAAATGTACGTTAATAATACAATGTGGCCTTCATTTTGTATACATACATATATATAATAAAATGATGAACTCGTTTAGATTGAAAGCATACATTTTGTTGAGTTCTTTTCATTTCATCAACATCAACATCATCATCATCATCATGGTGAAGCGAAGATCATTTAACAGAAACATCAATGGCGGCTCATTTATAAAATTGATATGTTGCAGTTGCAAAGAACGCAATATATGAAACAAATATATACCACTAGGCCATAATGATGATCATTTCTGATCATAGAATAAATAATGATCATCATCATCATCATCATCATCATTATGATCTTTTTTAATATCAATAATCGGTCAAAAGTTGAAATAAAATTAATTTAACATTTTTTAAAAATATACATCATCTTGTTAAATACTTAAATAAGAAACAAAAGTAATCTTTGATACCAAAAAAAAAAAAAAAAGTGAGAAATAAATTTAAGAAAATGTTTCACAAAAAGCTGATTGTTTTAGGAACAACACAAACGAGAAAAAAAAAGAAAAAAACATTTCTAGAAAATTTATTCTGTTGAAACAGAATTCTCTTTGTTTTTAATTACAACATTTAGGTAGTACAGTATATTGGATTTTTGATGCCTCCATGGATGTGGTTTTAAGTCCATTACAAGTGGAGATGGATGGATCTAATTTCATTAGCTAAATTTAACGTTTATATTGATCAAAATGATTCCTAACACAGTTTCCAAGCAATTTTTGAAGAGATTTCTTTTTTAGGGGGAACTATCTTAATAGATAAAATTTGTATATAAGAATATTGCTGTCATTATATTGCTTTAAAAGAGGACAGATAAATCTGCCTTTCCTTATAGCCCGCGCCATAATCAGTTCGGGTCATTTGACGACATTGCATTAATTAACTATTTGTTAAAAATGAACTTAATCCAACAGGATTTAAAATACAAAAAATTAAAAATTTTTAAAAAAAATAGATAGTACATACATATATTAAATCACGTTAACAAAAATAATTTAATTTATGTAAAACCGACTGAACTGAATTATTTTATTTTTTTGATTTTTGCATCGTATCAATCAACATTTATGGATATATCCACTTTTTTCTCGACAAAAAAATATATATATAGGTACCTACCTACCTTATGATGATAAAATGCAAAAATCTGATATCAATTCATATTACGACTACGAGTGCTACATAGTTAATTATGCACATTTTAATCTGTATGGATGTACATATATACGTAACCAGATATACTACTGTGTCCAAAAAATAAGGTGACATTGTATTTAAACTGCGTTCGTCGAATGATTTCAAGAATTATTTTTTTTTTGTAGATTGGTAATACTGTCAGTGACATTTATGTCAAATTTACATGTCAAAATATTCATTAGTGTTTGAGATACGCATTGTTTTGTGAGCTGATAAAAGTTAGTTTTTCGTTTTTTGCGATGTCGAAATTTGTTGAGCAAAGAATTTGCATTAAATTTTGTTTGCGGAATCAATTTTCTGCTGCGGATACGTTGAGGATGGTGCAGAAAGCTTTTGGTGATGAAGCTATGTCTAAAAAAAATGTTTACAAGTGGTATAGTGAGTTCCAAGCCGGCCGTGAACGTGTCGAAGACGAAGAGCGTCCTGGGCGACCATCAACCTCAACCGACGAAACTCACGTCCAACAAATCAAAGATTTGGTGCTGGGAAACCGCCGTACAACGATTAGAGACCTTGCTGATGAGGTTGGCATATCGAAAGGCTCGGTCAATACCATTTTAAAGGATGTTTTGGGCCTCAAGCGCGTACAATCTCGACTGGTACCGAAAACATTGAATTTTTTGGAAAAGAGGCGTCGTGTTGAAGTGTGTGAAACGATGCTTTCTGACTATCAGAATAAGATGGAACGCATAATCACTGGAGACGAGACTTGGATCTATGCTTACGACCCCGAAACAAGCGATCAATCGAGCGAATATCGTGCCAAAGGGGAGCCGAAACCAAAAAAATCGCGCCAAAGTCGCTCAAAAATCAAGGTCATGTTGACTGTTTTCTTCGATTATCGTGGTGTTGTGCATTATGAATTCCTTCCGCCGGGCCAAACAGTCAATAAGGAATATTATTTGAATGTTATGCGTCGTTTGCGTAACGCTATTCGCCTAAAAAGGCCGGAATTGTGGAAAGACAATTCTTGGTTTTTACACCACGATAATGCACCATCCCATACTGCATTCGTAATTCGTGATCATTTCGCCAAAAACTCGACCCATATCGTTCCACAACCACCGTATTCACCTGATCTGGCGCCGTGTGACTTTTGGCTGTTCAGCAAGCTCAAAAGACCGCTCCGGGGACACCGTTTTGATACGATAGAGGAGATTCAAGCCGCAGCGAAGACGGAACTGAAGGCCATCCCGGAAAGTGACTACAATCAGTGTTTCGAAAATTGGAAAATCCGTTGGCATAAGTGCATTGCATCGGGAGGGGATTACTTTGAAGGGGATGAAATTGACTTGGAATAATAAATAAAGAATTTTCAAAATAAATACAATGTCACCTTATTTTTTGGACACAGTAGTATGCCTATATGTATGATAAATTAAATTATGTACTATTTTCGAATGCTATTTTTGAAATTCGATAATGAAAACCAGTATTTTTTATTACTTATTTCTTTTTTATTTTCGTTTATTTTAAATTGAAAAGAGAAAAAGGAAAAAAAAATATTAATATTATATAGGAAAATAAATAGTAAACACTACAAACAATTATTTACTATATTTAATGACTAAATACATATGTAGTTATATACATATCTATAGTTACAGATATAATATTTATGTGGTATAATGTATGTACATAAATGTATACCTATGATGTATATAATAATCGCCACGTTTAAAATTAAAATCAAATTGAATGAATAAATGAATGAATGAATGATGTAATGACATAATAATTGATTACATATAGTACCTACGAATGCTCGAACACATTACCTAAATGTGAATATAAATATATGTAAATGTAAATGTAACGTATATAAGTACTTACCTATACATCGTTATGTATAATAAGCATGTAAATATTTTAGTTTCTTTTTTTTTTGTTATTGAATACTACCTATACTACACAATTAATTTTATTATGATGATCCTGTTTATTGAACGAACATTATTATTGCTTTTTCTTTTTTATTATTTTAATTTTCAAATAATCACTGGTTAAATACATATGTATGTACGTGTGTAGTACATGAATAAAATATAATAAAAATCAAATTATCAGAGACATTAATAATGATATTTTTGTGATTATAAAGTAAGTAATGTAGGTGAATTACCTTTATAAATGTACACGAAAATGTCCTCTAAAACTATGTTATGTATGTATACATAAGTATACGTAAAGGGTGGTCAAAGAAGGACCATGTATTTTTGATTTGAAAACAAAATTATAAATTTCTAATAATTGTGATTCGAAAACGAAATGGCTATTCTTTTTGCATAATTTCAGGATTCGATCCATCCGATTCTATCATTTATTGTCCTTCTCCACATATTTTTGTGGTTTAGGGGAGAATAATGTTTCTTGTTTTTGTGGTGGATCGTATTCAAACATCCTACCCTAACGATTCTAGATATTATCTGAGCGTAGTGTATATTGCCCAAGTAATATTTTATGATTTCCACCATAGATAAAGGTTGCTATAGATATCCCAATCTCCCAAAGAATAGCAACATTTCAAAATCATATATAAAATACTGAAAAGTATGATATGCCCTTCTCGTCCTAAATCTCAGAAAATCTTTTAAGTTTGATTCAAAATCATTTATCCAAATAAAAATTAAAAATGAATTTCTTTCTAAATTTTCAATTAACATCTAACATGAAGTTGCATGTAAAATCACCAAAATAATTATTATGTACATTTATAGTTTGGACAAATTCCTTTCTTTTTTGATAATTTATGCTGAGAGAATTTTGGATATGGTGGTCACCAGTAACTTAACTTCTTCAGAAACATTTTTTGTAACCTTTATTTTTGTGCTTGGACTAAATTTATTAATTATTCTGTTGATGATTAAAAAAAATGTATGCCCATATTGGTACCTAGTCGTTTGACCACCCGACATTTTCAATACTGTTCCATTACCAAAATAAACCGTTCCGTTTTCTTTACAGTCCACACTCTTAAATGACATTACTCGCTTAGTTTTTTTTTTTTATTGTATTCATTTTTTTGATATGTATTTTGTAATTTATTTAGATCAATTTTTTATGTTCATTTTGTTCAAAAAATAATGTAATTTTCTTAAATCAAAATCAACATTAAATAAAAGTTTCAAGCATAAATGGATTGATTCACTTACATGTAATTGGACTACATACATAGTAAGTATTACATACATACGACGAGTATCTATGTACATTAATTTATGTAAGTATATACAATATACGTATCTACATAAATAAAATGTGTAAATAACTATAAGTATACATAAATACATGCATGATATACGAGACATGAGCATATGTACGTATGATAAAAAGTTATTCAAGTGCATTTATATGGTAAAGTAATAATAAATGACAAGTAATTTTGAATAATAATAATTTTTACAAATGTACATATGTATGTATGCACATAAAAATACTTTGTATTGTATGTATTTATAAAGAACATATGTACATATACACATAAATGTAATTTTATATTATTCACATAAGATATATAAATATAAGATACCTAATACATGTATGTACATGTATATATATGCGGATATATAATCGTAAATTTATTTATTTTATTCATTAAAAAAAAATAATAAATTTTTTATTTAATTTGAAGATCATTTTCATCATTATGTAAATTTTTTTTTTTCTTTTCAGTTATATGTGTACATTTCTGTAGATACGTACACACATATCGAGATAGTGATTGTATACCTACATGAAGATGATATCTGTATATAGATATTATGCATATATACGGACGTATGTGTATGAATGACTATAGATGCACATAAGTGCTTACATATATCTCTACAACAATAATTTATTTTGTTATTCACAAGGATGACAAAAATTCATCGTACCTACATACTCGTATATTCGTAGATATACATGACACGTCTCTTTAAAAGAAATAATTTACATTATTACTACATATGTACAAGTACGCTATTATCATTATTATTATTATTATTATTATTGTCATTATTACTATCATTATTATTATTATTACATATCATCATCATCATTGATGGCGAAAGAAAGATTTTTTAAAAGAAATTATTGGGAATCCAAAAGTGTTGTTCATTCATTTGACAATAAATAAAATATAAAATAATGATTACATTTATGTATGTATGTACATTATGTATGCTCGCGCATATATAATATTTTTTTAATATGTATTATGTAAGTGTGTGTATGTGTATGATAATCTATTCTTGACAAATAAATGTGTTGTTTAGTGTTTAAATTTTTGTTTTTCTTGTATATAGATACTTCTGAATTTTTCTCGAATATAACATCACAATCATACTGCTCATATATTGCACGTATACGTATGCAGAGTACATGTATCTATAAGTATGTAATCATTAATTTATATAATATATATTATAATCTATATACAAATCACATATAATATACCTATATATTTTTTTTTCTTAACTAAACAAATAATAAAAATGAAAAAATAATGACCCCACATAGCACCCATAGCCATTATAGAACTATAAAATTATAAGTAGTAGGTAGTACATTATTTAAGCATTTATTCAAAATATATGTATAATAATTCATCAGACATGACGTGTGGGATGAAAAGAGGGAATTTAAAAATTTAAAAAAAAAAATTATTATTTATAATTTGATTTTCATTTTCTTTAATTTTTTTTTTCTACATTTTTTCATTTTTCCATTACTGTTGCTATATTAGAGAGAATATAAATATGTTAGATTTATTTTACACTTAAATGAACGATTTGTATATACATATGTACGTAATGTACATACATACTCGTATACATTGATGACAAAGTACAAATTTTTATTATACCTATACCTACATTATTATGATTCTATATATATATATACATATGTACGAGTATACGTATGTATGCTATATGATCACATCACATTTTATATTATGTATTATATTATTGTACAATTAAATTTACGGTCAAGGTTATGTATTTATTTTTTTATTTTTATCACATTTACTTTACAATTATCGTTTACTTTAATATTTTTGTAGATTATTTTTTTTTACAATTGCTATATCAATACATATATGTAGATACATAGATACATATGTATGTATATGTGCACAAACAAACATACATATTTACGTGTTAGTTTCTCTATGCTTAGTAAGTGTATTTCGTACAATATTTATAAAGAACGGATATGATTCAATGAATAAATGACCTTTTCTTTTAGTCTATTTTTTTTTTTTTTTCTACATCACATCACATATTTTTTTTTCGATAATAATAATAATTGTATATACTCGCTCGAATACATACAAACTTTCATGTACTCGTATATACATATGTATGTATGCATAATATATCTTTTGAAGATATTTTATGTGTCTTGTTTTTAAAGTTATAAATTCATGATACGATAAAAATAAAATATTACACACTACTTGAAAAAAAAAATACATAAAATTTCAATTTCATTATAAAATCTGCTTACAATTTGATGATAACACAAAAAAAAAAAGCAAGAAAAAAATAATAATGAAAATGTGAAAAATGAAACAAAAAAGAAATGAAATGTACCTATACATACATACTCTACATAATGGAAAAATGAAACCCCAAAAATTATGTACTGTACACTGTATGTGCACATTAAATTTATTATGTCTGTAAGTAAGTCTATTGACGCACTTCGCTGAACATGATAATGAATGATAATAACAACAAAAACAACAAAAGCAGCAGCAATAACAATAATAGTAAAAAAAAAAATAATGATAAAATATTAATCATACAGTCAACAACGAAATAAATAAGCAAAACTGAAAAATAGAGTACACACATAATCACATGAATATATGTATGGACATGTTCTAGTATGTAAGTTAATCGCATATATACACAGATACAAAATTTTAATTCAGTTTTCAGTTCAGTTCAGCAGACTAACAATCAAAAATGAACACTACTTTTCTCACCATTCACCAAATCATCCAGATTGCTTAGCTTAACAACAATTTTTAAATTGACGCTAACGCTGCAGTCAATTTTTGAACCTTTTTTTTCTTGTCTGGTTTTGTTTTTGTTTCTGCTGTACCTGGACATGTAAAATGAAATGTGGAAACTTAAAAATGGATACTATGCACTGTACACTGTGCTATACAATAAATAACTTATAATAGTTCATTTCATATCCATAATCATAATTTTATTTTTATGATGACATTTTGAGTAGTACTTATGCATTCTATGACAGACAGAGATAGTATGATGAGTATGATGATGGTCCGGTCTAGAATATTATATTATCGGACGGGTAAATCAAAATATATTTTCACTGTCAGTCAGCAGTTTGAATTTGAAAAAATGAAACGAACAAATTATGATGGAAACCAGAGCAGTGTCGTGTTCATTGTGCATTATATGATATGTACAAAATACCATACTCAATAACAGCCTCGAACTTATTTATATTTGGGAAATATCTATGACATATATGGCATCTGAATATTTTATAGTGGTCTTCTGTCTGTTTTGTGTACTGTACTTTCATCAATTTATCTAGCTCTTCTTTCTTTGTACCATTTTATTTTAATTTTTCTTTTCAAATTTTCACAATAACACAACACTATGAAACACACATCATAAATACCTACTATACTGTATATGTGGTGCATGTGAATGTATGATCGATTATCCTAGATTGCTTTCAAATGTGCTCAAATGATGGAATATAAGAATTTGCGAAAATGTGAGTGTACATACGTACACAAGTGAGTATATGTGTATCAGACGATAGACGATATCGTATGAAAAAAATTATTAAAATCCTTTAAAACATACTAAATCATTTTCACTTCACTGTCATCATCAGGATTATACTTACGAAAAAAAAAAGAAGAAAAAAAAAGGAAAATAACGACAAAATTTAATAGGATAACAACTATACGTATATCAAAATGTATATATTTATATATGGACGTATTCCTATCGTGTACTCCTGTGTTAATAAAAAAAAAATCTTTAATCTAAGAAAAATTTATGATAATCCATACCTAGAAATGTCAAAATTTAACATTTAACATGGAAGATGAATGGATTGTACTCGTCTACGTCTGCATGTACAAGAAAATTCTTAATTTATTTTATTATATGAATTTCATTTTTAATGATAAATTACACGATTAAAAATTTTTCCTTTTTTTTTTTTGTTGGACATTTTTTTATTTTTCATATTTTTAATTATTATTCTCAAAAAGAAAAACAAAAATTTATGTTCAAAATAATTATCATAAATAATAAATTTTAATTAATTAAGTATGTGTGTGGTAAAGTATCAAATGGGAAGATTAATTGCTGAAAAAGAAATATAATGTTTTTCTTTTAGGAATAATTATTGTCTCCCAACAGTTCCAATTTATCGCCAATTGCTGGACGATGAGAATAATTGCTTTGGAATGGCCTCCAAATAGCCTCAATTTACTCCCAATAAAGATTATTATTTAAAAACGGAAAAATTTATTTTTTCAAAATCCAGTAAAGACTGCAAAAGGTTCAAGAGGAGAACATTTTTTTAAAAAAAATATAGGTACATATTAACAAACTGAAAAGAAAGACATTTTATGCATGCTGAAAATTGAAATTGGATGTTCTCTCAGTAAAATACGAATAGTGTAGTACGTATGATAAAACCGGAAAAATCAAAAACTTGCTCCTCTACTTTATACATCCTCTGCAGGTCATTGACCTAGTACAATACCTATAGCATACACTACGATAGTACGAGTAGTATTTCTTACATCATGTGCACTAATTTTTGAATAATTTTCATTTTAAAACTTTGAATGATGCTTAGAGATAGGGGCGGTTAATTCGGAAATGCGTCACTGACTATGATACATTGTTTTCATTAATTTTTCTTTCATTTTTTCTTCTTCTTTCTTTTTTGTTTGTAGAATTTCATTAATTACGATTAGAAATTAATCCAATAAGAAATTAGTTTAAATAACCTAACCTACCTCTACCTTATCCATTTTTCTTTCAATGTTCTTTATAAATTATAGTATGTCTGTGTTGTTGTATCGTGCAATTGTAATAAGTTTCATTTTTCATTTTAATTCTCTTTCTCTATGTATATTTTTATAATTGTGTACTACCGTACTACGTACTGTAGATACTACCCAGTACAGTACCTATACAAAAATATAGTACATAAACAATTTATTTTTAATTAACAATAAATTACGTACACATACACATACATGTATATACGTACATATAAAGGAACATTTTAAAACGATAAAATATTAGTAAAATCTACCGATTAAGTGTATACATATAAATGTACATTTGTATATTTAACACAGAATTAGCTTGAAAAATTTTTATTATTTCCTTAAAAGCCTTTTCAATTACATTTTATTTTACGTTACCTATAGAATATGGATATAATTATACACATAAGTACATACCATACATTGTTGAAAATGTACTTAATATTTAACGAAAAATTTAAAATTTCCAAGTAAAATTTTCAGTTTTTTTTGTTTTTGTAAAAATGAAATAAAATACTAAAATTACTTAAAAACAAAAAATTGGGAATAAAACTTAAATGAAAAATAATAAGGGAAAATTGCAGAGAAAAAAATATATGTAAAAAATTATAATACGTACTTGTATGTACAAATAAAATAAAAAAAAAATAATAACTCTGAAAAAGTTTTACAATTGCTCCAGTAACTTTTGATATTTCAAAATCATAAATTTAAAAGTAAAAAAAAAAAAAAAGAGGAAAAACCAAAAAACACCTCCGACATTCTGCTATACATAATATTATATATACACAAAATACCTACAATATATGCATATGTAAATATATACATATGTACGAGTACACTTACAATACAGATAATATTTACAAATTTTCGTATTTTCTTATATTTATATGTACTTTAAGAGTAGGTTTCGAGATATCTGCTATCTTGTGCACCAATTATCTCCGAAGTTACTTAACCGATTTCAATGAAATTTGAAACATAGATACTTTGATAGGAATTGTGGTGCTTAATGGAGCATATTTTTTTTAAAAATGTCCTTGCTTCCTTTTTACAGGGTGTCAAAGTTGTAAAAATTGCGATTTTTCGTCTTCCAAATGCACTTCGTACAGCAAACACTGATTGACCAATTTCTTTGAAATTTTGAATATATGTAGCCTGAAGGATATTTGTGGTGCTTGAATATAGCACATTTTTGATTTTCGGTCCTGAAATTTAGTTATAGTTCTTAAAAAAGGAGAGGGTTTTTTTTTTTTTTGAAAAATCGTTCAACTTTGACTTCTATTTTCTTACATTAAATCTTCATATTTCTATATGATTTTGTTATCAAAATAAAGTTTTGACTTTTCTGAAGAGTTTACAAAAAAAAAACAGTATAAAATTCTTTGTTATATTTTCATTTTTATTAACAAAATAAAATTATGTTCTTTTTAATCAAAATATTCAAAAATCCATTTTTATAGCACCTAAAAGGTATGCAAAGGAATTTTTTAAAATTTTTGTATATAAAATCGTTGTTGTTGTTGTTTTCGAAAATTTTTCAAAGTCGAAACCTACTCTTAAACTGTACGTACTTACGTATGTATATGTATCTAGTATAAAATTACTGTATTACACCGTACCACATATGTATGTACATTATTTCACTTATATTCATTTTCTTGTGATGTAAATTTGTAATGGAAAATAGACAACATTGCGAAAAATTTTCCATTTTATACCTACACATTTTCTCAATAACATTTACATGTATTGTATAATTTTCTGGTACTTGCTATACTGCTGCTAATGCTGATATAAACTTTCCTTGTACATTTTATACATATGTATATACACAACAAAATAAAGTTATAGGTACCTACGTACATTTATATCTGCGTATATAATTTTCATACTAACACAACACTACACTATCCTACAATAATTTACCAAAATTCATTTTATACATTTACATATATATGTACATAATATAAATATATGTATTTAAGAGAAAATGTACATATATATATACCTACATATATACATATATATATATATCTACACTTTTGTTATTGTGAAAAATCCATTTTCATTATCGATTTTTCTTTCCAAAACAAAATGATAAATGAGAATGAGGGTGGCTGTCACTGCTACTGATTATTATTCTTCTTCTTTTATAATAAAACCATGATATAGTATGTATGTACACAAATAAAAAATAAAAAATGAAAGACAACAAAAAATATATTCTTAATAGCAGACAGTGTAGTATATAGTATACCAAAAAAAAAAATAATAAATAAAGTACAAAATAAAAAAAAAACAGGACGATTATATACATTATTTAAGCCGGAATGGTGCACGTTCTATATATGTACTTATGTACTATATCGTGTACTATGGTGTACATATGTACATATTATATACTATGTATACTATTTTTATCCTGATAGATATACAATTACATACATTCATACTATACATGTGCACATATAGATACATTTTATATACAGTGTGTTATGTGTATCAACCAACATAAAAACATTTGAATAAAAATATGGGATGTGAAATGAGAAAATTTAGAGAAATACATATTTTCTTTCATTTATTTTTTATTTTTTCTTTCGTCTTTTTAATGGAGAAAAAAAAAAACAAAAATTTTGG
This sequence comes from Villa cingulata, assembly GCA_951394055.1. Classification (NCBI taxonomy): domain Eukaryota; kingdom Metazoa; phylum Arthropoda; class Insecta; order Diptera; family Bombyliidae; genus Villa; species Villa cingulata. The sequence goes on along the minus strand of OX596025.1, from coordinate 25,272,823 downwards.
GAAATATATAAAATAAATTGTTTATGAACTCTGTTCTAAAAAGGATATCCATACGTATATACATATATCTATGTATAATCTGTACATATCTATTTAATAAAAAATATCTACTACATTCTCTATTATTGCTATCTATCCAACTATTTTTTCTTAAGTACTATTATGTATTTACATGCATTCAAAAAAGTATTGGGATATAAATGTAAATTTTTTTTTTGAAAAATTGGTGGATGATAAAAATCTTGTATGAATATTTTCTTAAAAACAAAATTTAATATTTCAATTTATTGATCATCAAGTTCCGTTGCCAGAAGAACAAAAAGCGACGTCATTAAAAAAAATTATGTTATTCCTAGATGGTAAGTAAAAGAAAACCTGGAAGACCGAAACTCCGTTGGATAGATGATGTAGAAAAAAAACATGAAGCGCATCGGAATTAGAAACTGGAGGAATGCAACGCGGGACAGGAAAAAGTGGAAAGATATCTTGGAGCAAGCCAAGGCCCAACAAGGACTGTAGAGCTGATGATGATGATGATGATGATGATGTTCATCAAGTTGAAAACATAAAGAAAATAGTGATCCAAAAATGAATGAATAAGTCATTGGACAGAGACACTTTGGAGAGTCTCCTATAGGAGATCGTGGCTAGGAAAGAGCTGCATAGTATCGATGTTGATGATGATGATCATTAAGTTAATTTTGTAATGTACAAAAAATCGCAATTTTCAATTGAACAAAATAGATACTAATTTTTTAACAAAATACAATAATTTAATGCTCAAAAATGAATTGGGAGGCAATCCAATAGATGAAAAATATGTGATTTTCATTTTAATGAAAAAATATTTAATGTGTAGGTACTCGATCTGTTTTCCCCAATACTTCCCTTAACATGAACGGCATTGGGAGCCCGAAATTTTCGTAAAAGAAGAGTTCCTAAGAGGATATTTTATATACTATTTATAAAATATTATGCTGCCGAAACTTTTTGTACAAATGATCCCAAGGATATTTAAATAATTTGAAATATGTATTCTACTAATTTCTACAAAAATGTTTTATAATGTAAAATAATCCATTTCACATGTCCCTCAATTTTTTGAGTGGGTGTATATTCGATTCCTAAGTGTTCGTTCATATATACCTAATTTTTATTATTATTTTTGATAACAAACATACATACGTAAATTCATAAACATTTATGTATGTACATATATATGTACATGGAAAAAGTATATAAACTTAAAATTAAAATTAAAATAAAAAAAAATATACAAAACTAACAATGTGTGTATTGTGAGTAATTGTATTTTTCACCTGTCTCTCCCTTTCTCCTAGGGTGAATATATATAGATATAGATACGATACGATATGCTTGTATACATAATGTACATAAATGTTATATACCTATATACATTTTCATATATGTAGTGCATAGTTAGGTATCCTGTTTCATTTTATCATCATCGAAATTTTTACGTCGTCATATTATCCCCTAACTCCCAACTACATATATACACGTATACTTTCATATGTACAAAACTTTACTATATATATTATCCTGCTGAAATTACATACATACATACACACAAAAAAATCCTTAATCTAGCGCAGCATAACATAAAACAGGAACAATTTATTATATGAGGGAAAAGAAAATCGAAAAATAATAGCACTATACATACAAATGTATGCAGAAAAAAATGTATGCATATACGAGTATATAGAGGACATATACATACGATGCATGCATATGTATGTACATAAAAACTTTACATTATATAGGTATATATTTAAAAAAAAAAAAAAAAAAAAAAAAAAACAGTTATCAGCAGTTTTTGTTATTTATTTTATATAAAAGGGGGAAAGACGAATAAATCAAGGGATAAAATGGGAAAATACATTGAAATGTTGCGGAAAATATATATGCATATGTGTACATGTATAAAAAAAAAATTCGATAAAAACATAACAAAAAGGCGGATAACACCAAAAAAAAAAAAAAGAAACCGACCATCCCATACCAGATAAAAACAGAATGAATCTCTCTATCTCTAGAGTGAATAATATGTGAATGAAAAATTAAGGACGTTGATATTATAAAAACGTTGTCGTTGTCGTTGTCGTTGTCGTCCCTTATATTTTTCCTTATCAGAGGATTATAAATATTGATCGTTATTATTATAAACATTAAAGAGTATTATATACATATACTTATATGTACATAGAGATACACACAGATACCGTATATATATACCTAGACCTACTCTGTCTGTACACACATTTATTATCATGGTACAGCGTACAGCACTATATATAATTGCAAAACGGATGGAATGGATGGAATATGTATGAGTGTGTGGTGCTGCTGGTAACTGGTGATGGTGCAATTTTTATGTCAGTCAGCTGAACTTCAATAATACACGACACAAATGAATGAAAATGAATACGTATACATAGGTATAGGTATACATATAAAAGATAAGAATAATTTCAAAATAAAAATATAAAAAAAAATGGGGGAAAAAACAACGGTAAACTGAATTGAAATAAACCAAACCAAATGGAAAATATGAAAACAACAAAAACATACATATAAATACTCGTATGATGTACACACAAACAAACAAACAAAAAAAAATAGTATTAAATTAAATTTTTCCTTTATTTTTCTTTTTGTATATTTTTTTTTGTCTTCTTTTTATAATTGGAATGAGACGGAAAAGGAAAATAAATAAATAAAAAAAAAAATTTGGTGTGGTAATATCATTTGTAAAAATTCTCACGATATATCTTCAAGGATTTTATGAGTTTCTTGTTGGAATTTAAGCAAAATATTTGGCACCTTCATCATTAGTACAAAATACTCGAATATTTTTTATATACATAACAACGATGCCAAATTTCATTTCGAATGTAATGCAGAAAACAGAATTCATGAAAATATCCGTTCTTTGGATAGTATGTGTAAACTTTCTAAATAATTTTTTTTTTTTTTTTGTGGAAGAAAATTTCAAACTTTTCAACTGCAGCTAAATAAATTCCAGGGAAAAAATTAAAATTAATTTTAAGATGAGAATGTACAGAAAATAGGTAGATACCTATTGGGAACTTTATTATTAAAAAAAATATCTCATCAGTTGTTTTTTTGGAACATTTCTCTTATAATTTGGAACAAAAGAAGGATGAATAATTATTTTGTTAAAGAATATAGTCGAGACAAATTTTTTTTTTAAAAAAAAAAAAATCGTTTTGTTTTTGAGTCATTTGGCATCAATATGTAAAAGTTAGGAAACGTTTTTCAGATTTTTTCAGATTTTCAACATCAGATAGTTTAAAAGAATTTTTTGGGAATAGCCATTTTCCACAATGTTTTTTTAGTAGGTACCTACTACTACTATTAATACGTTAACTGAATTCATAATTGTCCAAATTATACAATAAAGCTATATTCCCATTTAAAAATAAAAAAGGATTTTAAAACAATAAAAACACATATACGTACGTACACAACGATCAAGTAGGTATGCACATTCATGTTTTTATAGTTAAAATTTTACATAACATAAAATGAAAATGAAAAAAGAAAAAAGAAAGAAAAGAAAATTACAAGAATAGAATTACATAAAATGAATATGGGTACTCTAGGAAATTATCGTACGAAGAAAACACGTGTTGTAACGTGTATATATAACGTAATATGGTAACATGTTATACGTACGTGGCAATAACGTGTGGGTATGTACCTAGTACTTATGTACATTATAATAAAAGAAACAAAAAAAAAAGAATAAAATAAAAGGAAAAGGAAACAGGAAAACATTGCTGCTACTGCTATGCTACTAATGCACGTAACAGCAGCAGAAGCAGCAGCTTACATTATTTTTACATCTAACAAACAGCTAAATTATATAATAGCACCATACCATACCATAATCATCATTGTAATATTGTAATAGAATAAAAATAGGCACTAGGCAGGTCGGTCGGCAGGTGCAGTGCAGACATTCCAAAAAAAAAAAAAAAAAATTAATGCGAAAATTTTTAAAGGGATAATGGTGTAATGGTGAATTTTTATTTTTTGCTATTTTTTTGTTTTCAAATTGGTTTTGTTACCCATTTTCACTGCACCACATTATAATATACATAGTAGTATCGTGCTATCATCACCATCATCATCCATCCTTCGGTTCGGTAACTAACATTAAATTCAATTTTAACTGTGTGTAGTAGAGTTTGCTACATTTTTGTGTATTACTTTAACAACATATACATATCTATAAATGCATTATTTATATACGTTACTTTAGTATTATACGATTTTATATAATATCTACATATACATACATATTTATGTGATCATGTATACATTCCAAATTATCTAGGCTAGGGTATACATTAAATACATATCGAGTATGAGTGTATAAGTACGTATTACATTTTCATTTTATGATGATAATACAATACCAAAGTTGATTTAATATATTACAAAAATTTTCCCGTAATTCTGTGATACACTAAATAATATCGATTTTTCACACTTTTATTTTTTGCTTGTTGTCTATATGTATATACATATACCAATATTATGTACAATATTGTAGTATTCTTGTGTATGTATGAATTTTATTTACACGTATAAAGGAAAATTGAAATGAAATTTCGTAATAAAAATTTTGAAAGTAAAAAAATAATTACGATAAATTATTATATATACGACAACTAGAATTATCTAGGATATAAAAAAAAATAATAATAATAAGGGATCATATTGTATATTATGCTTACATATGTACATAAATATACGCAGTAATGAAATCCCTGGCACACTTAAAGTTGTGGCGCTGCTAACAATGATGACAGATAGTAGTGAACAGAACAAAATTAAACTAAGTATGGCCCTGTTTAAAAACGTCAAAATATGCTTTGCATCAATGTATAGCGTTCAAGAACATGCAGGCAAAACAGTGCAGTTGTTAAAAAACGTAGTAGATCAAAATTTATGCGCATAATGCAGTGCATATGTGCAGCGTTTAAAGTGTTGATGCGTTGTTTGCTAAATATCAAATTAGTTCGTAGTACATATTACGATATTACACAAATAATGGTGAATTGTAATTATTGAGATGTTTACACAAATATTTATAACTAGTGTTTCCATTTTTAAATAATTATAAAATAGTACAAGCACTAAACACAGTCAGGTAAAACGTTCAAAAACTATGAATCACTGCTTTACTCTTAATGCCTAAAATAAAAACGAATTGAATTTATACGGATAATGAAATTAAAAAATATTCACGTGATTAGTTACTGATTTCAAGAGAAAAATGAGAATTACTGATATTTGAAAAATGCGCTGTATCTCCATTTGCAAATTTACTTCCACCATTTTGTAATATGCTCATTGAAATGAATGATTTCGAATTATTCAGAAAAATTTAATAATTTTAAAGTTAGACAACAATTTATTGGTAGTTTATCATTCAATTGTATACGTTTTGATATATGTACGAGGGTCACACTGAAAGTTTTGCGCGGCACGGTAACATCTTACTATCAGCCGCCATTGTTGTTTTTATTTTGTAATTTGAAGTTTGAGTAATCAGCTGTGTTTTTTGGAAAGTATTATCTTCAAGCATTAATTTGTAGTGGCTTTATAAAATTTCATAGTTTGTTAAAAAAATGGATTTAAACAGAAGAGACATTCGTGTGATGATTTATTATGATTTCAAATCATCTTTAACACCAGATCAATGCAAAGAACGACTTCAAAATGCAATTGGTGATCAAGCTCCACATATCAGCACTATTCGCCGTTGGTATGCTGAATTCAATCGCGGTCGGTTTTCTTTGGGCGATGAGCCTCGTGAAGGTCGTCCTTCAACAGCAGTGACTGAAGAAAATGTCAATTCTGTCCGAAGAATGATCGAAGAAAATAATAGAGTGACCTACGAAGAAATTCGAGCTTCTTTAAGCATTGGCATGAGCCAAGTTCAAACGATTTTACATGATCGCTTGTTTGTGAAAAAAATTTGTTGTCGGTGGATACCACACCGTTTAACTCAGGAGCAAAAGGACATTCGTGTTAGTTGGTGTAGAAAAATGATTTCAAAATTTAGAGGTGGTGCTTCAAATTCAGTGTATGACATTGTCACAGGGGATGAAACCTGGATATATTCATATGAACCTGAAAGTAAAGCTCAGTCGGCGCAATGGGTCTTTCCAGATGAGCCAAATCCGACAAAAGTGAAAAGGGGCCGAAGTGTTGGTAAAAAAATGATTGCCTCATTTTTTAAACGTTCAGGTCATATAATAACAGTACCACTGGAAGATCGTCGCACAGTAAATGCAGAATGGTATACAACAGTTTGTTTGCCTGCAGTCATAAACAAAATCCGAGAAAGCCGTCCAAGAAGTCGAATCATTCTGCATCATGATAATGCGCCCGCGCATACCTCAGAAGACACTGAGAAGTTTTTAAGAGCATCAGGTGTTGACAAAATGACCCATCCGCCCTACAGTCCCGACCTAGCGCCCTGCGATTTCTTCCTGTTCCCGAAAATTAAAAACAGACTGCGAGGAAGGAGCTTTACCACACCAGAGGACGCTGTTGAAGAGTTTAAAAACTACATTTCAGAGATACGTCTCGAGCACTGGATTGACTGCTTCAACGACTGGTTCAATCGAATGCAAAAGTGTATAGATAATAAAGGAGAATATTTTGAAAAACAGTAAAAGGTGTTTTGTTAAAAAAAATTGTTTTAGTTTTTTGAGGCGCAAAACTTTCAGTGTGACCTACGTACTTAGGTGAGCTGTTGCAAAATCTAACCATCAAAAAATTTCTTTTCTCTCTCTTTCACTGTCAATTAAATTTTTTTTTCCATGTTACAAAATTTTATTCAATTAGGTAGGTATCTACTTACTTACATAAAATGCATTTTTGCAAAATTTAATTAATGCATTTAATCAATCAATAATACTGTTATAATATGACATATACATAATGGCATATTATGTACACAATATACTAGGTAGTACATACCTGTGAATTGGTGATGCTCCTGATGGTATCCTTTGCTGATAAGATATATTTGATGGTACTTGCTGTTGTACTTGTTGCTGTGTTGGTGGTCCAGTATCGGGTGTCCTTTGACCGGGTGGTGGACCACCGACCTGCACTGACGAACGTATAGCCGCTTCCATCTCATTCCGACGTGATCATTTATAAAAAAACAACACTACAGCATAACATCATTATGTTGATTTTATTTTTTTTTTTTTTTTTTACTTGAAATTTGAAATTAATTTTTATACACTCACAAATTTTTATTTTTTTTATTTTTTCTTATTTTTATTTTCTTCGCTTTTTTTTTTTATTACAAAGTTTATTATTACGTTTATTATGTAAGTATACGTGTATTAAATAGAAAATTCTATATATACATTATATGTAGGTATAGGTAATAACATAAAAATTAATTAAAAAAAAATAATAATAATAACCAAAATTAACTCACGATAACGAGAATATTTATTATAATATGAACCCGGATTAAACACTACTCTATGTTGGTAGGTAATTTTTTTTTATTATTTCACTTTATTTTTTTATTTTATTATATTTCTTCTTCTTCTTCTATATATGCATACCTATTTATTGCTATTTTTATTTTCTTCTTGCCATTCTTTTTGCACACTTTTTTCTTTTTCTTTTTTTGATATTTTTCTAAATATAATATGCACTTACTATTATTAAAGAATTTGATTTTTACTTAAAATTATTATGTATAATTGGATTGGTTTTATTTATTTTTTTTTTATTTACAATGATGATTATTTTTATTTATTTATTTTTTTTTAAAGAAACTTTTTATTTTTAACTTTTCTGTATTTTAATTATATTGTACACACACAACACACACATATCAATAACGTTTTCTTTTGCATTCATTAATTTTTTTTTTGCCTTTTTTATTTTAATTTAATTTATTTATTTAAATACATTTTTTTTTTCACTTTTCTTTTTTTCAATTTTATTTTTTTTTTTTTACAAAAAGAACTTTATTATCACTTTTATTTCTTTACTAATTTTTTATTTTTCCTTTTGCATTAGAAAAAAAAAAAACAAAAACTAAAAACAGAAAGAGAAAATAGAAATTTATATGTATAAGGAAATTTTTTTAAATAATTTTTTGAAATTTTTTAGGTAATTAGGTACTAATAATTTCTTATTTGATTTTATAAAATATGTAATTATATGTAACCTACAATTTATTTTTTTTTCTTTATATATAGCAAATTATTTCTTCTTCCTTTTTAGATTATTATTTAAGATTTAGAAAAAAAAGAAATTCATTTAATATTTATTTTAATCAATTATTTTACATATGTACGTTTACTTATATTTAAATACATATCATACATACAAATATTTGTGAAAATTTAATAATTTTTTTTTTTTATAATATTAATTTATTACATATGTACATATTATTATTATCATTTTATGTACATATTTATTTATTTATTTATTTTTATTTTTAATATATACAACCTCTCTTTTATTATCATTGTTATCATTATTATGTTATGTATTTCTATTTATTTATTAATTATTTTTAGATTTTATTTATCGTTTTATATTTTTTGTTAGATAATAATTATTTTAAGAATCACGTACATAGCTACATATTTTTATTTTGAATTTGTTATAAATTTTCTGAAAAATTTCATTTCATTTCTCATGTTTTTATTTAAATATTTTTCGTTAACGTTTGTTTTTTTTTGGAATTATTTTTTCTTGTAATCTTATTTTCTTTTTCTATTTTTATTTTCCCTTTTGATTAAATTTAAAAAAATATATACATACATACATGAATTTATACAATAATAACAATTAGTTACAGGTCTACATACATAAATATGGATACGTTTGCAATGAAAATATTTTCGAAAAAAAAAATAATAGCGCACACATACACACTTTTGAAGAAAACAAAAATTCTATTTATTTATTCATTTAATATAGGTATTTTATTTTTTATTCAATTTCATGAATTTTTTGTTATAATTAAACTTTCAATTTAATTTTTATTTGTAATTTTAATTTAATTTTTTTTAGTGACTTTTATGCTTAAAATATTTAATAAATTTGTGGGAGTTATTAAATAGAACATTACATATAAATAAAATGGAAAAATAAGAATAAAAATAATCAAAAAATTATGAAAAATAAATTAGTATAATTTTTATATGACGTTTTTATTTTATTTTATTTTTCAAATAAAGGTGAAGGTGAGTTCGTATTTAAATAGTGCATTGCTTATGTTTTTGGCTGGTCTAGTCGATACATAATTATTCAGCTTCAAAATGTAGTAAGCTGAATTGAGCGTATCAAGTGACATCGTATTGATGCATTTATGAATTCAGTCTTATTAAAAATATATAAAATAATATTAATGACAATTTCTTATAAAAAAATGAATATGTAATAAGGCTGACGTTCTAAAATGCATCGATGCGGTTTAAATGCAAAGTAACTATGTAGTTTCTAAATGTTTAAAGTAAAAACGGTTACACTATCATAAGTTTCAAAATGACAGTGACTCATAGCAAATATTGCATTTTTTTTTATACAATCACAATCACTTCCTAACATCGTCGCTTCAAAATGTCAAATTTAAAATTATGCGTTTTTGATACAATGGGTGCGTTCAGTTCATTCCAGCGATGCAAGTCAGCGATGAAAATGCAGCGATGTTTAGATAATCGCTGTATACAATTTACTGAACTGTTTACAGCGGAAAAACCCGCTGCAAACAGTTGATAGTTGGCTTTGCTGTTGTTCTAACATTAAATATGTCAAAATTTGTTTACGATGACTTTTAAAGCGAACTTTTTTTCAGCTGCAAAATATTTACATCGCTGCAAAGTAGCGATTATGCAGCGAAGCCGCTCAGTAAGAGAAATTATTGCAGCGATGGAAAATTATACATCGCTGCGTGGAACTGAACGCACCCAATGTAATAATGATATGCATCATATTTGCATCACTACGGCAATACTACCGCATCGATGCTTATTTTTTACATTTTATAACTCAGCCTAAATTTCATAATTTTATTGAAACATTTTAGCCTTGGAACATTTGAAATTCGTGTTTAAATAACACGGGTATAATTGTAAAGTAAAGTAAAGTAAAGTTAATCGTAAGGATATGTGTAAGTACTTATAGTAATTTTTTTGGGTATATTTTAATTCTGACTTCTTTCTTCCAAAACTTAGTTATTTTTATAATTTTTTATTAAATTGTACCACTGTACATCCAAGTACGTGTGTGCATACGATGTAAATTTGTGTTCCTCATTAAGTTGTTATTCTTGAAATTTTATTACTACTTACAACATTTTGTACATAAATAATGAAAATTTAAAGAAAAAGTACAAGAATGTAAAAAAATCGAAATGTATAAACTTATACTAGAAAAATGACAATGAAATGAAATGAAATGAAATGAAACTTTATATAAACATGAAATTTTATCTTTTACAATTTTCAAATTAATATATGTACATCTAGAAGTATCGAAAAATTTAAACTAGATTACAAGTTAAATCATAAATTAATAACACAAATAATAAAAATAATAATAGCTTGTCTTCTTTAAATAAATATTTTCACAATTATTGTTTTTATATTTCCAAGTGCAAAAGAAAAATTTTTAAAGGATGAAATTCTTTGTATATAATAATTTATCGAATAATTGATACTTTTTTGATTTTTTGTGTCGATATTTTGCAGTAAATTGAAGTACGATTCTAAAATATTAACGATAGATATTCAATTGACTTGACGATTTACCAAATAGTAAATTTGTCATAATATGATACCGTACATATATCGATCGCACTTATTTGGTATTTACTACTGCACTGCTACTATTTTGACTAAAAACTGTTAAGGAAGCTAAATGTATTTAATTTGTATCAAATATCACGAAAATTACTAAATATTCTGTTGAAAGTAAGACTGTAATAGAGATGATGAGTGAAATATCAAATTTTTTTTTTTTACAAAAAAATTTACAAAACTTCTATTATCTGCAACGTAAATTTTCGTTGTTTTTTTTATTTACATTTCGAAAATAATGATGATGGACATTTATGATTTATGGTGAACATTGTTACGATAAAATAAAATTGATTATGTATACAATTTTTACTATCAATTGCAAATATAATACTCGTTGTATGGTAATCGATATCCATTAGAATTTTATGTTTGACGGCAGCAAAGCGTATTTTGTTTTAGATTTGTGCATGAACATGAATGAACATCGTTTCGATACCACTAATATACGTGTATTATTTTAGTGATTATATGTTATTTATATGTGAAATATGCGAATGATAAGTGACATCAAATGTGGAAAATCTGCAAAGATAATAAAAGAAAAAAAGAAAAAACATATTTTTTAATAATTTTCAATGAACATTAAAGAAATTTCTGGATAAAATTAATTAAATTTTTTGATACATGAAAGAATTTTGAGTAAAATTTTTAAAAATTTTCCAATTATAAATAGTGATCGAAAAGCAAAATTTTTTTTAAAGTACTCGTAGGTATATAAAAGATTTTCATTCAATGGTAGGCAAAATTTTAAATCATAATCGATTTAACAATCATTAGCAAGCATATCATCTAATGGCAGTTATGACTTAGCAAACCAGAAATGATGAATTACAACAAAATGGTGTGGCATTTGGTTAAAATGGATATAGGCAACTGATTAATATATTTCAGAATTTTTGACATTTACATATACAACATTTGATTTACATCAATGTCATTGCATTTGACGTTTCAGAATTCGACCCTATTATATAGTACATATAATATTTTATGCATTCTGCACAGGAACCTTGATTTCATTTCTTCTTTATAATCTGATTTTATTTTTTATGAAACTAATATTCATATTTTTCAATAGGCAATTTATTCCTATATATGTATATATGTATGTACATTACATTACATTTTACAGTAACTAAATTTAAATGTTAATTTACAATCCCCAAAAGTAAATTGTAATAACTTTTCAAATTTACGGTACACTATTTATTACCAGTCCTAACAAAAAAAAAAAAAAAAAATGAAATGAAATTTATAAATACATTATTATATTTATGTACATACATAATAACCCCGACCCGACAAAATAATAATTCATTATCAATGACGTCACGAAGGTGATTAAGCTCGTAAATATAAAGAAGAAGAAACATATAAGAAAGAAAAAAATACTAAATAAACAAAATAATGGAAAATAAAATGGAAAACTAAAAAAAAAATACCTACCTAGTAATAATAAAACAAAAAAATCAAAATAAAATAATAAAAAAAAAGAAAAACAAAAAACAAAATTTACTATGGAGATATGTAGGTATGTACCTGTATTGTGTACATACATTGTGTTTATGTATGTGTATGTATTGTATAATAAAATAAAAAATATATTACAATTGCAGCAGTAATTTAATTCAAATACAGACCACACCACACCGCACTAATCATTACTTACTAGCTTACTACTACTACTTATGTATGTACTATTATAATACACACCACTCGTAAATTACTATTCATTTTTATTTTTATTATTTTTTTTTTTGGGTTATGTTAATGTTATTCTATTGTGTAGGTTGGTATACGTATGCATGTATAACGTGTGTTAAATAAAATACATATGCTTATATATTATTTATATGTATATACACACTAAAAATATATGTATATAGGGTACATAGTACATATTATTATATCTATTATATCATTTAATTTATCATTCACATTATTATAAAAAATTATTTACAAAATATAATAATGCAAATACATAGCAACAAGCACATACATATATTTTTGTACATATAAATATATGTACGAGTATATAACATTTTATATAATAGCAAAAAAATAATAATAACGAATCGAAAACTATACTTAAAAAATGTACTTATGGATGAGGCTATCTATCTACACAAAATAACAATAATAAAAGTAACTTACTTACAATACATGCATGCCTATAGATTCTTATTAATGTACAAATAGCTAGTTATATAAATTTACCTATCTACTAGGCTGTTCAATAAGAGACGGCGGTATTAGGTTCGTCGTTTTATTTTTATAAAATTGGTATACTACTTTTTTATGATCATGTGTGAAGTTTCATGCAGATCTGTTAACTTATTTGTATATTTGCAGCTGTTCAAAGTTGACGTGTCACAGTCACACCTACATATTTTTGTAAAATGGAAAAACTTGAATATCGTGCAGTAATAAAATTCTTATTTTTTGAAAGTGTAGGTGTAGCACCAAAACAAATTCATGAACGACTAGTAAAAGTGTATAAGGACTCTTCATCTTCAATTCGAATTGTAGAAAGATGGGTTGCTGCATTTAAAAATGGTCATACAAGTCTTGAAGACGATTCACGTGAAGGACGTCCAAAAAGTGCATCAACACCAGAAAATAAAAGAAAAATACAAAATATGATTTTGGAAGATCGTCGATTAACCGAGAGAGATTTAGTATAAGCTCTGGGCATCTCATTATTAGGCAATGTGAGCAATATTTTAGCTGAAGTTTTGGGTTTACAGAAAGATGTGTGCAAAATGGCTGACGCTGCTGCATTCGCTAACAATGGAATAAAAAAACGTGAAAACGTATTTTGACAGTCTTCCAGATTCTCACTTCAGGTATGGAATCCATTAATTAGAAGATCATTGGACCAAGTGTATTCAAATTCAGGGAGATTATATTGAATAATAAAGTGCATTTCAAACCAAACCATTATCGAACGACAAAACTTATTGAACAACCTGGTATACTCAACATAATTTTAGATCGTTCGTATGGAGGACGAATTCGATATACCTCTCTACCTACTTATATGAAAAATACATATTCATATATTCATAGTTCTATTATAGTACATCATAGCTTTTATTTAATTTTATTTTTAAATCAAAAATAATATTAAAAGTGGTATTACACACATTATGGAAATTATTTGTAGATATACGTACACACATACGTATGATGATGGTTTTGTTGTTAAATCAGTTTGTGTCCGGTATATATGATGCCAATGATGATGGTGGTGATGAGTGGGGTTTGGTTGAGGTGAAAATTGAGTAAAAATTTTTTTCGAAAAATAAGAACAACACGAAGAAGAAGAAGAAGATAAATGTAAAATAAATCAGGCACACACAATATTAAAATGAAACAAAAAAGACATATGAAACCAAATAAAAAAATGCAATGAAAAAAAAAATTATTAGTGTTTCTGTGTCGTGCATGTAATACGAGTATACTATATATATCAATATCTGTATATTCACCCATTCATACACACATATGTTATGTACAAAATACAATAGGTTTATTATGACGAAACAGACAGATAATAATTTTTTCATATGAGAAGAATCCCAGCAAAGCAATATCCATCCACATGAGTGTAGTACAATAATACCAAAACCAAAAAAATATATAGGTAATAAAGCTTTAGGCAAAGCCATATGCGAAGTACAATTATGTTCGTACCTATATGTGGTGTAATCACAATGGAAGCAAATAAACTATCAACTATCAGAGCAAGCAAGCAGTTTAGGTAGAGCTAGAGATACGATACGATACATATAGGTAAAGGTAGTATACAAAAACCAGGAAAACCAGCAAAGATGACAGGGGTAGAGTTTAACATAGCAGTAATCACTTGGCGACGTAATAATAAAAAAAAAAAATCTGAAAAAAAAAGAAAAACACGTAGAACTAGTTTTTTTTTTAGTTTCGTCGTTTTTTTTTTCTTTCTGTCATGCATATACAAAGTAGTAAAAGAATTCTGATGATGAATTTAATTTGAAAATAAAAAAAAAAAAAGAAAAATGAAAAAGAAGGTAAGAAAAAACAAAACATGTTTTTTGACTGAGAAAAAAGACTCCTCGTCGTCGTCCCCGTACTACATCTCATCTGTTATCCAAAAATAAACTTTTGTTGACGAACCAAAGATTTTTATTTCTTTTTGTTTTTTTTTCTTTTGATTTTATTTTTTGTGAACTCTGATTATCATCCACTGGCACTGACTCCCCGGACCCCGCCCGACATTTTATAATACCTAAGTATACACTCGATGTAAAATACATTTAGGTATTACATGTAGTGGTACCTACTTTGTTTTCATTTTCCTATATTCTTCATCAAAATAAAATTCTATAAAAACTATTCTAGGTGTACGTACGGTACATAGATACTTACATCATTGCCATATAGCCATCATATTACAATTAATTTACAAAAATTACAACTAACATAGGTAGGTAGGTATGTACATATATGATGTGCATATACAGAATATAGGAAGGAATACTTTACGTTTACAGTATGTGGTGGAGAGTGGTGACGGACGACTGACGGGTCTATTTTAGAGGTGGGCGATAGCGAATAGAAACTATCGAATTATTCGATAGTTGAATGATTTTCATTTATTCGAATACTAAAACATTAAACTATCGAAACATTCGATATTTTCAAAACATTCGAATAACTATTTTGCTGGCATATATGTATTTGTCTTACTGATTACGGAAGTGGCAGAGTTTTTGTCAGATTCCATTCCATCTGCTGAATCTGAAAATATTCACTTGGCAGTTTCGTAGATGAGTTTTGAAAGTTCTCAAATGAAAAAAATTGCAGGTAACACGTGTGGAAGACGTATGGCAATCTTTGAGTGTCAGATTTCGAGGGCAGACGTTTGTCTACATCGGTCATGGTGATTACACATATCTGACATGAAAATGAGCAAATTTCTGACAGTTTGTCAGTTCGGTGTAATATCAGCTTCTTTCTTCATTCTTCATACATTTTATTTGCTGGATTTGACATTTTTTAATTTAACTATTACAGCAATGTAATGCTGAAATTATAACCTACTAATATCATTGAAATAAACAAAACTGAAAAATCTGTAAATGGTTGGAAATTTATACTTTTTTCAAAATTTTATCATACTTTTAAAGAACGGAAATAAATTATTAAAAATAGTTCTTCTAATTTTAGCCAGTTCAAGTTAAAATAAAACAAAACTCTTCGGAATTCCACACTGATTTAAAAATTTAAGCAGAAAAGTCTTTCTTAATTAAATTTTATATCAAAACAAAAATGACAAATGGCACTTCAGATTTAGAATAAAAGGACAGGGATGTCGTATTAAGTGATAAACATATAACATAGTTCCATTTTCGTGCCGATTGGAATGGGAAATGGGACGGTGACGGTGGTATATGTCATTATTTTATAACAAAGGCTAAAACTATCGAATTATTCGATAGTAAAAACTATCGCATTCGATACTATCGATAGTTGAATTCATTCACTATCAAACTATCGATTGTTGAAATCATTCGCTATCGCCCACCTCTAGTCTATTTAAATACTGAACGAACTGACTGACTACACAATTACATTACGACTACACTAAGTGATTAGTGAATAGTGAACTAAAAGGCAGAGCGAAACTTGGCAAGTATGCAATGCAATACAACAATTCACATTACCAATGGTTGGTACATGATTATATGAAAACAGGCAACAATATCTGTATGCATATATGCAATCAATGCATTCATGCATGCTCATATGTAAAATAAGTTACGGTGAAATTCTATTTTGTATTTAATTCACAGTCATCATCATACATACGTAGGTACCCCGAGTATGTAAATGTATATCGTATATATAATATGTACAACAGTATAGAATTGAATTTTGTAAACGATATTATGTATTGTAGGGTAAAACTTATATGCACATAAAAATGTATTCCGTGCATATGTATAGTTGAGAAATTTTATTTTTTTTTTATTTTTTTAAAGAATAACGACAGGGCAGCATTACGACTGCATAATAATAGTAGAGTAGGTACCAGCAAGTACAATATAAAATGGGCAGTTATTTAATTTTATATCTGTTCAGTTTATCAGAGAACAGAAAGTTTGAAATTTTATTCAGAAAATATATTATGGTATAAATATGTACGATATTAAAAGGGGAGAAACTGCACTATAAATGCAAAAATACCAATACCAACATCCTCTGTACGATATTATATGTTTATGTTATGTGGTGGTCAAGTCTTAAGTTAAAGTCGACCTTTCATAAAAATGCAATTCAATATGTACCTAGCTAGATATACATATAGAGATGCCTATGTTTCTAAATGAATATGTCTGTACGTATAATAAAAGAAAGGCATTAATAATTGTAGGCTTGCTTGCTTGATATATTATGGATGCATTTATGCATCGTTGGCAAATTGGCAGGCTGATGGAAAATTTGAGCTAAAAAAAAATATAGATATATATGTACAAATATGTGCATAATCATATATACATATGTATAGTTAGATGTAGATGCATGTATGTAATCAAAGTTGGTTTCAATGTTTTTTTTCTTTCAGACGACGAGAAATTGTATGCATGCATATACCATTCTGTTGAAACTAAAAGAAATTAAAATGAAGAAGTAAAAGAATCTCGTAGTAGGTACCATGTGGCAACGGTATATGAGGTTACATGAAATACGAAATATGATCAAATAATAATAACCCGACTCCAGAGAAACAAGATTCATGAGGTGGGGTGGGGTGTATGAATGGTTATTATGATGATGAATATTTTTATATATGTAAATATATTAAAGCAATATAGTATGTACAATGTACCTACATGCAACTATAAATAGAAGATATTTGCATATACATATATGAATGTAAATACGTATACTCTTCGAATGTATGTAATGTACAGTAGTATGTTGTATCTACATATGTGAAAAAATAATAAAGAAGACTCGTTTGTGCAAGGCAAAAAATATCAAATGAACTTGTACAAGTATTAGGTAGGTACATACTCACATATTAGTATATGAAATGAATCAGAATTAGCAGAAGGCGGTAGTCAACATTCACTCTATTATATTACATGATTAAAAAAAAAAAATGTACTCTTTCAATAAATATAAATATAAAAATATATAAAACCAGTAAACAGTACAAGGATGTATGTTCTATTATTACATGCAAACAAACAGCAACCTTATAATAATCAGAGGTCTCTAAAAGTAAGTATACCTACCTACATTCGTACTTTGTATAATATGTATCTATGCATATTGCATACTGAAGCATTTAATGAATATGACTCTATTTTCAAACTCCTTTTCTTCATTTTTTTATTACTCAATTTCTATCTGCACTACAATTATACATTACATATTATTATAATTTTGGCATTTCTTATCAATAATAGTATGTACTTTTGTGTATATTCAGTCATGATTTTTTTTATAATTACGATCAAAATTTCAATAAAAAAAATTCGTGCAAATTTTAAGCTGAAAACAGATTTTGGAATCTAATTTTTATTCACTTTTATTTAAAAGAAATTTGACAACAGTGTCAAATCATATCTGTAGTAATGGAATGGCCAGAAACGATAGGTTGACAGGTCATTAAAAATGTTGAAAATGAATTTAGGTACTTGATAATGATAAAAATATTCTAAAAGATAAAATTTATTACTGAAATTTCAAGTAAAAACATGTGCAAAATTGAATGAAATTTTCATTTTGTAAAATAATGATTTGCAAATTTGATATTACTACAGCCACATTTTGTAATCTTCATTGAAAAAAAAATTTTTGATGATTTCTTAATAATTTTGATATATAGATCCTTTTTTTTTTTTTTGAAAAATTTCTTAGTAATTTTATTCTATTATTCATCACTGTCCGCAATCCGCATATATATAGGTAGGTATTAATATATTTTTGTGATGTGGGATGTGGGTACGTCTAGATCTACTACAATAAGAAAATTCTTCTTTCCAATGCTATACAATCTACAACACTACAACAAAATTTATTGACAAAAATAAAGAGAAACAAAAAGAAAACTCTTCAAGAAATATTTTATTATTAAAAGAAAATTGCAAATCTGTTAAACAGATGCTGTATTATAGGTCCCTATCCTTTTTTTTTCGATTTATATTTGTTATGTTATGATATGATTCTCTATTTACTCTATTTACTCTATTTTCTCCATATGATTCTCTCTGTTATAATAACATTTATTTATACGTACATATGTAGGTACGACATGTAGGTATATAATATTGTGAACATTATATCTAGTGTATATACATAAAAACAATGTTATATACACATTTTTAAACATTTATATGTGACACAAATGGAAATATTTTGTTGACGCAAATAGGTTTATAAACAAATTTATGTACATATATATGTATATGTACCTATGTAGTACATGCAGATATATAATTATTCAAGGCGAATAATCTTAAATATTTAGGTACATAAATATTACTCGTATATTTTGTGTACCTATTAATTTATATGAAGCTACATATACATAATATACAAGTAAAAAGTATAAATACTGCAATATAGGTATGTATATGTAAATATGAACCATTTTCTTTGAAAACTGTGGTATGATTTCTTATTATATAGATATACAACAATGGATGCGCTTAAAATTTGATACAATTTAATTCTTCGAACAAGAAAAAAACAAAACAAAAAATGGAAAAATGAAATGTTTAATTAGAATTTTTGCTAAATGAAATTGGATTAGAAAAATTTTGTTCTTTTTTTTTTAAATATTACCAACTAAACTTAAAAATAATCGTTCCAACAGAAAATCATTTTTCACATTACAAAAATTACAGTGAAAATTGATTCATAAAAATAAAAAGAAAATGAAATTTACAGATTTTTCAGAAAAACGTGTCTATATACCTTTTTAATTGAGTCTTAAAAAATTCCAAGGTTATCCAATATTAAAAAAGTAGGTACTTCTGATAATTCCCCAATGAATTCCTCCAAAATAAATAGGTACCTACCTACTTATTTATGTTCAAAATTTGAAGGAAATCTCGGGTAATTTTTGGGGATTCGACGTTTGACTTTTTGGTTTTTTAATATTAAAGTGGATTAGATTTTTGAAAATTTTCAAATTTTTTTGATGACAAAAATCTGTGCTTCACTAGGTATAGGTATTCCCTCCTAAAAAATTAATTCATGGTTACTATGTGCCAAAATTTCAAAAAAATCGATCCAACAAAACCAACTAAGATTATTTTTTGGTAGGTGGGTACCACAGTTATCGATTTCCCATAATTCTTAGTAATATTCCCAACTTAACACTTTGTACGATCAATAATCCAAATTGCAAAGTTAAATATGAATAAATTTTTAACAAATTAGGCAACAAAATTTTTAGCTCATTTGGAGAGATAAGTGTCCTAGATATTTAAATATCATTCTAATTATCAAAAATAAATTGAAAAAACATTAAAGATTAGAGTCGAATAAATTGCATTAAAAATTTCAGTTTAACGTCACAAAATAGGTACTAGGTAATCTAATTTATGTAGAATTTATAAATTTTTTGGACATTATCAAATATAGTATCCAAGTAGAAGTATCTATACATACTTAGTTCTATATCTTTGTACCTACTATGACTACGAATCCAATAGATTTTCCTGATTTAATTTAAATGGACTTGTACAAAATAATGCTATCTAACCTACGTAAAAGTGCCTAACTTTTTTGTATGTATAATTCTCCATTTTTTGTACAATATTCTGATTAGCAACAGTACCTAAATTTTTTTAATTATAATATTAAAAGACACGTACTAATAGCATTACGTCCGTTTATGTGTTCATGTATTGGCTATTTGTTTTATTTATTATTTTCATTTATCACATTTTTCTCTTCTTCAAATTATTATTAAAAATGTGTGACACAAAAATTTAAATTCAGTCAAAGATTTTTCATTATTTTCTTAAATTTCCTTTTTGATTTTGAGTACCTACAATTTTTTTTTTCCTTTTTGATCTTCCCCTCTAATGATACAAGTAAATAGATTTAGAATTTGGATATTATTACGTACATATACACTTGAATAAAATGTCTACCGAAAGTCTACATTATATACTTACGTACATAGATAAGTACCTACTAACGAAATTTGACAATAACAATGTTTAACTTCAATTTTCTTTCAAATATTTCATAAAATACAGGAACATAAGAAAATATGTAATATGCGAAAAATATTTTTTTTTATCCAAAAAAAACAGACAACGTTGCAGCAGTGATAATGTTTGTTTTAAATGAAAAAAAAAAAAATATATATATACGTATACGTACGTAGCTGCATTAAAAATTTACGTACAGAATACAGTACATATAATATAATTTTCAACTTCGATCGAAATTCAACACAAAATGGCGGCCAAAATAACATGAAATCCATTCGACCGACATACATACAACATATAACACAACTATATGACTACATAGTATATAAATATGTACGAGTACGTCTATTTACAGCATTGCTGCATAAGTATATTATTATATAGATATAGATACATATGGATGGATGTATGTATATACGTCTCTGAACATTTATCTTTTATATGTATATACGTAGATATATAATACGTATGTATGCATATTATATATATTTTATAACTTTTGCTGCTCTATTGCTATTCTATCTGTGCCTGCACTGTGCTGTGTGCTGTGTACATTCGTTCGTACAGTATTGTACAAGTTTGCTGCTATATGTTTTTGCTTCTCTTGTTGTTTTTGGGTTTTTTTTTCTGACTGATTTTTTTTTTCAATTCTGTTCGGCTGCCGTTATACTCGTTAGCTATATATTTACTGTACATAAGAGGACTATGCATGGTGTATTCAGCTATCTTTTATCTACACATCCATATATATATTCATTTGCCATACCATCATGATGCATGCATGTTTTTGAGAAAAAAAAAATTTCATTTCATATTTTCTTTTTTTTTTTTTAAAAAAAAACTTTTTTCATTTGTGTTCGTGGCATTAATTCACATGAATGATAAAATGCTGTTCAGCTATTTTTATATTTATATATACATACATAAATGGCTGAATATAAAATGTAAATGGTATGGTATATTACATATAAATAAATGTATATATACATTTTATATATTATATATACAACATTATGTTATATACATAAATTTATATACTATATAAAAACTTGTATAATGAATAATTATACGTACAGTGTACAATAATAATACGAAGAAGAAGAAAAAGAATATGTAAATAAAAAAAAGGAAAAATTCCCCAACGTTGCCATATTTATTTATTTTAGCTCTTTAAATTTTTTTAAAGCTTTAAAAATTTATATTATTTTGTACTTTATGTATATATGGTTATAAATATTATGCAAAAACTGTATATAGGAACGTATTTATTTTATATAAATATGTACATTATATAATATACATATATGTTTGAAGTTGTACGGTTGTACATATAGATAGAATATTATTTATCTTTTCGTACCTATAGATAGATAGTCAGTCTGTACATTTTATTATTCTGCAATAAAATTTATATTTTTATTTATTTATTAATTTATGTTATATACCTACACTATACGGTGAAGGAATTATGTATGAGATACGGTCGTGCTCGTGATAGCATATATAACTCGTAGTCGTAGCTGGTGTATACCTATTGTGTAGTATTGTATTTATTTGTTTAGATGAAAAATCTTCTGTGTTGTGTTGTTCTGTGCACGATATAATACATATTAATACCTAACAAAATATTATAGGCATTTGAACATTTTGATGTATACATTCTACGTTTATACGTATGCTGCACAAGAGTAAATAATAAAAATAAAATAAAAGCAGAACAAGAAAGAGAATAGGTAGTACAAACCATCACATAACACGAATGTATATACATAAGTATAGAAAATTAAATACAACCCGTTGGCAAGACAAAAAAAAAATTATTATATTGCATATATATACAAGCTGGATGGAGTCAAATTCATATTATGTGGTGTGCTGGTGTGTAGCTAAGCCATAGAGCAGAAAAATAAAATCCTACATTAGCAATACATCCACCACAAATTGTTCAGTCAGAAGTCAGAATCTCAGATTCAGTCCAAAACCTACATCTACAACCTACATATGGAGGTATACGTACATATTTCGCTCAGTGTAATGTATATATACATTATATTTAACTTTGTTCGCTTCGCATATATAATTATAAAATAAACATAAACGTTCTTATATACTACATATTATGTATATTTATAACTTGAAACAGCAACGATATATAATGAGACGTACGTATATAAAACACTACTATATTTATACGTATGTACATACATACATTTTTTATATACACTATGCACACTGAATAGATATAGATATGCAGATACAGTATACAAAGCTAGCTAGTATTTGTATTTATATTTTTGCAAAAAATTTTTATATAAAAAAGCAACGTTGTCAGATTTTCATTTTGTACATAATTTTAAATGGAATTTATTTATTTTTGTTTTGCTAGCTAGCTAGCTCTATACCAACCAACCAACATTATGTACATTTTTATATTCCGGAATGAAATGGGAATTTTATTTATTTTTTTTTATATATAAATCTTTTCATACATACATAATACAGCACATTTTTTTTTTCTTCAATTTATCCATCATGTATATAATAATAATAATATAGTACCTATGTATTGTATATTTTATATTATAGGTAGATATATATGTGTATAATAAATATAAATAAATATATATGCGCGTGTGTATATACATACATATATTATTGTATAATTTTTTTATTTTATTTTTCTTTTTTTGTGAGTATACGTTTCTACCTCTTTTCTTTAGTTTTTTTCTTTTTTTCTTTTGCTCTTCTCATACTATTAATTTCATTTCATTTCACTTCACATTACTACATTTTTATATACCTACATATTATATATTTTATATACAATCTTATTATATATGCAAGTAAATATAGGTATATGTACATATAATATATTAAAGAATAAATATATACAAATAAATACAATATTATCTACATAAATATATTCCATACATATGTATATGCCTGCCATGCCTTTTATAAACGTATTATATTTTATAAATAACATAACCTCTTACACATTTTTTTTTATATATTTTCTTTTATTATTTTTTTTTTTGTATATTTCTGATCAAATACCACATTATATATATATATATGTATATGCAAACAAATGTGTATATGATGTGCAGTGCACTGTGTACATATATAATTAGATACAAATATACACATATGTTTATATGCACATTATATTAGTCCATACATACATATACCTATATAATATCATTTATGAAAAAAATTTTATTTATTCGGGGTCGGGTTGGAAATTGAAATATGTACATAGATGGATGAAGAAAATTCTTTATTTTGTTTTCATTATAACATGATGATGATGATGATGATGTTTTTTTTTCCTCTATATTCTATGGATATTCTATATTATAGCGAAAAACAAAAAAATTGAGAAGAAAAAAAAAATATTATAATACGTACCTATATATATTTTTTTTTTTTAGAAATACATTACATTATATATCTAGTTATTTGTACGTATATAACCACAGAAGAAAAATATATGCTTGTATTGGACGTTTATATAAGGAAAAAGAATAGGTAGTATGTATTTAGAAAAAAAAATTATTAACAAAAATAAAATGAAAAGTTTGAAGTTATTTTTTCCCAATACAAAATACACTAGGTACCTACCTACCTATTTACTATAAAAATGTTATATCTATAAGAATATTATACTTGTACATAATGTATATTTTACAGTAAATAAATAATAAAATATCTAGTTATTACATACGTAATAGAAAAAGTTATAAAAATATGTAGATACAGACAAAGTTGCATTACAACACAACTAGCCAGCTTTACTACATTTAAAATTTATTATAATACAAAAATCTGTATATATAAATGAATGCATATGGTTGTGTGTGTATTTATGTAGGTATGCACTCACAGTCATAATAAATATGATGTATTGTACTTGTAGACCATACATTCTCTCCGTACATCTTCTTTCTATTTTTTTAAATTTTTTTTGTTTATTAACAGAAAAATATTACATATTATAATATTATGGCTAGGCTACACAAAAATATGTATCTATGAATGTATGCACATGCACATATACACATACATATGTAAGTAAATAAAGATGATGTTTGTACAAAAATAAAATATAATTTTTAAATCACGAAAAAGTATAGATAATATAATATGTAAATTGTACAGTGAATTACAAAAAAAATCTGCATAGACTAACATTATAAAATATAACAAAATTCTAAAAAATAATATGAAAAGATTGCTTGTAGTTAAAAAAATTCTTTAATGTAGGTACATTTTGAGATATTAATTTTTTGTAGCAAAAGTGTAAAATTGTAACATTTCACTCAGCTTTGAATGAGGAATGAGTGACCAACCCAGCTTGCTAACGAATTTACTAGGAAAAAATTTAGAAATACTGATTTGTGGTAATTTGTGATTACATGCTGTACATCATTCTAAAAATATATCAGTTTTTTAAGCCCTATCACGTAATTATGAACTTGCTTCTCTACCAGCAACGCAGTGATTCGCAATCTAGATCTACATCAAACTGTAGGTACACACGTGATAGTAATAAGTCTTTAAATCACTTCGGTGAAAGCCCTGGCTCACTTACAGATATGTACCTAGTTCTGTTACAGAAGAAGAAAACTCTATTGCAAATTAAACAATTTAATCAATTAATTGGTACCTAGGTTATTTGTTATTTTTTTAACTATTCTTTTGAATCAATTATACACAGATCGGTTGAGTTTCAAAATGTAAAAAGGCGGTTTCGATGCAATATTCAGCGTACTACGATGTTTAGCTGAATATTGCATCGAAACCGCCTTTTTACATTTTGAAACTCAACCATCCTGGAAACGATCTGTCGTTTAGTCTACAAGTAATTTTGATAGTAATTTCGGAACCATACCTATAGTTTGTTTAATTTTCCAGCCAGTAATCGATTTAGGTCTAGCCTAGCTTATTTAATATTTCTCTGTTCCTCAATATTCTTTGTAGCTTTGCTTAATGCCTAGATTTTTCGTGGAATTTATGAATCTTAGATTTAGAGGATGGAATGTGATTTTTGCAAATCACTGTTACCTATCTATCTATGCGTTTTTATTTTTCTCATAATAAAAGTAGGAATTGGAGCTTATTTATTCTTTTTGTACTCTCTCTCTCTCTTATTTTTAATAAAATTTTTATACTTTTATTATTAAATATACTACAGATTATTTATATTTATGTTAAATGATGGATATTAACAATATTAGGTTTTGTATATTTATATGTACCTATGTACTCTGCATAGAAACGTGTGTGGGTTGCGTTAAACTAAAAAAAAGTTATTTCTCTTTTAAATAACTAAATAAAAAGTTTAAAATAAGAAAATAGGTATAACTAAAAAAAAAAATAATTTTTATCTTACAGTTCTGGTTTTTTTTCTTTCCAACTTTCAACGTGATATTAAATAAAATTGATGAAGAAGAAAAATGAAAATTTGTCAACGTGGACAGACTTCTCCAGTTTTTTTCTATTTCGTTATCTAAACTCTTTTTTTTGTTGTTGTTGCTTTTTCATTTGGTAGATAAATTTTATTTACAATTTGATTAGAGGTGATGTGATGTGATATAATGTATGTAGATAACTACGACTACGAAGACGACAACGACTACGACGAAGTGAAGAATACCAAATTATATTTTTTAAAGAAAATTATCTGATCTATAAAACAAAAAAATTGCTGGTTTATTAATTCCTAAATATTTTAATTATGCAATGACGATGATTCGTACTCAGTAATCAAACTCACCCATACATAAAGTAGGTAGATAATTTAAAAACGAAAAAAAAGTCAAATAACGCAAAAAGAAAATAGATACTAGGCTGTACGGCTGTACCTAAACTTTGAGAAAATGAAGTTTGAAAAGTCTAAAACTTTAATTTAATTTAAAATTAGATTATTTATTATCAAATCAAGATATTTAGATGGTAATAGCTTAGTGTACTAATACTTTTACGTACTACTCCACAAAGAGATTAGAATTATAAATTATTTTCCGATTGATAGGGTAAAAAACTGAGAGAAAATGAAAGAAAATTATTTTGAGGTTTTAGATTTTCTAGACATGTGATGATGTGAGTTAATTTGAGTAAATTTAATTGCAATTTTTTTTTTAACTCGGTTTCATTTTCGAATAAATTTTTTTTTTTTTGAAATTTGAAACAGAGCAACCAACATCATGAATTAGTTTAGTGTAGGGGAGAGCGAGAGAGTCGAGAAAGTTTTTTGAAATCCAAAGAAGTTCATACTACATACTACCTAAATATTAATGAGATAATTGAGATAAAATTAGAAATTCTCTAGGAAGATAATATGGATGGTCAAATTCATGCACAACATTTCAATATACTTATAATTTTCAAAGTTTCAACTTGTAAATTGTGTAGAAGAATTTATTAAAGTTTCATGCAATAACAAAAAAAAAAAAAAAAATTAATTCAATACTCTGTGGATGGAGATACATATATGGAAAAATTTAATTAAATTAAGATCATACAAAAGTCTAGTTTTTTTTTAATAAAAAATCTAGTCAAAAAAAAATAATGATGTAATCATCACTGCACCTAAATACATTTGAGAATCATGCCTTGTATTGTATGTACGATATGATTTCGATGATAATAAAAATGATAACGATGAAATCATTATTAATGACTTTACTGCTTACTGTTTTTCATTTTAAATATAAAAAAAATATATCGTCTATTAGGTACTTAGTTGTTATATATATAATTTTTACTTAATTTATTGTAAAAAAAAAGTTTTCTTTCTGTGCGATAATTTCATCAAAATTTAATGTTACGAAGGGTGTGTCATGATTTTTTCTCTATATACAACTTCCATCTTTCATGGTCAATAATAATTATATATGTAATTGCTATCATTTAAATAGAAAAATAACACGATTTTTATATTTTACACCTCAGTACCTACATCTTTTCCTTCCAAATTTATTTTAATTTATTTAATTAATGTACAAGTACATATTTATGTAATTTAAGGTAATAAAGAAAATAAAATTACGATAGCAAACGAAAAGAAAAAGTATAAGAGAAATACATTTTCATTAAATTCACATTTACTTTAATTAAACTCCAAACGAAAATGATAATGATTATTGGAAATTGGTACATCTATATATTAATGAATTTCGAAATTTGAAATGTGTAGCCCATACTACCATACCATTCCATATCATGTCACTTCAATTTTCAATCTGTCTGTCAGTTAGTTTGAATGAAGAGTATGATGGTACAGTGTGGTAAGTTTTTTATTGTCAAAATATATATGTACACTAGCTGACCCGACAGACGTTGTCCTGTCTCAATTATTAATATTGAATTTGAATTGGAATAATTAAGAAAAAAATACTCCAAAAAAGTGTTTATTATTCTAGAATGAACTTTTCAAACATGCATTAATTTCATCAGCTGGTGAAATGAAATAATTTTTATTTTTATTTTGGAAAAAGAAAAGCAACGTTCAATTTAATACAATTGTATACACAACATTTTTTGTTTTATTTTGTGGTGCATAAATAAACAAATTTTTCGGCGCTCCAACTCTCGAACATGCAACGTACAGTTGACCGTGAGAAAAGCAAGCTTCCTCTAAATTAACTCCACACACCTGGAGCGTTTGCCCTTGGGCTTTGTTGACGGTCATAGCAAAAGATATCCGAACAGGAAATTGAAGACGTTTAAAGTCGAATGGCATGTCCGTTGGTATTAATGGAATGCGCGGTATTAGTACAATTTCACCTTTTGCTTTGCCAGTGAGAATTGTTGCTTGAATTAAATTTGGCATCAATTTCTTCACAATAGTGACTGATGATGATCAGATGTATGACTTGTAAATGATCAACACAATAATTAATTGTACATTATGTAGATGACTTATCGTTTGTATTTTTTGTGATTGAAAACTAAAATAAGTATAGATGACTTTCCCACCAGCACAGCACATGCCAGGCGTTTCGTTTCTGAATTTAAATGCTTTGCAATGTATACATTCTATATTCATTTGGCCAATGTAGGCATGCATGCTGTAATCAATTTTGGCATCGTAATTGAAAGCCGCGCGTTCCATTTGACGTATATCATAAGCGGATGTACGCCCACGACGGTTTCTTGGTGCTTCACTATTAACCGAATGATTTCTCCGTCTGTGTCGTTGTGTTTCCATTTCATTTCGTCGAACACGATCTTCTTCACTTTGTGATCTTCGATTTAACGCTGTAGCATTTGATTGACGTGAACGTCTGCCAATGTTTGCTCGTCTTGCACGTGGCATTCTTTCAGTACAGTATATTACTAATTGAATGTAAAAGCAAAACATTGAAAATTATTTCAAGAACAAATTATAAATTTATTAATTCAAAGTTCAATGTGTGTACGTGGTTAAAACAAACACATGGTTAACACTCACCAAAAGTATGTCTGTTCGCAATGAGAGCACGATATAAGAGAACTGTCAACTGAATTCCAATGACAGCAAATTAATATTAACATAATACACTTACAACCACATTTGACAACTGTGTACACATATACAGTCATACAGTACAACAGAAACGCTCATAGGCGGCTTTGTATTTGTTGTTGTTTTTTCTACAGTACAACAGAAACGCTCATAGGCGGCTTTGTATTTGTTGTTGTTTTTCCTACAGTACAACAGAAACGCTCATAAGCGGCTGTGTATTTGTTGTTGTTTTTCCCATACAGGCATTTCGTATGTCATAACTCAGGAACGGCTGCACCGATTTCGAACAAAGTTCACACAAACCACCTCCTCATAGAAAGGAACGAACCCTAAAATTTTTGTGACAATCGGTTCGGCGGTTCTTGAGTTAAAAGATTACCAAGGAAATGTAACTTCTTTTTATATATATAGATAAACTATGCAATTGACAGTACACACGTACACACTACACAGTGCAGTGACTGTAATAGTTACAGTACAGTACGAACAAAAATTTTATTCATTTAAATGAAATTTTAATGGATTTTGACACCGGAAAATATTTACAGAATTCAAATATTTGTGTTCTAATAATAAAAGTCGATATTTTAATAAAATTAAATTGAATAAAATGTCAAAAATAATAAAATTTATTAGTTGTTATAATAATAATTACGACGTATGTATATAATATGTATAATGTAACATAAAATATAATTTTAAATTTATTTCTATTGTAAGAAATAGGGTGGGTTACAGACAGGAGACCCAGATTCAGTGTGGACCATGAAAGAATCATAATTTACATCTTTCAGTCACAATCGAAGAAAAAATATACTATAGGTGGATATTGTGTGCAAGATAAATTCTTGATGAAATTACACATTTTCTTTTTCATATTCATCATGACTCAAGAACAAAAAGAAACAACTAATAAGTAGATTCTAAATTCTTGAAAGACGATTTATAACTTATACGATGACATCATTTAGATTTTTTTTATTCAGAAAATATTATTTAATTTAAGTTCTTTCGAAATGGGCATATACAACTTTTGTAATTATATTCATCCGTATGCTTAAAAATATGTATGGTATGAAATGTCATTCTTAATTGCTTCAACATATGTTCTAAATTTAATTAATATGTAGTCATACACTAATGTTATGAACCCCCTTTTTTTTTAACATACATATTCTTGTCTTGTTTCAGTGTTTTTCTTTCATCGAAATTATCTAAGTATAAACATGAGTTTCACATGAGTGGATTAATTCAACTTATAAAATTTGCATGTCAGAAATTTTTTCTTTCTTTAATGAAAACTTGCGAAAAAAAAAAATATTTAAAAATTCAAAGAAAGGTCAATAAAATCATCAAAAATACCAAATTGACCAGGAAATTTGTGTAGGTATATAAAGAAAAAACCGTTCTTTTATTCAATTCTTTCTATACCTAAAATGAAGTTATAAATGTGTGTAACTATAGCCCTATAGAGCACCTAATTTTGTTATAATTTAAGCAAGGACAAAAGATTTTTTCATAAACAACTTACAAAAAAATATATATATAATATATATTAGTGCAGAACAGGTAAAAATGAAAAGAAATCAAATTGGGGAGTTAATAATCAAAATCGATGATGAATACTTTCGATGTAGTATATAAGATGAATAAAGGAATCTTTAAAAGCAGATGTACACGATAGTGATGATCCGTGATATATAAACGGTATTAAGAATTAAAAAAAAAAAAAAACAATAAATAAAGCTAAAATCTACGTATCTATTCCATACGCATACGTATTCTTATTACCTGCCAGAGATTTATTTCCTGTTTTTCAAGGATTTTTTTAAAAATTTATCATAATGTCTTTTTGTTTTGTTTTGTTTTTCGTTCAGTTTTCTTTCATTTTCTTGACATTACATGTTATATAGCCAACGGTGACAAAGAAAACACAACTTCACCGAGGGAGAGAACATAGAAAACTCATACAAAAATTAAAACGACATAAGTATATAGGAATACCTTTACTATAATACATGGCTCTGGTTTAAATTTAAACATTTAAAAGAAAAAAAAAAAAATTACTTTTTCTTTTTACAAATTACAAATTAGTGAAAAGATTCTCGTAAGATCGTACCTACCTACTGACAAAAAAAAAAAAAAAATAAATAAATAGATATTTGCTTTACGTTGAGATTTAGGTAGAAAAAAATATCGATCTTTAGTCTTTAGACATTTACACAGCCACATAAAAAGTAAATAAGGTGTAGTAAACGCTATACGAGTATAAAGAATATTTTGACCTGAAATTCAAATTATACATATTTTCTAGGTGTACTATTTAATCATCAAGCTAAGGTTTTTATGAAATTTGTAAGTAAGATTTTTTTTCCATATTTCAAACATACATTCATATTATTCATGTGTATATATATGTAAAGTATAGATACATTTTTTTTTTCTTCTATTAAATGAAACGTATCGATTCATTTTGATTTTCATAAATTATTTAAATTTTTATGCTTAGATTCAAGATATTTACCTACATGTTCGGTTTTATTAATGGAACTGAATTGAAATTATTACCTGAAAATTATAATCTATAAGCAATAGACAATTTCTAGATTAAATTCCAGGAGATAGGTATATCTGACTAGATAGGTATACTCATTTAGAATTAGAAAGATATAATTTATAAAATGTTTATTGTGCAATAAATTAAATTTAAAATGCATGAATATTAATAATTTACTAAATGTGGTAACTATCTAGAAAATATTTAGGTAGGTATTTTCTCGATGATCCTAATACCTATACCTAACCTAGAATATTTAATAATTTTATTTTGGTAGGTAGTTTTTTTTAAATGTTTTTTTTTATTTGCTTTTAACTGTTTTTTCCTAATCAATATAGATAAAGTATATATGTATATATATAGGTGGGTATATTAGGTCATAAAAATATGCACAATTTAATAATCTTATTATTTTATTGACTAAGTAAATAGGTACCTAAGTACTCAATTTCATTAAATTTATGACAAATATTCGCCAAAACTAAATCCAAGCCCAATCAAATAAAATCCATTTACAGTGGTATTTATATCTGGATCCAATAAAAATGAAAATAACATTTTGATTTGAAAATAAAATAATTTCTTGTAGGTAACTCATCTTTCTTCGGATTATATATTTTCGAAAATTCAATATGGAACACAAATTTTTTACATATAAACCAGATTCTATTTTATCAAAATAACACAAATAATTGATTTGTTTCAAGAACGTTGAGTGTTTTACAGAGAAAACCACACGAATTTAACATAATCTCAATCTCAAAGAACAAAAAAAATTCAAATAACGTTGAATGAATATCGCATGATTTTATTGTTGACTTATTGTTCAATTAAATAAAAGCTATAATCTGTTTCAAGTTGTTCTCCAAAGCCTTATCTGCAAAATTGCTACGAAATAAATGATCATTTGGGTAAAACATTTCTTTTTTTAATTGTAAATTGCCAAATAAGTACTGAGCATAAAGACATATATATATAGTAATATCAATTTTGGATGAAAACTGAAAAAGAAAAAATATATGGTTGTTTTTTGACGTTTCAAAAAATATGGAACAGCACTGATTTTATCACCTGATTCGATATAATATTTACTTGAAGCAAATTAATTGATCACAACACAAAATTTTGAGGATTTATATTTTTGCTTTGTAGTGATTTCATCATAGTCATAATGTATTACTGTAGGACCGCTTACGTTAAAAATCAATTAAGTATCTTAGTTAGGCTTTCAAGATTATTTCACTAGTGAATTTGTTTCGTTTAATTAAGATCAAGACAAGACACACAGTGCGTACCTAGTCCAATTACTACAGCTGTATTCTCTAAGGAATCCATGTGGTTTTTTTTTGTCGTATTACATGTATGTGCTTACTGATCAATAAAATTTTTACATTAAAAAATAAAACAAAACAGGAAAAAAAAAATCTGTATCGTTGTTAAATTGCTGATTATTTTCTTGTAAAGAATTTTATTATGTACATACATATTTATTTTTAATACGAAAATTCACTAGTTTAACGTGATCTTAGATTACATGCGAATATGTACGAAATACACGTATACTACACAAATTAAAGTATGTATTAAATTAATTTATTACGAAATTATGATATTACCTAAAAAAAAAAAAACAACTTATTTATATGTAATGTAGACACCACACAATTCTTTAAGACGCAATTTTCCGTTAACGTTGTTGTTGCTTGCTCTGTTTTTGTCAAATTTTAATTCGCATTTACCTATTCTATTACTTATTTAAAATGATCGTTCATCTTTTACATATTTTTGAAGATTTTGAAGAATTTTTTTTTTTTCACGTGGTTATTTTAGCATGAATTCTGTTCAATTGGTTCATGAAAGTTTTAAAATTTTTAACTCCACTTCGTTAGTGCTAGACATTTTTGGTAATTAATTAGGTAGTTCATTCTTTGAATTCTTGCAAATCACTTTAATCTTTTAACAGCAACACTATAATTCACAGCACATTTTTTGTTCAATAATTTTATCTTCTTTTTTAGGTTAAATATTCAGTGTTCACCACATTAAAGTATACAAAATTCACTGTCATTCTACAGCACTGTGTATGCAAAATGGAATCGAAATATAGGTACCTACCTACCTACTATTTTTCAAATTAATTTTCCAAAAAAATTAGAATTCATGATTATCATTTCTATTGTTTTTTTTAATAAATTTACGATCACATCAGAAAATTCACTTTTTATTTAAAATTTAACATTTCAATTTATTTTTAAATATAATTTTCTTCACTAATTTTATTAATTTTTAATTAAATTTAAATATCAGAAGTTAGATAGGTAGATAAGGTTATTTCAAAAATTTGAAAAAAAAAAAAAAAAAACAAAACAAAAATATTACAGGCAACATGAACGAAAATAATTTTTAACTGCATGATCATCGAATCAAATATGTAAATAGATATTCGAAAACCAGGGTTAAACAATATCATTCCAAACTAGTTTTCATTTTTCATTTTTCATTTTCTATCAAATAATTTTTGAAAGAAAATTTTCATTTTGCCCAGAGAATTATGAAAAAATTTTTAACAAAATCTGAATTTCGAAACTGAACTAACATTTTAGGATCCTAAAAAAAAAACATAGAATAATTTTTAGATAAAATTTAGACCGAAAAAAAAGGGATTTGGCTCCATAAATCATAAAAAATGTTTAAAAAATTCAAAAAATAAATTCAAGCTATTAGGTATTTTTAGAACAGAATCTTCATTTCTAAGCTAAACTTTGGACCAAATTTAAACACATTTTTGAACCAAATCATAGAAACAGATTTTTTAAAAAAATCTGATTGATTGTTGTAGACTTTTTACTAAAATTGTGGACTGTTAAATAAAATTGGATAGGTAATCACTTAGATTCAGGAACATTATATACACATTATTTTAGATTGATCAAATATCAAATTGAAATTAAATAAATTCACTAAAATTTAGTAAAAAAAAAAAAAAAACATTTTCTTTTCTTCAACTTACATTCAAATCTTTTGGAGAATTTTATTGAATTTTTAAATTCCAGAATCCAATCAGCTAGTAACCAGATTACTTTTTTTTTGTTTGCTTTAAATCCATTACCATATTTCCTTCATGTATCTCCATTGGCACCACATTATACTTAATTAGAATTAGGCATTTTTATCACATTATGTAATGTAGCTGCTGTATAAATAGCTATCGATTTCCACTTTTTTTTTTTAAAAAAAAAAATTTCACAATAATTTCATTTTTCTTATACTAATTCAAGATTTGAATATTTTCCATTGATTATATAAATTCGCATACTTATATATATTCACATGAACAATTTTACAAAAACCAAAAAAAAAAAAATAATATAAAATATAAAGTTAGCACCATCATAAATAAATCATTTTTTAAAAAAGAAAAAAAAAATGAAAAATTCAACAATTTCGATTTCGAGTGCACTTTAGAGCACACTTGAAAAAAAAAATATCTTATATTTATGTAGGCATGTATTTTATTTCTTTTAGTTATTTTGTGGCGGATGTACCTAGTCAGTCAATAAATTTGATATGTTAGATAATTGAAAAATTCTAAAGATGTTGGTTGGTAAGTACATTTCCAGACAAAAATTTTAATTCAAAATTTTAATTTATTCTTTAACGTATTATTGCGTCATTCAAAATTTATTAATTATTGAAAATTTGAAATTGAATTAAAGATCAGATGCGAGTTACATATTACTAAGTAGGTATATATACAAAAGAATCATTTCTTTTAAATGGCTTTATTAATTTACAAAGTTAAAGAAACGTTTCAAAATCATTTATCTTCTAAATTTTAATCTTCTTTAAATTTTTTTTTAAATCAATAATAAGATTTTTTGATCAATCTTGTATGTAAATTGATGATATTGCATCTGTTTTTTCCAGTAGTAGTAGTAGGTATTATCATCTTCTAAGCATTTCCTTTAAGAATTTGATTAAAATTT
This sequence comes from Villa cingulata, assembly GCA_951394055.1. Taxonomy (NCBI): domain Eukaryota; kingdom Metazoa; phylum Arthropoda; class Insecta; order Diptera; family Bombyliidae; genus Villa; species Villa cingulata. The sequence goes on along the minus strand of OX596025.1, from coordinate 25,236,629 downwards.
TTGAATAATTTTTAATTTATCTAAGGAATAATATTTCATTTTATTTGTATCTATAATATAGGGTGATACCTTTGACTTTTTCTTTTTTTTGGTTTTTTTTTTGTACAGTGATTAATAAATTTTCATATAATTTGAGTGCTAAAGCTGAACACAAAGCTTGTTGAATCCTTTGAATTTCATTTCATGCATTTGTTATCCCTTTTATTCTTTTCTTCATTAATTGTAAGGAATTTTTTCCATATGGATATACTGTATTTTTAAATAAAGAAATAATTTTGTTTTTTATTTTTAGATTTTTTTTTTAAAAAAAAATTTAATATTTATGTAACTACATAGAAATTGATGAGCATCATAAAAGGATTTAGGTATGTACATACACGTATTATCATTTTACAAATAATTTTCATTACACATAGGCAACAAATTTTAAAAATTTTATACAGATAATTTCTCTTTTAAAATATAATATATCCACATAATGAACATATCGGAGGTAGTATGTATATGTAATATGGTAATTATATGTAGGTAGCTCTGTATATTTCGTGTAATATATCCACTGATCACATTATTAAATCATTACACCGTGATAATGATTTTCATGATGTTGCAAATATGAGAGGTTTTTTCTATTTTATTTTTTCATCATTAAAAAGTATTCTCTAATGTATATGTTATCATCATCTCATCATACCGAAACCATAACCATACCCATACCATTATTATTTCCATCATTTGATATTCCATTGTAAAAGATGTACATATACAGAATGTATATTCAACAAAAAAAAAAATAAAATAAAATAAAAAATCAGGCTAGATAAATAAAAACGCCCGGAAAAAAATTTTGTTTTTTTTTTCTTTCATTTTATAGAATCACATTATTTTTATGTGTTGTACAGTGTGATGTGATGTACTCGTATATATGTAAATATAACAACACTTTCCTTTTTTTTTTATGGATGTAAGTATACATTTTATGTAATGCACATAGAATGGCTGATATGGTTATCTGTTCATTTGAAAAATTTCTAATGATGAAAAATTACATATGGTACGAATGCTTACCGTTCTCTAATTATTAATGTACATATTTTATAGCATATATTTGGATGTACAAAAAAAATTCTAGGTTATTATATCATATGTGTACCTACTACCTAAATTCAAATGGGATTTATGTATCCTTAATTTGATATTTATGAAATCAATTGGGAATTTTTTATATAAAAAAAATCCAAAATAATCTTCTGATTCTGAATATGTAGTGTACTGTACCTACATGCATGCATATGTACATATTAATAATGCCAGTGTATAAAAAAAATTGTAATTTTTCAGTTAAATTTTAATTGTAATTCTGTTTTTTTTTTCATTTTCATTTTCTATTAGCCACAAAACAAAATTTTAACATTTAGGTTAAATTGGTACCCCAACCCAATACCATCATCATCCATCATTATTTTATCATCACAGCCATTTTATTTTCAATTCAATTCAAATTTTTTATTTCTCTCTCCACCTCACATAAAAAATTATAAAACTAAATAATTTTATATTTTTAAAAATTTTTTAATTTTCTTATATTTAATTTATCAAACACAAAATTCAGGATTAAAAAAAAAAAAAAATCGATAAATTTTACACACAAAAAAACTCACATATCATGTTTACATAAAATATTTGACGTTTTTTCTTTTTTGAATTTTTAAGACCACGTTTGAGAAAAATTTTTTTTTTTTTTTTTGGATAAATAAAATTTAATAATGTCTAGATATGCTCGTAGATATGTTTATGTAGCTGTGTACATATTTAGGTAATTTAGTATGATAAATCTTTGGTCGTAATTAATTTTTTTCCATCTAACAGAACCATTCTTGTGGTTAATTTTTCTTTTTTTGCGTTTATAAGGATTTTTTCATTCTTTATTTCATTTAGGTATCTTATAATCTTTTGCACTTGGAATGTATAAAATAATATTATGTATGTATGTATGTATGTACACTATATTTAAATTTTTTTTATTTTTTATTAATCCTATTTTAATTTATTATTTAATTTTAAAATCGATGAATGAATATTTACATTTTATAATGAAGAATATATGAGTATCTACATATTCCAATGAACTTTTTTGTTGTAGAAATATGTATTATTTTTTTCTTTCAAAATTTAAATTTGTTGTAATTTACAAAAAATAAAAAAATATAAAAATAATAATAGAATAACAAATTTATACGATATAAATATAAATTTTAATTTAATTTTATTTATTTATTTATTTTTTTTTTAGTAAATTTACAAAAGAAAAGAATTTATTCTTCCCCCGAAATCTTTTAACACACACGATAATTTCTAAATATTTTTTTTCAATAAATTCACGATAGATGGAGTATGGTTGTATGTATATATGTTTCTATATATAGATATACAATATACATACATAATATATAATTCATGTTGTTTCTTCATGCTTGCTGACGTCGTTCATGTTTCATTTTTCATTATGGTCATATTTAAATTAACACGTACGCATGAATTATATACAATATGTACATATGCTATGTATATACATATATATATTATTGTATATTTATATATCTATATATATATTATATATTTATATAGCATTTTACAGTAAATACATTTATGTACATACATAATTATTTATTAAAATTTAAAATAACACACCTATTATTCCATATGAAATTTATGAATATTATACATTATATTTTGCATCCACTATATAATATTGTTTTGTTAGTATATTTAATTTATATATAGAACACAAATAATTTTATATATTATATTATGTATTATTGAACGAATGAACTCTCGGACTAAATGAAAAAAAAAATTATACGTACGGCGTGGCGTAAGAAAAATATATTGACAGCGCAAAATATAAAGTAAAAGCAAAAACGCAGCACATAAAAATCACATTATTATCAAAATTATATATTAAAAATAGTAAATATGAATTGTATATATGTATCTATATTAATGTGTATGAAAGGTCGACAATTGAATTGAATAATAAAGATAATTTATGTTTTTTTTGTTGTTGTTCCAGTTTGAATTTTTCGGTTCTATAAAACAAAAAATGCATGGACGTGTTTTCTGTTTCAATTTCATTTTGATGAGTTAAAAAAAAAGTATGCACAATGCAAACACACTTCTTCAATTCACAAATTCATATAATGATAATAATGTGTAATATGACAACTTCATTTTGTTGGGAAAAATTCATAATCATCAATATGGTTTCCAACAGCACTGCCAAATTTAATAGAAAAATATTTTTCGTTAGACATTAATTTTATTTCGAATTATTTGAAATTTTACGTTTTTGATATCAAATTCTTTAAATTTTCAAGAGAATAAAATTCTACGTATTCCCTTTTTTAATATCAATTGTGACACTACCTTTTAAACTTTAATTTGTCATTTACCTTGTAATCTAAGTTTAAAAATCTTAAAAGAAAATAATTTAAATATGGCAATAAATGAAAAATCTGAAAAGAAACATTCCTAGGAAATTTCATTTCAATTTCTGTTTCAATTTTTAAAGTTGTGTCTACTAAAACATGTTCTTCATAACCAACTTTCCCTATAGTTAACTCATATTGTTTTCGAAGTTTACGTTCTCGATTCATAAAGTTTCAAATAATACACAAAGCTTATGTATTGTATTGTTCAACTTCAAATAGGCCATTTATGTTTTTTTCTGTTTTGAAGTTTTCTTTTAGATTTTTGTCTGCTGGCTCCTGGCTGTTGCTGAATCTGCTTCGCTGAATGAAATGCTGATAATGTGCTGTTTAAATGTTGAATCTTGTAAAGTTGAAGTCAAGCAAAGTCAAAGTATAAAGTTTTCAAATTTAAAATGCTCTACACATGACTACACACTGACACAGTGACACTACACTGCTGCAGATCTACAGTGATACCTACTAAGTGATAACCATCCTGCTAATATTAGATTGCAATGATTGATCTGATGATTGATGATTGATTTCTAAAAATGTACGTTTTGATTAGCTAAATTTAAATATAAACATGATGTCTAATTAAATAAAAATGAAAGCATTAGAATTTTATTATTATATGTTCAACGGGTTTTTATTTGCTAGTTTACAATTAATTCAAATGTTATGTCATCAACATAAGAATTCCACATTTCGACGACCCCCAGAGCCAAAACTATACATACTTAAAGTCACTCCTTGTTATTTGAGTTTTGAGGTTGTCGTTTCTCTTTCTATCTATGAAGCTACGCTATAGGCAAGGCTAATAAAATATATAAGGTTAGCTGTAGCGATACTAATAACCTACAAATTAAGTTGTGACGTCACAATGTAAGATTTCTTGAAGCATTCATAAGACCGTATTATGTTAGTCGAAATTTCGATGTTAAAAAGATGAATTAAAAGTTAAAAAATTACTAAAGATTACTATACAAAACAAATTAAGTTATTTTTAATAGTTGATAAAATATAGATTTAGTGCTCTAGTTCTAAAATACATTCGTGTTTTAAAAAACAACAATAACAATTTAACATTTCTTACAATATGACGTCAGATTCGGTTGAAAATCTGATTGTAAAAAAAGCAAAAAGTTTTCCTATATACGGCTACAGCTAACCTTATATATTCTATTAGCCTTGGCTATAGGTAGGTTTAGGTAGGTTAGGTGGCTTGGCTATAGTTTATTAAGAATGTTGAAGTTGAAGGTAAATGAAGTATGAGTATGATTGCAAATTACAAGTTAGAAGTTAAAACGTTACAACATCACCTTGCAAGTTACAATTACAAGTTACATTTATGATTCTGAAATCTACTTCTAACTACCTACAGCTGCAGCTGCAACTGCAATTGCAACACTGCGATGTTAGGAGCTACACGTTACGCCATTATTACTAACTCTAACTGGTTGTGCTATGCTGCTGAATGCTGTAATGCTGTAATGCTGATGCATGATGATAGTACGTATCTGTTATCTGGTGGGTGGTGGGTGGTGGGTGGCAAGTAAAGTAAAGGTATAGACAAAAGGCAAGGCTGCACTAATACTACTACGAAGGAAGGAATAACATTAGCATAGCACAGCCACAGCTACACTATACATACAAACAGCATTAAAAACTATTGTACGTTGTTTTGGTTGTGGGGGTTGGGGGGTAGAATGTGTAGCAATGCAGTATATAAGGTAGCGTAGCATGTAATATTGGGGTATTTGAGATGAGAATGAAATTGGAAGTTGTAGAATTTTGTTTTGATTTTATTTGATATTTTTGACATATTCATCAACATTAATACAACTGTGTTATTTATTTACAATTATATTTCATATCATGACTCAAATTTATACTACACATAACTGTATTGATGGTATAACCCATAAAAATGTAGATATATTTCCCTAAGATTATTTGGCTGGATTTTTGCATCTTCATCTTATGTGTTCCATTCCTTAATATTGAATGTTAGATGCCATTTGAAACAGAAATTGTTTTTTTTTTTTTTTGATATAGATAGAATATAATCCTGTAAAATGAATTGGAAAAAATAGTATCGTTTTGCTGGTTTTTCATCATTATCATCATGAATGTAGTTTTTATTTTTTTTTTTTTTTTGTTGAAAAATATAAAATTTATGTAAAAGGATTGGGATTAGAATTTTTGTTTAAATAAAAATCTAAATCCACTTGGTATATAGTAAGTGCGTTATTTGGGATTTTTGAATGAATTTTTGCAAATACATATATGTAAAAGCAGATGCGGTGATGCTGTTCTATGGGAAATGTTGTAATTGTCAGTATTTTAAATTACATTAATATCACAGATCACATTGTACTTGCATTTTTGTACTTGTACAAAGATAATCTTATGAATATATGTATATGTATAAGGGAACTGAATTGATGTTGGGCCTTCTCAGAATATTTAGGTTGCTCAAATCGAAATAAAAGTAAAGCCTCAAGGGAAACAAAAAAAAAACAGGAAAAACAGGGAATATTATACTTTTTACGCCTAAGAAAAATATTTATATTATACTTGATTTTGATTATAAAAAAAAGTATACAAAAATTCTTTTGTAATATTATACATTATATGTACAAATATATACATGCACTATTTTGCAATGAAAAGTAAGTATGTATGTGTACATACACGCACACATCGTTGACTGATTAAAGATCCGCTTTTCTTGGGGTTACGACGTTACAATTTACGAAACGAATATGTATGTACATGTCTCTTGTGATATCTTGTGTGTTAAAAGTTAACAGAAAATACACAAGTTCACAATTATTATTTTATATAAATGAAGTCTACAACCACAAAATGCAAAATAAAAAATATGAAAAAGAAAAAAAAAGTTAAATGTAGATATTTATTTACAGAATGTACGTACATATAAAAGTACAAGAAGCAAGAATAAAATTATTATAAAGAAAATGTGAAGTATAAAGAAGAAATGAAAGAAATATAAGAAATAAAAGGCAACAAAAACAGCAAACAAGCAAAGCTACAACTACAACTACAAGCAACATCATAAGCAAAACAAGTGAACATATAATATGTGGCAGCCATATTTAAGAAATACGTGTAGTTGTAGATAGAAGAAGAATATTGAAAATGCAAAAAAAAATAAAAAAAAATATGTATTTAATGTTGGAGCTGGCTTAAATAAAGTACATATATGCATCAACCAGCAAACCAAACCAGCAGAAACCATCATCATCGTCATCATCATCATCATCATTTTCATTATTATCTTCAGAAAAACAGCAGCAGTCATATTGAATGTACATAGTAAAGCAAAGTAAAGACACAGCCAGAACCAAATCCAACATCCAACCTATATAGAGATGTATACTAAGTTAAATGGCTCTTCTCTTATATTTAACACATACATTCCTATGGAATGTATATGAAGTACAAGTATGTATGTCATTTTTGAGCTCCCCAAAGACAAAGAAGTACACATAGTATATATATCCCTAAAGGCATTATACCATAATACAATACAAGATGATAGGCCAGGCCAGCCAGATTCCAGATTTTACAATCGCCTCAAGATCCGGCATCGTTTTTTTTTTGTATATATGAGTATGTATGTACATTATTTATACACATATGTATATAAAAACAAAACATATATAATGTTAATGTAATATGTATATATGTATGTATGTGCATTTATTTTGTTTTGATATTATTTTAATTTAAATACAAGGCAGTAATAATAAAAAAAAATATAAGAACATATAATGTAAATAAAGGTCTCATTGTAAACCATATTATACTTATGTACATATGTACATGGTATCTACATGATTACATGTTATGTAAAAATCTTGCACATACACATATATAATTGTCAATAATATCGTATTTTATATATTTTATATTTATAGGTATATACTACATACTTACGTACGTATGTATGCATATATTGTGCACCTACATGTAACGTTACTTTCCTACAAAAAAAAAAAAGAAAGAAAAAAAAAGTTCATACCAACCTACATGATTATTGAAGAGATTGAGTATGAATATGTGCATAAATAAAAGCATCATAGCCATAGCAAAGCAAGCATGATGCATAGCATGGATTACATATATTTTTTCTTATAAGGAATGTACCTCTCTATGTACTCTACATATGTGGTATGTATAAATTCACGTTGTATATAATATGTAGAGTGCTGATAATGATGAGAAGATATAAAATGTAAGTTTACACGTTTTACACATCACTTTATTTATACTATAGCTATAGATATGTTATGTACAAGTATACGAGTAATATGCATGCATCATGTAATAATGTATACATTTTGTATATAAAAATTATGTATCCTATACACACACATTAATGTATATTTTACATGTATTTATGTACAAAAATTATAAGTTTCATATATCATTGTATGTGTCTGATGTACACATTTTCTTATCGTTATTTTTTTTTTTTTTTAATTTTTTGCATATATATTTTTAGAGAGAAAAAAGATTGATATTATAGCGGCAATTTTTCACATCATAGGACATATGTACATACTACTACATAAATCTATAACATATATAAACAAATGTTTATATAACTAACAACACAATTCGAACATGTGCTCTTCCTTAAAAGAATCAAAACATATACAAATGAAAATAAAACACAAATTTAAAATTTAAAGAAAAATTTCTATTTATCCCGGACATCTATATAATAGTATAGTATGTACATGTACAGACAGAATTAATACATTTGTATATTATATCAAGTGGAAAAAAAAAATGATGATAATATTCCTGTTTTTCTTTCTATTATACAGATACATTCATATACATAGGTACTTACATAGGTTATAATTATTTTTATTTTATTTTATACATACAATACAATACACTATGTAGTGTAGTTTAAAATTTTCATTTATTTATTTATTTTGTAAATCGTAAAGTTATTTGTTTATTTTTATATTATACATATTTTATTTATTTATTTATTTTTTTTGTTTAACTGCAAGCAAACTGACCAAAAAAAAACTTGTTGGCCTCTTTTCTTTTCATATATGTAGTCATACCATTACCAACATATTATTTCGCCTAAAGATTATTTTGATCATCGCATTTCTCTATAATATTTTATTTATTTATTTATTAATTTATTATTAATACGAAATTATAATAAAAAATATTCATATAATTTCCGGCTTTAAATTATATGTATACTTGGTATTGGTATTATGGATTGGCATATATTGACTATTTATTTGGACTAAATACGTAAGTAAGTAAATGCTTATAAATGCATATTGTCGGTTAAGTAGTGACACCTTCTAAGTACAGTTTTTCGAAAAACTTTTTTTTCTTTTATTCAATTTAAAATTGAAAAATACATATTTCCACTAATTACTTCTTTAAATTTAAAACATTTTTTTTTTTAAATTTTTTTGGAAAAGTCATTAAAATTGTAGCAATAAATTAAGATTTTTCCTTTTTCTGAAAAAAAATAATTTTTGTTAGTTACGTTGTATCACTACTTAATCGACGATAAATAATATACAAATATAAAAATTTTCTGGATTTAGAATTAGAATATTTGTTATGATGATATGATATGTTTTCCTAAACATTATACGAGAATACACAAAAAACTGATCAATTGTATACATATACCACACAATATGTATATGATAATTTTCGTCTCTATATGTCTTATTATTTTCTTTTAATATTATTGTGCATACAAAGTATATACCTCGTTGAATGTATAAATTGCATGAAACATTAAATTTTTGAAAAATTTCCAATTACCTAAATAATTTTATTCCATATAAAATATCAGTTTTTCTTTAAAATTTTCTGTCGAAGATCAGTTTGTTCTTAACAACATTATTCAATACCATATTCACAATACCCGATTTATATTTTTTAATTGAATGCAGAAAAAACAAAATTAAAAAAAAAATAAAAATGAAAATGCAATAATTTCAAAAAGATAAAGAAATACATAGTATGTGTATACTGTATAGGTTATGCTACGTACTCGTATACATGTGTAATAACATGCTATAACATTGCTAATAATAATAATCATCATTATCATTATATTATATTATATTATTATGTCGATGTCGGAGCATCATATGTATATATTTTTCATATTTTCATTGTGCATAAAAAAAAAAAAAAATAAAAAAAAATATGAACTGCACGTATATAAAATTTAAATTACCATAATAACAGAAAAATAACTGATATGATATGACCTTTATTTTACTGTATACATATGCACATACAAATGTCTATGCATATGCATTTCTATATAAAAATACGAGGGTCGTCTGAAGAGTTTCTAGTCTAACATAGAAACAAGTAAATTTTTTTTTTCAAGATTGTCACCTTTAAAGTCTACACATTCTTCTCAACGATGCCCCCATCCCTTTATAATCTCTCTGCAAAATATTTGCTTTTACGAATACGATGACGTCTTCATTTAATGAAAACTTCTGTCTTCTGAGTCAAATTTTGAGTCTAAAGAACTGGGCAAAACTCGATAGAGGCCAAATCTAGTGAATGCGATGGATGATTAATCAATTCCAAACCGAGCTCATAAATTGGCAAAAATGCCAACTGTTGAAGAGTGAGACAATATTCGATTTTTTCAATTTTTATAAAAATAATGAAATTGTGTAACACAAAATGATTGCTGTTAAACAACAAACGAGTTGTACAAAATGGCTACAATTTTCACAGTCATCTTGCAAGGTATTTAGTATCAGCGTCATCTTCATTTCGAAGCTAGAAACTTTTCAGATAGCCTGTGTATGTGTGTATATGTATTTATTTACTTTAAATATCATTGTTTTTTTTCCTATATGAATTTTTAGACACATATATAAGATACTGACACGTATTATGTATATATATACATGCATACAAAATACTCGTTTGTGCATTCCTTCATTTTCATTATTAAAGTGCAATCAATATATAAAAAATTTATAATTTTTTTTATAAATTCTTATATTGTACAAACATTTATTTATATGAATATTTATGCAGATAAATGCCTACATACATACCTATGTATATTTATGTGTGAAAATGTACATTTATATGAGCTAACGTATATGTATGAATTTTTAATATCTTCTTCGAAATGTTACTTTCCATATATAGAGAAGAACAGTCAATCTTTTTTAACTTTTTTTTTTTTTAAATTTATTTTTTAATGGAATTCATACTAATAGTAGTATAAATATACATTTGGTTATATCATTAACACTTTATAGTTTATAATTATACGAGTACATTTATACATATTCCTTTCTTATATACGAGTATGTATATCATAGTATATCTGCATACATTTATTACTTCTTAGATAATAATGCACACATTATTCTCGTTTTCATTCAAACATAATAGACCTACTCTTGGATTTAAACTGGACATGTGTGTACAGCGTCGGTTTTAGTATCTTGGGCGCTCGGTGCAATTTTAAAAATTTCGCCCTTTATATTGAAACTTTAGATACTAAATTTAAACTTTAATTTGATTTTTTTTTTATTAGATTAGTATTTTCATTGCTCAGAAAAAGTTGATTTTCTATTGAGTTGATCACGAATATTGTACATTACAATAATCAAGAAAAATCAACTAAAAAATATGCAATAAAAATGTATAAAATTTTTGAAAATTTTTTTTTGAATGCTTTTTTTTTTACCGTATATGAGGTAGAGGTTATGTGATGTTGTATGTTTTTAATTTCAAAGTAAAAATATGATGATAGTTATATTTTTGTATACTGCTAGCCATAGTTATATTTTTGTATACTGCAAGCGGTATAATAAAAAACAATGATCAACACTTTAACCATTGAGACACTTTAACCATCTAGTTTCAAAAATCCTCTTACAATTTTTTAAAATTTGTTCGTTATGGAAAAAATTTGTCATTCTGATCCAAATATTTTTGTAATGAAAAAAGGAATAAAATAAAATAAAATATAAAACAAAAGAGAATCATCATTAACATAGTTATATAGTTGATAGATATGGATGGTTGTTTTTGGTTACATAGCTGATGTGCTAACTCTATAGCTTATAAGAGTTTATTTTATGCTATTTACTTTTTTAACTCAAAATTTACTATTGAATGAAAAAAAAAATGTTTTTTATTTTTATTTTTTGTTCTTGATTTTTATAATTAGACGTCTATCAACTCGACTGCTACAATATGATGAATGATGACTTTGTGGCTTGTTGTTTGTTGAAGTTATGCACATTGTCTGTACCTTACATAAATACATACACACAAGTTGTGGTTTCAGCTATGATTTTAGCATCAGTAATCTTCTGTAGACTATTAAAAAAAATGCAGGGTATATACAGCATTAATGCGGTATCAAGCGGGTATACCATAGTCTCTGTCTGATGATGAGTCTAAAATATATGTACATTTTTCCGATTCATTTTTCATTTTCATATTTTCATATGCATACAAATTTATACAAAAATATTCATTAATCAATACACATTCTATAATATAAGTACATATGTATGTACATATTATATATGATGCTCCATCATGATTATTATTATTATTATTGCCATCATCTTTGTCCGTCATCATTGTCGTCGTATATAGTCATCATCATCATCATCTTCATCAAGAAGTCATCATTATCATTATTATTTTCATTATTATTATGAATACATATATAGAAATAAAATTTAAGCAAAATAATATTAAAAAAAAATAGGATTTAATACATAATCGTATGTATATAGTCTCAAATATAATTGCCAAATATCATTTTTTTTTGTCGTTTTAAATGAAAAAAATTTTAAAAGAATTTTATTTTTCGGATAATTAATTATTAAAAACAGCTTGAAAATATACATACTCACATATACATACATACATAAAGATATTTATTTTTTTATTTTATTTTTTTTTTCATATTAATTAGCGGGAGTACCTTTTATTAAACAGATAATTCGATTCTGGACAGATACTAAATACCTATAGTGTTGCATACATAAGTCGTATTTTCTTTGAAAGTAGTGTAAGTCATTTTTTGTTTCTGAAAAAATTATGTAAGTAATTGATAACAATCTCAAGAAAAATCTTTCAAAATGTTCATCATTTTATCAATCTTAAATTTACCTGTTAACCTAAGATAGTTCATGCAATTTAAAGGAAGCTCTGTGTTTTAGTGGTAGACAACCTTAATCAATTCGAATCAATTCGAAGTCATATAAGTATGATTTCCACTCAAGGCCAGTGTTGCCAATTATCAAACCGGGCCCGTAGCTAAATTGGTAGCTAAACTGGATAGTTTGTAGCTAAAATTAGAAAAATTTGGTAGCTAAATCGTAGCTAAATTTTTAGAGTTTGAAAGTATGATAATATGGAAGTCAAAGTCACATATTTATTAATTATTTTGTATGGTTACAAAAAAAAGTAAATAAGATTTCAACATTTTATTAAAAAAAAAATGATCAGAACCAAAAACATTTTAACATTTTATTAAAAAAAAATCAAATGAATAAAGTAAAGGAACTTTAAAAATATATATTTCAGTCTTTTCTATTAATTATTGACAATATTTCATTTATATTTCCTATTTTTCCTATATTTCCTATTTTGCGAATAATATTTTCTGTTAAGTCGTATTCTTTACAATATTTATTATGTCTTTGCGTTTGCAAACCAAATTTAATTGATAAAATCGAGTCCAATGTTTTAAGTTTCATTTTATTCCTTATTTTGTTCTTCGCAATATTCATTGTACTAAATATTCTTTCTATGTCAAAAATAGAATGAGGAAGAGAAATTAACTCATTTAGGTTATCTTAATTTCCTTCAGCTCAAACTCAAAATCATTTTTTTTTCTTTTTTTTTCAACACATAATTTAATTACTATACTTAGTTTCAGAACAAGAGTTTTATATCTGAATAAATTTACTATACTGCTAAAAACTTTCTACTACGTTTTTCAAAATTTTTCGAAAATTTCGATATTCGAATTTTAAAATGGTTATAAAAAATGCTTATATTGTTTTAAATTATTTTTACTAGCCAAATACATTTCTAGCTACCACTTGGTAGCTGAAAATTTGTATTGGTAGCTAAATTGCTACCGGTAGCTAAACAAAAATTTTCGTAGCTGTAACTGTCCTTTGGTAGCTAAATCTAGCTACCGCGTAGCTAAATTGGTAACGCTGCTCAAGGCAAAAGTAAGGCGTCAAATTCTAAACACAATCAAATTAGACAGCAGATATCTGTTACAACAACATATCGTTTAGTACTTTGTTAATGAATGCTAAGGCTGACACAATAACGGCAGAACGCAAAAGTAATTTCCAATCAGAAAGTCTGCTTGAGTAATGTTCAAAAATTAGCTATACTGACTGCTGGAGAAACAAGAATAAGCATAGAGTAAAGAGAAAAGACTTACTTCTCTACTCTATGAATAAAATAAAGTAAGTATTGCAAATGAGAGAGTATAATCTGTTTCGTTTCGAATATGTTTGTTTCTGAAATTGATTGTGACAAATTGTTTTTGCTTACACCGCAGTATATTTCTGCTCCTGCTGGATGTTATCTTCTTCGATTGTGTTTGTGAAAATAATTTTCAAAATTTAAAATTTTTTAAATTTTAACGTAGTTTTGTGGAGGAGGCAGCTACCCTTCAATTGTGCCAAAAATCATGACAATCGCTCATCGAATGTATTAACTTTAATTACCATTCATGTACCAAAAGTTTAAAAATTTTCGAATTAATAAAAATTGACTTATATCATTTTCAAAACAAAAACGGCTCATAATATAATAATAAGAAAAATTATGGATTTATTTAGCTTATTGTACTACTAATTAACATCCATTCATTTTGTGTATACGTGTACGATATATGTAAATGTATACTCTCGTATACGTCATACATCATATACGTACCCTGCCTATATAGTAATAGTGGTAATAGTATGTACTTTTTCCTTTTGTTTTTTTGTTTTGAAGAGAAATTAAATTTTCTTGCTATGCATTTTCGTTTTTTTTGAAGAAAAAAGCGTACACTCTTGTATGTACAATGTACACTGCATAGTACAAAATTCAAAAGGACGAATAAAATATTTTATTTTTGTATATAAATAATAAATACCATAGATACTCGTGGTATATATAATAAATGAGTTATTCATTTTATTTATTTTCTATTTTTTAAATTAAATCCTTTATTTTTATTTTTATTTTTTTTTTTGAATTTTCATTTATATTTTTTGAACTTTTATTTTATTTTCATCCTTTAATTTATCATACTATACCTATATTAAATTCATTTTATTATACATTAATATGTAAAAAGATTTTAAGATGTTTTTATTTTATTTTATTTTGATTGTTTTTATTTATTTAATTTATTTTTATTTTTTAATTGAAATTCATTAAAGGATAAAATATAAAATCTATACATCATTATACATATAACACTATATACAATACCAGTATATATATAATGTACATAGCACATTCAAAAAAAATATTTATACAGGTGTACATTAAAAAATTTACTCGTACGTATACTACTTCCATATGCATACAAAATACCATTATAAATGCATCTATGATTTGAACATTTTTTGGGGATTCAGTGTGTATGTGTGGGTATGTGGGTGTATTTATCAAAATTGATTCATATAATTCATGGATTCATTTGTATATATGTATATATATACATAATATGTATATGTATGCGAATTGAATTGAATATGAGCAGAAGGAAGAAGTTAAAGTTTTTCCGTTTTATTATTATTTTTTTTTATTTTTATTTAAAAAAAATTTTTTTTTTGTTTAGTTTTTTTAAACAAGTAATATGCATATGTATTTTAATGTTTTTTGAACTTGTATATATATGCATATATATATACAGTCAAATTCCTCTAACTCGAATCGTCAAATGCCATCAAAATTACTTCGAGTTAAAGGGTTTTTAGAAGAATTTTGAGTTAGAGGAATTGAAAAAAAAAATGATTTTAGGTGGATTAAATCAATAAATAAAATTCGTACAATTTATTAGATAAATTTTTACAAAAATGGCATAAATAAAAAATAAGTTTTTTTTTTTTTTTTGAAAAATATGTATGTATATGAAAAAAAAACAGTGGGCATACATGTTTATTTAATTTATTTTGAGAAAAAATCAGTTAGTTTTGATTGAAAATTTACATTTTTTTTCTTAAAAAAGGTTTCTAATTTATACAAGCTAACATGCACCTCATCAGGAACACCAGGAGTCATTTCAATAGCATTCTGTAATATTTGAATGGCATTTTCTAAATCAGAATGATCATGTTTTGCATTACAGAATTCGCAAACAAACAGATATTGATTCTTCATTGTAATTTTTGCATATTGTATATACACAAGCCAAACAAAAGTGAACATGAATAATCATGTTTTGCATCATAGAACAAGTGTTAAGCTAACTAGAAATAAATGTATCCAAATATGTATGTATGTATAGAAATTTAAAGCACTGTTTCATGTTTAAATTCGAGTTAAGGGAATTTAAAGATCGACAAAAACTTGACAAAAATGTTGAGTTAGAGGAATATTTGACTAAGAGGAATTTCGACTTAGAGGATGATTTAACTATGAAAATTTCAAGGGAACGCAAAAAAATGTCTGTAAAATTCGAGATAGAGGAAAATTCGAATTACAGGAATTTCGACTTAGAGGAATTTGACTGTATAATTAAATGTAATGCATATTGAAAGGAAAAAAAAAAATGAAAAACGAAAATATTGGAAATGAAAAAAAAAATGTTTCCTTTCTTTCTTTCTGGAAAATTTATGGATTTTATTTGAAATTTATGACTACATATATGTATATAATATACACATATAGTATTAATTCCTGCTAGTATATATGAGTATATAATACTAATGTATAATAATCGTATACATGTGTGTGTATAACATTTAATGTAAAATGTAAACAGGCATGCAACATGTCAAATTGCATGTTTCACATATTATAATATTCTGTGTTTTATTTTAAAATTATAAATACATATACATATGTACGAGAATAAATGCATGTGTGTGAATTATAATTATAAAATTACGTATACATATTTATATGAACTACAATATTAATATGTAGAACACATTAAAACACAAAATGAACATTTTATATACTTAAATAAAATTCAGTATTATATTATGCACATGCATTGCACATGTATCACACATATATTTGTACGTATTTAATATACATACTCGTACGTACGGGGATTGTCTGAAGAGTTTCTTGCCTAACACAAAAACATGTATATACTCGTATTTTTTTTTCGCTCGTATTATGTTTCATTTTTCAAAATTGTCTCTTTTCAAGTCTATACACATTTTTTCCAACAATATGCTCCCATCCCATTTTATCTCTCTAAATAATAATTTTAATTTTGTTCTGCAAAATATTTTTGCTTTTATCTCTTTGTTTGATGATAATTTCTGTTTTCCGAGCCAAAACTTTGAGTCTAAGAAACAGAAAAAAAAAATTGCTACAGGCCAAATCTGGTGAATATGATGGATGATAAATCAATTCCAATCCGAGTTCATGAATTGATAAAAATGGCAACTGCTGAAAGTGTGAGATACGATATTCGATTTTTTTCCATTTTCACAAAAACATTGAAATTGTGTAACACAAAATTACTGTTAAACAACAAGTAGTGATCGTCCGTCCGCAAAATTGCTACATTTTATACAATCATCTTCCTGCAAAGGTATATTATAGTACCATTGTTGTGTCAAAATTAGTTCGACAAGAAGCGTCATCTTTCCTTCGAGGCTATATTAGAAACTTTTCAGACAACCTTAATAATATAGTAAATAATTCTAAAAGTACATAAATATTATTTTAAAATTGAATCTAGGTATGTATATAATTTAAATTTTAATAAGTATATAACAGAAATTTTACAGTTCTGTGTTCTATCAGGATGTATGTATATATACACACATTATATACTATAAATACTTGCATATATGAAAATGTAAATACATATGTATATAAATATGTATATATAATGAAAATTATCTACAAATTATACTCATACATATGTATGTACATGTACGCAAACAATATGAATAGATCAATAATAAATTACAATTTTATGTAAAATATTTATGAAGAAAATTGTTTGAATACACGCAAAATTTTGTTTAATTATTTATGCATGAATGCAATTTTATATTGTGCCACTACTGTATTATGTGTATGTTTATATATTTATATTTATAGAGTGATACATACATAATATTTACATTGTGTACTATATTTAAATCACAAAAAAAAAATAGTAATATATGTATGTACAAGAAAATAATTTTTCTTAATAAGTACAATAATATGTAACATATTTATATGTTTTCTTATGTACTGCTAGTTTAAAATACAAGGTGATGTTTCCGATACCATTTTCCTATAATATCAGTATATATAAATAGCCCTCTGACATAAAACCAAATAAAAAATTTTTCATGATAAATATCTCAATATCCTTATCTAAATAGTAATATAAAGTTAAAGTTAAAAGGCCATAGCATGACGTGATGAGAAGATCTTACACTCCTGATAATAGCAGAAAACCGGGAAGGCCTAAAGCACGCTAGAAGCTGGATAGATAATGTTGAGAGCGACCTGAAAAAGATGAATGCCAGGAACTGGGAAGTAACAGCTCAGAATAGGGAGGTATGGCAGCGAATCTTGATACAAGCCAAGGCCGACCAAGGGTTGCCGAGCTACTGATAATAATGACCTGTTTACAAAGTATTCTTAACTATTCTCAACATTTCCCAGTATGTATTTGCCAACAGTTTCAAAATACGTAAAGTCTGTTCAAAGATTTTTACACAAAGTTTAAACAAAATTGACTTGAAAATCGATAATTTTTCTTTTTTTTGAAATTATACCTTGCTTGGATATTCTCCATAGAAATAATTAGTGCTTCCTTTTTTTATTTTAAATTTCATGAAAATTTATTCATAAATAATTAAGTATTTGATACCCAAATGTTAACGGTCAATACATTTTCTTTCTACTTTATAGTACCTACTTTATTATTTGCTAGGCGAAAACTTTTGTAGTTTTATGTCAATGTCAAATATTTTTTCTCTTTCTTTTTTTTTATTTTTGTCAATGTACAATATTATTAACATGTTTTTGGTAAATTCATACATTGGGAACATCCTGTACCTAAAAATATAAAATACAAGAACATGTGTGTATATTTGTGTAATAATGTATGGTAGCCATAATTTGTAACTATAAATTTTACATTTTAAAATTCATATAATGTAGATATGTATGTGTATGTGCGAGAGTATGTTCTTAATAACTGTAAAAAAGTTTCTGTTATTGATGGTTATTTAATTATTTATTGAGAAATAATTTATTTTTGTATTTTATAATTTGAATTTTATTGGAAAATTGTGTACACCGCACAACAAGGAAGGCCATATGTATACATACGTACAACGGTACAACCTACAACTTAGACTAGAAAATTTTTGAATTGAAGTATATTTTCTTCATATTTCTAGTTTTAAAATACATTTTTCATTAATTTATTTTCATTTTAAATAAATATTTTAAATAAATATTTTAAATAAATGTATATTTTATACGATAAATTGATCGATCCTTTCTCTTCCGTCCACAGTCTATGCCACTTTTTGAAGAAATATAGAAAATATGTAAATAATGTAATTGTCATATTGTTGGAGAATCTAATCATAATAATCAAAGGCTAAAATCCTATATGTACTGATCGATCAGTTTAATGTTGATTTTGTTATGGGCTGCTATAATTAGAACTATACGTATAAGTAAATCGAACATGCGTAATGTTTACATAAGTAGTTTATTTTATGACATTATGAAATCTTCTTTGAGAGAAAAATAATCAAAATTTATAAATGTTTCTTAGTTTCATATGAAAAAGAATGATATTATATCATCATCATCATCATCATCATCAGACTCAGAGGCACTACAGCCCTTTCCGAGCCTTGATCTCTAATAGAAGCTTCCTCCATTCTTTCTGGTTTCGTGCTCTGATTCTCCAGTTGTGAATTCACATCAACTTTATATCGTCTTCAGTATCGTCCAAGTATCTTTTCCGTGGTCTGTACTTCTTTCTTTTGCCATCCACTTTGTGAAAAACTATTCGTTTTACCGGGTCATTATCATGATATTATATATATGTAGCTAGATAAAATAAAAGACAAAAATTGAAAAAAAAACCTCTAAAACCTGATCTTTAAATGATACTTAATTATAATAATCAAATGAATTCACTTTTATTTACATATATATTTTTTCCCCTTTTTCTTCTAAATTTTAAAAATGAAAACAAATAAGATGTGTCATAAAATGGTGTAAAATTTTTTCTCATATTAACATCAAAGGAAATACATAAATGTATTATGTATATTTGTATGTCTATAGGTACATGTCTATATCTATATGTATAAATATCTTTATTATAATTTCTTATGTAAATTTATGCTAATTTAACTAATATCCATTACGATCAGTGTTTTAATGATTTAAAAAATATTTGAAAGAATAGAAAAAAAAAATACATTTTATAATGTCCATATGTGTATATAATTCTTCAAATATACAGCATGTCCTATATGATTAAATGTTTAGATTGAGAAAATAATTGTTAGATTCCATCAAAATGTTATTTATAAGCAATATTAAAAGAAAGATCAGATCTTTTCGTACCCTGGGTATGTCGGAGGAAATTCTCGAATCCAAATGCAATCCGTATACTTGTATTTTGGTCATGAAAATTTTACAAAGGAAGTGTATAAGGCATTGACAAAATTTATTAGGAATAGTTTGGAATTCTTTAGGAAATAGTTTGAAATCCTTTGGAAATTTTTGGGAATTCATTGGGAACTGTAGGAAACTCATTGGGAACTGTTGGGAATTCATTGGGAGTTGTTAGGAATAGTTGGGAAATTATTGAAAATTGTTTGGACTACTTGAGATGTATAAATTTTTTATAGCTTTTAAACGTTGTAAATCGAATAAATGTTTTTCTTAAAATTTTAAAATTGAATTGAATGGTTCCGTGCGACCATAGACACTTTAAATTGTAATAGGTATATAGGACACCCTGTATGTAGATTTACAGTAAACATTTCAAATTTATTCTTTCATTTTTTGTTTTTTATGATTTCTTGAATTTATAAATTATAATTTAATTTTATAGATCGTTTAGATCTTTTTTTTAAATTAAAATTTTTAAATTTTAATTCAATTCATATTTAAACTACTTAAATGCCCATATGTAAATGTAATCAAGATATAAAATAAATATGATTCGAGTGTATGTTCTTTCTGTTTATATATGTACCTGTAAACACTGCTTGTGTTCGTCTTCTTCTTCTTCTTCTTCTTCTTCTCCTGCTTTTCAAATATTGGATGTCATAAATATATTTATTTAATTATATTTTCGAAATTTATTCATTTCTATTAATAATTGTAATTAGAAATTTATGCATATTAGAATAATGTATATGTATATTTATGAATTTCCATTTACTATACTTCTTATATTCTTCAAAAAATATATTTACATTAAATATATATAGGAGTATGTATACAACATATGCGAGTAAACATTTTAGTGATCATTTGCGATGTTGATATTTATATACATCTGACATCTCATACAAACCACAACATCTACGTTCCTTTTACAAAATATGCGGTACTCGCATAATATGGCCTAATCTGCGTTTTTTTTTTTTTTTTTTTTTAAATGGGTTAAGAAAATAAGAAAAATACACATACACGTAAAAAATAAATTATTAATTTCACCTTTAAAAAAAAATCAAAATAACAAAAACAATAGCAACAAAAACTGAGTAGTATAATAATATGTAAATAAAATAAAATAAAATAGATATATGTAGATTAAAAAGTGCTATACTATAGATTTAAGATTGAAATTAAGAAGTTTATAAAGAAAAAGAATAAAAAGAAGAAAATTTACAAAACAGATCATATGAAAAAATTAAAAAAAAAATATTAAAAAAGGTTTTTACTCATACTATAAATAAATAATGAAGAAAAAAAAATGTGAAGAAAATTAAAATTTAAAAACAAAAACTAAAAAGATAATTAAAAATAAAAATTTGAAAAAAAACATTAAAAACAAAACAAAAAAATAATATATAAAACAGGAGAAAAAAAATGAATGATAAAAATTATAAATAAAAAAAACAAAAACAGCAATAAGAAAACAACAACTAAAACACCCATATATGTATATGAATATTAATATTATTACTTTTTACGAATCCACCTGAGAGTTGAAAAACTGGGTTTTTAAATTTTCTTAATGTTTTTTTTTTATTTTATTTTATATTATTTTTTTTTTAAATCTCATGTGTACATACTATGTATGTATGTATGCATATGTATAACGTCATAAATTTATACTTACAATGTTCAATGTATATATATGTTACCTAAGAATAATTATTTATGTGCATTTTTTTTCTGTTTTTTTTTTGTATTTTGTGTGCTTTTTTTTCTGTTTATTTTTGTTGTTTTGTTTATTTTAAATTTTGATTTTTTCCTTTTTTTTTTAACTTTAAAAATCAGGTTTTAGTTCAAGTTTTTTAAAAAGAAAAATTTAGAAATAAAAAAAAACAGTACCATTATGAGTATAGATATAGGCGGCGGTATGTACATATATAAAATATACAAATATACATAAATGCATACATATACTTTGACTTACATATACATATATGCACATGTATATTGAAACATATATACATTGTATCTTGTATGTATGAATGACTATGATGATGAAGTATGAGATATTACACGCTGTAGCTGTACATAATATATGCTTTCATCCGCCAAACAAAATTTAAATTAAACTTTTAACTCTAAAAAAATGTAAGTATGTATATTTTTACAGAGAAAGAGAAAGAAAGCGAGAGAGAAAAAAAAAACAAAAATTAAATTAAAATAAAAATAAATGAAAAATAAGATAATAAAAAAACCAAAAAAAAAAAAAGGTAAAAAAAATAAAAATTAACAAGAAATAACAAGAATCTAAAAGCCAAAATATAAATAATGAAAAACGTGTTGTACTTTTTTACATTTTATAATGGTCCCTCACCTGAGCCTGTGATATTTTAAACGAATAAAATTAGCCATATATACCTACATTATATCTAAAATTTATATACTATATAAATGCAATATACATAGTAATGTATTATATAGACATACATATGTGTACTACATATATAAAGGCACATTAATATGTTTATGTTTTCAGATAGATTTTTTGGTTTTTGTGTGGAGCAAATGTGTACATACCTATATTTATAGAATATACTGTTATAATATTTTTAGAATTCAGATTCAGAGCTGTTTTGTGTACACATATTATACCTACCTATGTACATAATTTATACATATATCTATAAATATACTAAAAATGAAAAAAAAAAACCCATTAAAATCCACACATTTATGCATACGTATATAGCATATACATATATGTAACAACTCATAAAGTTTCATATATGAGTTTATAAAATTTGTAGCACATAAATACTCAGGTATGCATGCAGGGATTTGATATAAATGTATATAATATATATTTGTGCTCCAATATATGAGTGTATTACGTATACTCGTACTCGTCGTATAAACTTTTCTTATGTACGAATATATTTAAAATTTTTTGGAAATTTTCTTATTTGCTTTTGGCATTTTATGGTTAAGATAGAGTCTCGTCTTAATATAGAATGAGGTTTTGGTATATTCGATTTTATAAAAATAAATAAATATGAACGAGTAAATTTCTTTAATTTTTTTTAAAATGTTCCTTTGGTCTTGATAATCATATTAGTAAGTACTACGATCATACTGCCATGAGGAAGTGAT
Organism: Villa cingulata; assembly: GCA_951394055.1. Lineage (NCBI taxonomy): Eukaryota > Metazoa > Arthropoda > Insecta > Diptera > Bombyliidae > Villa > Villa cingulata. The sequence goes on along the minus strand of OX596025.1, from coordinate 25,213,119 downwards.
ATTACATATACATAAATGCTGGTCTGGCATTGGTACTGCGGGTACTGGTAATTTTATTAATAACTTCTAGATTTATGTAGCTCTTGAGTGAAATTACAAGAAAATCAAGTTCAACGAAAAAAAAAAATAAACAAATTCACTGAAATAAAAGAAAATAAAAATGAAAAATACCGAGTACAAGAAAAAAAAATCCTTATTATTGTTAATAATTATACCATATGTCTATATTTATTTTTTAAAATGATATCTGTATTATACATATGGGCAGTAGCAGGTTACCCAATTATAGGCATCCTTAGGCATCATTCGAAGTTTCAAAATAAAAACAATGAAAATACAAAAATGAGTAAACATGATCCGTGAAATACAAAATACTCGTACAATCGTAGCGTAAGTAAACTATATATACTATACTAGGTAATAGCTAGTAGGTATAGTGGTACTAGGGTACTAGCGACCTTCACTTTTTCATCAGAGTATGTGTAGAGTAGAGGAGCAAGTATAAAATGTTGTTATAGTTGATTTTCTGTGTTTGCTGCGTACAATATTCTCATTTTATACTGAGAGCGAAAATCAACTTTTCCTGAAGAATGAAAATATGAGTACACATGATGTGTAGAATACTACTCGTAAAAGCATAGCATATACTACAGGTAATGCTATAGATATTCGAAGACCTCCACTGCTACAGAGTATGTAATGATAGTGGGATGAGCAAGTATAAATTGCTGTTATAGTTGAATTTTCATGGTTTGTTGTGTACAACAATATTCGCACGAGAGAGAAAATCAATTTTTTTCTGCAGAATGAAAATACGAGAACACGTGATATACTAGCATAGCGTGTACTACAGATGACCTCCACTGTTTCATAGTATATATACTCGTACATACGAGAAACAGGAAAAGACATTAAGTAGTAGGTACTATAGTAGTAGTAGTAGCAATGAGGTTATTGGCATCTATCCATATAATACAATATACGAGTACGCTAGTAGAACCTTATACACACCGTCGTGTACTCGTATTTTCATTCATGATGAGAAAAATTTATTTTCTCTTTACATTTGTTCTGCACTACACATCACATAAGAAGTATTAGTTGAAAATATTTTAACTTTATTTATTTTTTAGTTGAAAATTCCAACAGTATGTATAGAACTATACTCATATATTTTTATAAGTAGAGCACAAAACGTGTGCACCATTAAATACGTATTGCATTACTTTTAGATACAGCTGAATTTGTAAACAAATAAATTTTCTATATAGAACAAAAATAATATAGAGAAAGAAAGTAAAAAAAAAATAGCTCGGAATAAAAACAACAAAAAAAAAATTTGCATCAAAACAAAAATATTAAATGCATTTTATTGTGCAAGGAAATTCTCATGTATCATACACTCTGTCAAATAAGTATCGGGAATTATTCTGTATGGGGTCTATATTGATACCAATAAATTGTAGACTGCTAATTCAAATAACCGCTAATGTAAACAAACTATGGTTGACAGATCGCGCTCATATATTATTGTCAAAGTAATTGAATACAGTGCTACCAACTTATGAACAAAAATTTGTTTGAAAAGTATACTAGCAATATGGTTTTTTAAATCACAAATTTTTTGGTACTTTTTTAACAGAGTAGTATGTAAAGATATAGAATTACAGAAATAATATTTATTGTTTTTGGGTGCATATTCTACCAAGTTTATGGAACCTACTATTACGTGTGTGCATACATATGTATATACGAGTACTATATAATAATTATAAAAACATTTTAGGAAAACATAAATTTTATAAAAAAAAATGTATTAAGAAATATAACTTTATTTTCTTCTACATATTTTATTTATTTGTTTACCTCCTAGAGCTAGGCGTTTCATTTCTTTTTAATACATATTATATGCATGCACCCGTATTTATATTCTTATGGATTGCATTTTAATTATTTTTTGACGATTTTCGTTTTGTTTTCTTTTATTTTTAAATTTTTCACCGAAATACAATAATTTTTTTTTGCTTTCTTTTTGCGAACACATCCTTTGGAATAGATGAATTTGTTATTTTCGTGCGGGTGAAAAACAAAAAATAACTGGAATCAATTTTTATAGTACACATGTCCATAAAATGTTTGTGTGTGCGTGTGCGTGTGTGCATATGAAATGCATACTTTGTATATTTTTAAAAATATCAAAATGAATAAACATAAAATTTTTGTATGTAAACAGATTTGCACATACAATTGTACTACATACATTTTTATCTTTGATAGAGACAGAGATAAACAATAATTTTTATTTTCAATTTTTTTTTATTTGTCCGATGCGATGGTACATAGGAAAAATGAAATAAAAGTATGAAAAAAAGGAAACCAATTTATTTTAAATTCTTTCAAATAAAACACAAAATGTTTATGTTTTATTTTTATTTTATATACAAAATTGCATATGTACGCATGTATATACCAGTTATATGTACGTACGTATGTACATTTTTATAGCGAATAAATAAAATGTTTATTTTGTCCGTTTTTATACATATAATTGCATACAGATAATAGCGTACATTTCATATATGCAATTTTACTGAGATAATTATTGTTATGCATTTTTCTAATAAATCCATACATACATATATATACTTACAAACAATATACTTAATTCATCTTGTATATCTTATATGCATATCTAGTACATTTTCTTGCAAATGTGTCAATTTATTTGAAATTAGTGTAAGTCCATTTTTTTTTTTGACAAAAGTGTAATTAATAATAACATTCTCTTTCTTCAAAATGTTTTCGGGAAACTGTTGGTAATAATTATGTCAATGAAAATTTCACATTAACTCGATGAAATTTCATATTACAATTCAAATATACGTAAACTTTTAAATATTTCTATGTTTTATAAAATAAAAATATAAAATTGACTTCTTACACATAATTTTCAAAAAAAAAAAAAAATTGGATTTACACCACTTTCACAGACATTGCACATATAGTATATAATATTTTTTTTTGTTTTTTTTTTACAGGAAGCTATTTTATCCAGCAATTGAAAATAAATGCGGAATATCTGTGTGTGTGTGTGTGTGTGTGGTTACCTGTTTTAATTTGAGATGGTGAAATTTATATAAAATTTTTGATCACAAAAATATATAAAAAATAAAAATGAAATTAATTTTTTATTTGCATTTGGATACCACACATATTTATCTACACATATAGATAAACAGTGCAGTGATGGCAAAAATTAATTATACACCTATGATATGTATATTTTTCTTTAATTTTTTTTTTTTTTTTAATTTAAATCCTTAATTCTCTATATTTTATTTGTTGTGTTATTTCTTTTATTTTACTTCAGTTTTCTTGTTCAAATCCTCACATTTATTTTGCAAATGCATTTTTATATGCTCTACCTCCAAGTTTGCATGTAACAATTATCTTGTTCGGATTTTTATTTTCTTTTCTGTATTTTTCTTTTTTTTAAATTGAAATGTGTACAAAGAAATACATTTTGTGTATGTTATTATATAAATGTAACGTAATAATAAATACAATGTGATATATTTATATATATGTAAGTAAAATGAATGTAACCATATAGATGACGAGTGTGTACTACTATAATTTGTGTTTAATGAAAATAAATATCTACACTTAGATCGACTCCTATACATTATATATGGTTGCAGATTCTATATATGTACATACATAGAAGACAGTTAAAGTAATGTAATCTACTTTATTTTCAAAACATAACAGACAAAAATAATAGAATAATGCAAAAATTTAAATACACATGGAAAGATGCCTATATACATCATGTCTGTAGAAAACTGTATGTATATGAACTCGTAAATGTAAATATACATACTTATGTAGTATATGTGGAGGACTATATACATATAATGGTCATTGTATACATCCATCCATATATAATGTACTTACATATGTGCAATGCATTCACTTCATTTGAACATTTCCTTTATTTTATTTTTGTTTTTTTTGTGAATTAAAAGTATAAATATCTAGTGAGTGGTGTAGTTTAGTGTAGTGTTGTACGATTAGACAGTGTGTTGTGTGTGTGTGTGTTTTCAATGAAAAGAAAAATGAAACCGAGAATGCACATGTAACATACTATACTATATACGAGTACCGTATACACATGATGAATGCACATAATATGCATTCATGGAAATTGCAATTTTGTTATTTTTCATTTTCGTCGCAAATCTTCATATATAACATCATGCAGCAGCATCAAATTACCAACAAAGAGAAAGATATGTACATACCTATATAGCCTATAATAGGTATCCTATAGAGTTACATGTTATACATACTATACCACATAGCATCATATAATTGGATACGAGCACATCTATATTATAAACATAAAAGGAGATGGGTCAATCTTGAATGTGGGGTAATTCAAAATAATACCAGAGTACAGTATAACATATTCGTTGTACTCGTTTATTTTGTACTTTCTTTATAAATGTTATAAAATCTCCTTATATATTTTTATTTATTTTTTTTTTTTTTTTTTTGGTTTTGGTTGTTTTGGTTTTTCCATTTGCTATGGTTTTTGTTGTATAGTTTTTCTTGTATATTTATCATTTTATTGTTATTATTGTGTACATTCGCTTTATTGTAGTGCATGTAACGCATATAAGCAGTATAAAAAAAACTGGTTTCCCTTATTATATTTTCCTTTTTATGTTTTATTTTTTTTCTTTTTATTATTTAAAATAAATGAAGAAAATGAATACAAAAAAAAAATAAATAAAAATATAAAGTAAAAAACAAAAAAAAAACGTGAATAGCCTATATGCTATATAACGGTGTCTTGTTATTATCCCGATTGCAATGAAACTGCATCATCATCATCATCATTATCGTTATTGTCATCGACAATTACCATATATGAACGTAGATATATGTTTGTTCCAAATGTATAAAGTACAGTATGTACAAAGTATAAATTGCATTTATACTCGTATGTAGTCAGTCATATTGTTAGGTTACTTAACTACATACTATAAAATGTACGTACTATGTACTATATATTGTGTGGTATAAGATAGGTACGAGTAGGACATTGTATGTCTTGTATTTTTAGTAAATAATAATGTGAATATCCTGTTTTTATATAATAATATGTATTTGCCTGAAGTCCATCCGTTGCCTTTCGTTTTTTTTTATTATTTTACAATGTAAGTATAGGTATAATTCGTTTCTATACATCAATATATAAAATTCTTTGTACACATTTACTTTGCACACAAAATAATGTACATTAAATTACATAGGGTGTAACAGTTTTCTTTTTTTTTTTGGTAAAAACGAATTCGTATAAAAAAACGTCATAACATACTTGTATATCCTTGTAGCTTGTACGGGTAATTTTGAAATAAAAACTATCAACATTTTGTCTTTTATGCAAATGACATTGACAGTCAGATGACAGTTAAATGACATTTATACGAAAATGATTGTGTAGGTACATATATACATATATATTACACATAAGCGTGCACAAAGGATCAACTATCATTTATTAAATAACATCAATGACATGTAGTGGTTTGACATAAAGTTGATTGCTAAATTTTCACTATCTAGAGCTAGACTGTGAATGGAAATTGTCGAAAACTCGATTTATACACCAGGGATAAAGATCATAAAGCTATTCTAGCGCCAAAGCTTTATATATTCTTTTGCTATCAGGACTAGTAGGTACTGAGGTAAACTGGTACGGATTGCGGAACTTCATGCACTACAAATATTTTTAAATTCATAAATTTTAACAGAACCTAACCCTAGACAAAGATCATAAAACAAGCCCTGAACGATATTTATTTATTTTATCGATATTCGATACTTATATCAATTCAATGTACAACCTGTCGATTTTATATAGGTTATTGTGGGCATTAGTATTACAATATGATATGGAAATACAATATATTGATATGGAAATTTTTAGAACAGGTTATAATTTAAAACGATTTTCTTTTTTTTATACGAAAATCATTGCAATTATTTGGAACAATATATACTCCATTTATAACTTGTATTCATTTTATCGAATATAGCTGATGCTGCCATTTTAAATCTGAATCGAATGTAATTGTGAATCGATAAAAAAATTTTCTTTTTTATTTTTTTTTTTCAATTTAATAATAGGTCATATTGAATTATAGATAGATTTTTAGTGCCAGATTTATTTTTTATTATCCTAATTGGATTAAAATTTGATTTTATTTCACATTTCATTTTGCAATAAAGCAAATTAATTTTATAAATTTGAAATTATCATCTACATATACAACATTATCGTAACTTGTGTATTTATTCATGAATGTTGTGCAAAAAAAATATAAAAAAAAAAAATTTTTCTATTCTGATAAAAAGAAAAATATCACACGTCTAATATTGCAAAACTTCATACCTAAAAGTGTAGTACATGGTAGTACATTATTTGTATGTATAGTGTAGTACAGCAATGTGCAGGTACGCACTCATATGTTTACGATGTGATTAAATCGAATTTCCATTTACAATTCAACAGAAATTGTGTATGGCTGGGTAAATACTTATATTTGTGATCTGATCTATTACAAGAAGTGAATTGAAGATATTTTAATGATGATGATGACTTCTAAATTATTGTGTTGATGATGATTGTTAGATAAGACATATGACGCAAAAGAAAAATATTGCAAAAAAAAATAATCTAAAATCAAAGAAATGAAGCAATGTGTATGAAGAAGAAAAAGGAGTATTTATCTTTTATTTTATATTTTTTTAGAATTTTCATGCATTTATACTCAGCTTGTGGTATGTACATATGTATAATAATACCATCGGGAGAAAAATAAATCTATAAAACAACAAGTAAATTTTATGACAGCTCGATGTACTCTAATACTTATAATAAAACCTTAAAAATCAGTACATACATTACTTGTACATATATTATTGAAAAAGTATAAATACATTACATTATATATCTTTTTTTTTATATACATTCCCGCATGTATGTGTGTGTATATAAAATTTTTCTATAACTGAGACACAATTTTTTTTTTCTGTTATGTGCATACTCGTATATATATGTATGTATAAGTGGTATAAGTAATCATATAGAAAAGGTGAATATTATTCTTTCGTTTCAAATGTCATCATCATCATTATCAACATCATCTTCATCTTCATCATCATCATCTTTTTTTTCATAATTTCTTTGAACGCATTTCATTCGGTTCATCATTTTTTTAATTTTCATTTCTGTTGTCATTGTCACTAAGTTGTTTTTTATTTGATTCTTGAATCGCTTGCCACATACAAGAGTGTAGTATGTAGTATGCACCTATACTCATACTCAAATATATTATACATATATGAAAATGCAATAAAACTTTTGTATATTTTCTTTTCAGATGAAATATAAATACTCATACATACATATTTTATTTCTTTTTGCAATTTATTTTTTATTTTTCTGATGGTTTATGCCCCAAGAGTGCATTATTCACACTACATGCATGTATATACGAGTACATTTATGCACGTATACGAGGATCGTATGAAAAGTTTCTGGCTTCAAAAGTTTCGTTTAAATTATGTTTTATTTGTCAATATTGTTTACTTTTAAGTCTATACGCTTTTCTCAACGATGCTGATCTTATCACTTCAATCCCTCTTAATAAGAGTTTTCATATTGCTTTGCAAAATATAGTTCTAGGGATACGATAAAAGTCTTCATTTGTTAAACTTCTGTATTCCTAGCCAAATTTTGAGTTTAGGAAACAGGGAAAAGTCACTAGGGACCAAATCTTGTGAATATGATGGATGATCAATCAATTTAAATTCGAGTTCATGAATTTTCATCGTTGCAATCGCTATAGTGTGATTCGACAATATTCGATTTTCTCCATTTTTACAAAAACACCGATATTGAGTGACTGTCAAACCAAAATGACTGTCAAACAACAAACGAGTTGTACAAAATGGCTACAATGTTCACCGTCATGAGTTCACGTATCAAAATGAGTTCCACGATAAACGCCATCTTCATTTCGAGGCTAGAAACTTTTCAGATAACCTACAGTACAACGAACGAATACACATACTTAAGAATACATACATATATGGAATATATATGTATGTGTGTGTGTGTGTAATAAAAATATATAGGGAATGTTGATTTTGTTATTGCACAAGTGATTGTTTAAATATAAATATAAAAATTAAGAGAAAATAATAAAAATAAAAAAACGTATTGTATGTATATGTGTCTATAGAAAATATGTATAAATTATAACAGTAAAAAAATAAATTGACAAAAAAAAAGAATAATTTTTCTTTCTTATATGGGGTTAAGTTATGCTTGGTTATAACACTCAACTCATGTATGCACTTTTAAATCTCATACCATATAAAAATTCTAGGAGATATTTTCGATCTATATGTAGGTATATAATTCTGAGGAGGTAAGTAGATTCATAAATACAATCACACCACACATTATACGAGAATGTATGTTACTGCTACTATACTGATGCATTTTATTTTATGTGAGAAGAATGGGAATGATATCATGATTAAAAAAAAAAAATATCACACTTTTATTCACATATGATTTTATACACATATATATTTACATTTATGTATAAGGATTTGAAGATATCTACTACTATAACTATACTGAAATATGAATCCGCGTGAAACCATATTGTACAAATATTAAAAAATTCTAGTACAAAAAGGAAGACACGTTTTTCTTATGTCTATACATAAATTTTCGTATCGATGTACATACATATGTATATGTATTTACAGTAACAAGGACATGATTGTGTATAATAATGGTAATGGTATATATTCTCAAAAAAAAGAGAAAAATAACAACAACAGAAAAGTAAGAAAAAAAATTAATACATTAAATATATAAGCATGTGGAATGAATCCCTAATATAACTGCAGCAGATACACGAATATATGTATGTATGTGTGAAATAATAATGATAATAATAATAATAAATGCAATATGCATACATGCTGCATTCGATACAGTGCACAATGTACTATCTGTATCTAAACATACAAGTAGATACACTATACTTGGAAATGTATACACAATAATGTAAATAATGTAGACATATTGAATAAAAGTGCATAAACTTCTTTTTTCTTCTTTGAAATTCATATACTATATGTGTATGAGTATGCAGAAACATAGAAGTTTTCGCATATTTTGATTTGTGTATGATGACGAACACGATATGAAGTCGATGATGATGATGACAACATGATTGCAATATCTATCCAGTATTAGAAAATGTAGTAGGTATTAAATGTTGCAAAAAAAAAAAAAATTGAATGCAATTTTACAACACACATACATAAATATATAATCGTAATACGAATATGTATAGGGTTTACCATAGTGAAATAGTTTCGAAACTAATGATGTAGTTTGAGATCAATAAACTAGCCACTGCACTGCATTCAATTGATCTACCAAACATCCTAATGTTTCCAAGTTAGAATGTAAGATTTCCTTCGATTCACAGCCTAAATGTAATCGGAATCTGATCCTGTAATGTAATAAAGAATACCCTTAGCGTCAAATAAATAGATCGTCAGTGATCTCAATTCTCTTTTCAGACATTTTACATTTTCCTATTTGTTTTCTTCTGCTGATCGAACGCCATCTACTGTTCAATATTGAAATTTCTTATGGTATAGTGAAACTTACTATTAACACCGCATGTAATTGTTGTTGTTATTGTTTAGGATGAAGAGAATACGAACCTAAGCATTCAGACAGGGCTGCTTATCGCATCATTCCTGTGTATAACACACTGTAAATAATATACAAAATGAAATGAATTTGAATTGCAATTGCTAGCTTATACTTATATCCTATATGCTGTAATGTTCTCTTACATTACTTTTGCCTCCAACTATTCTATATACATACGTCCCTTATTTTACTACAAAGGGAACACTACTATAATATGTAGTACACTATACGTCCTACACTCGCTTTTATTGCTTTTAATATTCCATTTTATTTTTATTTTAATTTTAAATGTTTCAAGTGTGTTTGTGTGAATAAATTTAGCTCACATGTGTGTGTTTTATGTTCTATATGTATGTATATGCAATGCAAAGCTATCATCATATATATGTTTTATTTTGTCTCCATCCAGATACAAATATGAGTATGTGTTGCACTCAAAATAAAATATCTGCGCGCCTACACAAAGTGTACTTTGCATACATAAATAAAATACAAGTTCATACAAATATTCTCATATATGTACATACGTATGTGTCTCTATATAGAAACATTAATAAGCAAGAAAATTGAAAAAAAAATATAAAAAATAAAATGAAAATAATAACAACCAGACAAGAATCAACCAACTTGAAATTAAACTGCAAAAAACAAAAATGAAAAAAAAAAAAAAACAGAAAGCAAAAATTGTGAATTTATAAAAAATTAAAAAAATAGGTATATTATATCCTACATGTGTTTATCTGTACATACATATATGTTTGAGTAGGTATATAAGTACATAAATTTGTATGTGTATTCGTATTGTATGTACAATAATGTTGTTTAATACTTTTTATTTTTAATATACATATATCCATACATATTATAAGCGTACACATATCGTGGCGTTGATGAAAAAAACAATTTTTTTTTCGCTTTTTGCGAAAAATTCATTAACAAGGTCTGACGCGACAATTTCATTTTTAATTTATTTCATTTTATTTTTTTTTTATTAATATTTGTCTCTAATTGATGCTATATATATGCTCTGCTGCAATTCATCTGTTTTTTCTATAAATGTTTTGTTTTTATATTAAAATATTTGTTGTTTTTTTTTTGTTTGTGTTGCATTTTTATTCAATTTCTTGTTGTTTTTTGATGTTGTATAGTAGTTGCAGTTATTGTTGTTGTTGTTGTTGTTGTTACACCATCAATAAATTTACGCATATTTTGATTATGAAGAGAACATATACGATATATCTCGTACCCATACGTAACTCATTTGTAGCAGGTATCTGCTCTTTAGAATTATTGTACTGAACATTGAACTGTTAATGCGTTACATTTGAAAAAAAAAATATACATGCAATGCAAATATATATATATAAATAAATAAAATCATTGTAATTGTACTTATATTTTTTTAAAATTTTAAAAGTATACTTTTGGTTGCAAATAATTTATGAATTTTAAGTTCAAATTATTTTGTTACTCTTTTCCTCAATCTATATAAATTGAATTTAAAGTTACACGAGTATAAAGTATAACACTCGAAAAAAATTTTTTTTTTTCAAATATTCTCTTGCATATGTAACCAGTATAATTATCACAAGAATATAAAGCATTACCATAACCATAAGATGTTCTATAATGTAATTGAAAAATTTTAAAAATTCCCTAGACTTTGTATAATTTATTGAACAAAAACTCATTATATAAGTTTGCAATTTTTCTCTATACAAGTGCATAGTTGGGATGGATTATTGGACTGTTGAAAAATCAATAATCTGCATTTAAGTACATCCCAAGACTTCTCAACAAACTGAGTAAATTTTGAGAATAATAAAAATTTGAAAATTACGATGAAGTTTCAAGTATATGAGATCAGTAAACTAGTCAATGTATCCAAATGTATCTACCAAACTCCCTATCAATAATGTTTATTTAGTATGCTTCTCAATTAATACAGTTTGTTAGATTGTGTTATTATGGTTAATATGATGATATCCTTTACTATCATTCAAAAATAATACAAAATTTTATATCTTAATTTTGAAATATTTTTAAAATGAATTATTTAAATTTTCCATTATAAATTGTTTAAACAAACATTTCTCTCACACTATTTTTCAATTAATTTTTAATCAATAAAAATGTAAATTGATTTATTAAAATTTTGTTTCCTAAAAATGTTATGTATCAATATATGTATGTGTAAAGTTTTATAAAATATTACGTACTCGTGTACTTTAAGTGGTTAAATGTACCATAATCGCTGATATTAAAATCAAATCAAGAATTCCATAGAGACTGAAATCAAAATATGTACAGTAACCCACTCATATGTAAATACCCATTATATATACATATATACATATTTCTTGCTCATTATGTATACATATACATATACGTATAAATAAAGAGATAACAAAAATCAAATAACCAAACAAACAAACAAATAAAAATATAAAAAGAAAATGAACATAACATTATAAGGATAGTATGTATTTTACCATTAAAAAGCATTAAAATGAAATTATAACATCAACATACATTATGTAGTAAACACATCATGTTCTATGTATATGTAGTATGTATATCAAAATGGACAAGTAAAAGAGATAATAATGGGAGAATAAATAAAGTAAAAATAAAATTCAAAATAGAAGAAGAAGAAGAAGAAGAAGAAGAAGAACGAAAAAAATCCTTGGAAAAAAGAATGACCATCATAAATTTAATCGCTACCCAAAATGATATAAAAACAGACAGAACAGACAACACATACATATATATTGGGGGCTATACTTGTATTTATTTACATTATATGTTTGTATATTATAAATAAGGATCAAATGATATGCTAAAGCAATATGGTTGGTTGGTTAGTTTGCTAGTTGATTGAACTTTAATATGTACATATGTAGTACACATAGAAAATAGATAATGAAAAATGAGGAATTTTTTTTTTATTGTATTCATCCTCTATACGAGAGGCTAAAATTTCTATTATAAAAACGAAAATAATAATTATGTATTGGGAGTTAAGGGGGCATTTAGGAATGGTGTGTAATTATATTCATGAAATTGTATAAATACATTTATAATAGGGATGTATGTTTGAGAATGAATTAAATTTCCAATAGACAACATCCATATAATAGGTGCTTTCGATTTGGTAATTTCAAGTACTTGCGAGCACTAAAATGTGTCTACGATAAATTCGTTAAAACGAACGACGCAAAAATTATTCGTAACTACTTGCGTCTACTTCCAGCCACTTGAAAAATGTTTCATGAGTAGCTACGAGTAGATGGTTTAGCACAGACATTTACCTTTTCTACTCGCAAGTACCTGAAATTGCCAAATCGAAAGCACCTATTGTAATGTGTGTACCAAGATGTACAGAGTAACAAGGTGAGCCAGAGCGAAAAAGCTGTTTGTAAAGCTTCAAGTTATTACGTAATTTATACCGAGTTTGTAATGCAAGCAATTACCACGATGTACTGAATTTGCTTTTCTGTCGGAATGGCCCACGTTCTTAGTCTATACATCTTGGTGTGTACTGCAAACCACGACTTGTATATTCTCCCAAATATTTTTTAAATTTGAAGTATAACCTATTAAGAGATAAATGAATGTTAAAAATCGTATTCTGCTGATCTGAAAAATCAAATTACTAAAGAGTAGGGATTGCAAAAAAAAAGGAATCAAAAACTCCAATCGAAATATAATCGATAGTCTTGATTCAAAAGAAAATGAAATTACAGATAATAATTTGCCTCTAGTATAAAGAGATATAGAGGTAGGGACTTTTTATATGTCCTATGGAGGCAAATAAACATAATATTTTTTTTAGCTAAGGGAACTGAGTTCATATAGCTAGATTCCCAAGGCAAGAGTATCAGGCCTATAATGCAAAGAGATAAGGAAATATTGAATGCATAGAAGAATAAGAACAAGAAGAAGTAGTAGAAGAAGAAGAAACATAAAATATCACATTTACTATAATCGTTATTATCATCATTATATTGACGAAATTATACAATAAAATAAAATACAATATAGATAATACATATAATAGCAAAATATGAGGTATTATTTGCTTATGTGTATATAGGTATTCTCCATAACTTTTCACCCACAACATTATCCACAAAATATATACCTATCTACATATCTGCGATCTCTAGATATATAACTTAGAAGGTGCTATCTATAAGGATAAATACGAGTACATATGTATGTGTGTATGGTATGCAAAACAAGTTTTTAAATTAGCTAACTAACAGAAAACATATACAGAACGAGTAACAAAACAATAAAAACAAAATATAAAAAAAAATGAAAAAAATACAGTAGAAAAACAAAAGAAATATATGAAAAACAACCATAAGAAAAATGAGATGAAGAAGAAGAATAAAAAGATAACAAACAAAAAACTCAATGTAGCTCAATGATAAACAACAATTTACTTTTGTACACACAACAACCCAGCCCAGCAGCATATATGCATACTACATTCTACAACTATACATTATACCAGGATGATAACAAAAAGAATCCAACAAAAAATGAAAATAAAAAAATCGAAAAAAAAAACAAAAATAATAATAAAATAAAAAATCAAAAAAAAAAAAAATAAACACAAAAATTGGAACGAGAATAAACACAGGCATACAAAGGATGTGTGATGATGGGGCCATATAGGAGACTGTGTGTATACTAAACACAAACAAAAAATAAAAAAGGAAAAAAAAACCAAATAAACAAAAAAAATTACACCACACCATAAGGAAAATGTGTAGTGTACTATAGAAAAAAAAATGAAGAAGGAGAAGAGAAAAAAAATGTATATATAGGTAGGTAAGTACTAACTACGAATACGACTATACCATCGTAGTGCAGAAGAGATGATGAAGATAAAATCACCCAGGGCAACATTTTAATGACAATCCTCTCTAACTCTGCTGCTGCTGCTGCTCAAATTACCCCACATTATATTGTTGTTGTGTATAGTTATTTATTTTTTGTTGTGTGTTTTTTTTTTTTGTGTTTTTAGAAAAAAATTCCAGGGCTTGCGAATCCAGCCGTTCGCTTATGATGTTTACTATATTCTTCTATATATACTCGCATGTATACGTGTGCATACTTTTGTATTTTTGTAGAAACATATATCGATGTTCATCATCTTTCGTTATGCATTTAACTATGTTATGTATGTATTATTATTTTAGTTTAATTGTTGTTGTTGTTTTTGTAGTTGTAGTTATATGGTTGTTGTTTTTGTTTTTGAATAATGCTTTTCTTTCTGTTTTGTCTGACTCGCTGTGCATGTACCTTCTATATCCTATATAGAGTTTCAGAGATATGGTTTAACAAGCTGAATGAAAATTATTTGTCATATAATGTACATACCTATACCTATACACTTGCATATACATTTTAACATACATTTATATGTATGTGTGCACGAGTACGTATCTATGTGGTATTATTATTATTATTATTATTGTTTTTTCCCTATAGTTTTTGTTTTCGAACTTTTACTTAGTTTTTCTTGTTTCAAATAATTCTTTTTTTTGCTGTTTTTTTGTTGTTTCTTGTTGTTTTTTGCTGTTTTTTCAGTGTTTTTTGTTGTTTTTTTGTTGTTTTATTATGTTTTGTTTTTCATTCTACACCTTTATAATATAAACACCACCTACGTGCAATTTTCCTCTTCTTTTTTTTTTTTTGATTTTTGTCTCATTTTTATTTTGAATTTCTATATGTATTACGTACTACATACGAGAATACAAGTGAGTATATACAGTAATCTGTATATTATATGTAATAATGAATTTTATACATATGTATGTACTCGTATATATATATATATATTACATATGTATACATATATATACGCTCATTGCACAGATGATCCAAACAATTATGTACATGAACACAAAAGGATATACTGATAAAATCTGTTTATAAAAAGTAAAGAACAAAAAAAAAACAACTATGTATTTATATACATACATATATAATATTTATGTTTGTATGTATACTTATATATATGAAAATGAGCACAAATAAACAAAACATGACATAACAGCAGTAGCAGCTCGAAGCAGTAAAATGAAAATAAAATTAAAAAAATAGTAAAAAAAAGTAAAAACAAAAATAAAACAAATAAAAAACAAGAAAAAAAATATAGGTATATGTATGTAATAATGAATAAAAATGATGAAGGGCAAATAATAAAAAGTTTATGAATAAGGATGAGAATAAAATGAAAAAATACCTGCGTACGTAGTATGTATATATGTACAATATTTGTGTAAACACGCACACTGTATATGACATATACATTCATGTACACAGTAGATACCTATATACTTATACAATGTATGTATAGAAAAATTTTTAGAAAAAATATTTGCATACACATATTCGTTTAATCGTACACATAATATGCGCGTATGTATTTTGTAACTCACATCTAAAAAGGGTGGTTTATTGTTTTTATTTTATTTTTTCAGAAATATTTTGTTTTGTTTTATTATTTTTGTTTTTTTTTTTTTTTTACTTCGTTATTGTGTTGTTGTTTATGTCGATATATATGTATATTTTTTTTTTATTTTCTGTTATTTTTGTTATCATATTCGCATAGATATAGTATACAAAAATAATGATGTTATATACAATATGACATATTATTATCTACGAGTATAATAGAAAATAAAAAAAAATGTTTTCCCTACACAACTTTATAACAACATAAATACAAAAAATGTAAAAAAGATGTACATACAGAACTCATATGCAAATATTTATGTAACTGCCATCGCATAATTCGAGCGACAACTACAGCGTATCGCCGAAAGTTCGCACAATTCGGGCGCTACTGCATCGTAAAATATATACATATATTTATTTTACATTTCGTCTTCTTGCGAATAGATTACTACACTACTACTGCAAAATCCAGGTCGGGATGGCTCTTTGTCGCTGAAAAATAGAATAGAATCTATTTGTGCGGCAGCGACAGCGTAAAATTCAGTGTAAAAAGTCCCATTTAATTACTGTATACGCTGTATAGTTGTTGCCGTAATTGTGCGATGGCAGTAAGTATGTACGCGAGAACATGTTTTATATTTATAGTAATGTTTGATGTTTTAGAATATTTTATGTAGTAAATACATAAGAATTTTGTTTAATCCATGTCATATTCCATTACTTATAAATATGTATGTGTAAAAATATATTTATTCATTTGTACACTTTTGCTAACAACAAAATTAATATTTTTTTTTATGTAATGTACAACGAAATATTTGTAATTCATAACATTAGGTTCATAAAAATGCACCCATTAAAAATGATGTCGAACAAAAACAAAAACAAATAAAATCAAACTCTTACCCTTATACGTAACTACACATATGTACATTTATACATACTTTCATCTTTTATATTTGAAAAAACAAAACCAAAAATGAATGTTGGGAGAAAAACAACGACCAAATATGTATATACGGCGGTACGCATACGAATGTTATTGTGATGTTGGGTTTTTGGGGGTTGGGTTGGTGTAAAATGAAATTTTTTTTAAAGTTAAAATGAAAGATAAAACAAAAGCAAAATGTTTACGAATGCATACATGTGTGTATGTGTGTTACGCAGACAAAACACAAGAATTCAGAGTAATTCTTAAATTTTTAGGGAATAAAATACGAATTTGAAAATAAAGTACGTACACATCTTATAGATAGCTATTATAGAATAGGTATAGTATTTAATATTTGGGCAACTTAAAGAGCAAAAAATATAATATATTCACTGTTTTAAGGGAAATTTTTTCGTGTCATTCTCCTTCATATACTACATATACATACTCTTCTTGGTTGTTAAAATATGCCAAATACACAAACACACCCACGTACTAGATGTATACATTTATGTACATTTGTGTATATAGTCATTTGTATAGATATTACATTCGTATACAAGCTTTATGAAAAAAGAAAGTGAAATTGATTTTTATGTTTATTTATTTATTGTTTTTTTTTTTTATTTATTTTTAAAACGTTAAACGTATGAAGACATTATTATACTTAAAAAAAAATGTTCGATTTCCTTAAATTCAAAATATCTCTATAACATAAAAATTTAAAAACTCAGTAAAACAATTTAAAGAAATTTCTAAATAATTTTTGAATTGTTTAGTGCTGGATATTTTAATAAAATTTTGTTCGAAACACTGAAACTTTAGAATTTTTGTATAAAAATTTGAAAAAAGAAAAATACAAAAAAAAAAAGAAAAATGTAGAAACTTTGGTAAAAGTTTGAATTTTTTGGGATATGAAAATTTAAAGCACAGCATAAAATTTATAAAAAGAAAATATAAAAATGAAATCTTAAAATATAGAATTCACTTTTATCTCTTGTGCACAGTGTAAGATAAAAGCGATAAGTGTTGACCATAGGAAGAGGAACGTCTGGTATTCTGTCGCCTAATTTACAGAGAAAAAGAAAAATTAAGACTAGAGAGAATCAAGAAGAATTAAGAGAAAATCAAAATTAGAGAGAATGAAACGTACGAAATATTTGACTAGTAGATTCGATTTAGTATTTCTATAAGCTCTTTTTCTCAGCAAATTGATACTAACTCATTTCATTATCATTACTCAACCAAAGATGAGTGAATTTTGAGAGTAATGAGCACTGTCAATTGTCATTTATAATCTCGTAAATGGAATCAATTCCAAGAGACTTCATGCATTATTGCTATACTCGCCAATCGCCACTCTACTCTATATCATCAATTGTGAGGTACCGGATCTCCGAATTTCTCTAAGTCTTCCATAATAATTTTCTTCAATCATTCGACAATTTGAATATTCACAAACTAATTGAATTGTTATTTTTTTTTTTTTTTGTTTTGGTAATATTTTGGTAACAAGAAAACTTTGTAATTTTATGAAATACATGTGCGTGCATGTAATAGTAAGTATATGTACCAGTACTACAGTGTCATATGGAATTTTGGTTCCCAAATAAATATGCACGAATATATAGCACGAATATATAGAAGGAGTACACAGTCACTTTTAGTTTTTTATTTCAAAAAAAATTTTGATTAATAATTGCCTACCATGACATCATTATTCATATGTTCACATTGCTCACGGAGATCAATCACGGTATACTTTCACTCACTCACTTATTATTTCTTATTTTATTGTTGTTACATGTAAAATAGAAGCAAAAAAAAAAAAATAAAACGAAACACATTTTTTGCTTTTAGATTTTCATTTCTTATTTTTCATATTTCTATAAGTTACATTTTCACAAAAAAAAAATTTTTAACAAAAAGTCAAAAAAGATTTTATCAGGTGTCTAAAGAATCAAAATTAACATCCATAATAATAAATTCTAATTAATTATAAAAATGATTTAAGAAAAAATAAAAATAAATTATAAATGTACATACATACTTACATTCATATTTCATTTACGTAATATGTACATAAATACAAATGTATTTTATAAGAAGAGTTATACATACATTGTATATTGTATTCAGGTTCAGCATATATGTATGTACATCATTATTTTCATTATTATTATTACATGCGTGTTCGTTATACGATAAAAAGTAGGTCGATAACATTTTTGTCGATATAATATGCGTATAATACGTAACATAACAATTATAATTATAATAGTTCAAAAAAAAAAAAAATAAAATAAAAAAAAAATTCATAGTGTACATAACATCATGAGTATACCTATATAGAAGTACATCACTCTATATAGTCATTAGTCATTAACATTTTGTAGAATAACAAAAAAAAAAAAAAACAAAAAAAAACAAGCATTGAAAAGAATAGAAACGGAAAATTATACCTCTATATTGTAGAAACACGAAAAAAAAAATACGATTATGTTAGATATAAACGAGAATGTATACGTATATGTAGATATACATATACGTATATAATAATTATACAATATTTTTCATTATTATAATTACATATATTCTTTATCGTGTGAATTAAGTAATAACACAAAAAAAGAAAAATCATTTCTTTTTCATTTATTTATACAGATGTGTGAAAAATAATAGCAGTTTTTCTTTACATTCTTATAATCATTTTTTGAAAACAGCCTAAAAAAGGATTTTGTATAAATTTGTGTGTTTTGTTTTCTTGTAGCCTCTTACATATGTAAGTTAATACTATGTTCATATTTCATTATGAAGTCATCATTAACGTCAATGCTACAGCTATAGGGGAACCAAGGTTTTCACCGAAGTGATTTCTAAAAATCATTGCTGTCCATCATGAATGCACCTACAGTTTAACATTGATTGTGAACCACTGAGTTGCTGATGGAGAAACAAACTCTTTAACATGAGTTGCTTAGGGCTTAGAGACTGATCTATTACTACTATTGGAATGATCTAAAGATATACTACTGACTGATACCTGACTTTGTGTATTGTGTTTGTATCACTCTTACTTGTTGTAAGCAAGCAGACTATATTTGTCACCATTTGTAATCTCTTTTTCTCAGCAAACTGGTAATCATTCAAAGCTGAGTGAACTTTGAGGATAAATAAAGTTGAAAATAGATAACGAAAAATTGAAAATTATTTTACTTACTTTCCTATATCTTCTTTATGGGCAGAAATGAAACCTGCACCTTGCACTTGTACATATTATAAAATTTTAATTATATTCAAATATTTTAAGGATCTTCCAGTGATACATATTGGTAACATGAATTGTATTTTTTTCTTGTTTTTGATATAAAAGTTAAATAAAATTAAAAAAAAAATTTTATTACATTACATAAAATTTCAACATTACACAGCTATTATTTTTCACACATTTGTACGTCTATCTATTATAGTATCTTTTGATATTATACATATAAATAGCATATAATAAGAGAGGCTATAAATATATAAATAGTTGTAATGGATATGCACATATATATTTTGTCTAAATGTGATTATGAATATAGTACAAAATTCTATAAAAAAAATTTCACTTCCTTTACATTTATACAAGAAGTGTACTACATGCATACATATATCAAGGTGTGTAAATACAAATTGTGAGAAAAGAGCTGTCAATGTAAATATATGCATATCTATCTATATTCATATAATTACCATATTACATACAATAATTATTAATGTATATTTTTAAATTTTAAACTTTTTTATTAAAAACAAATTTGATATTTCTTAGGGGCTTAGGGTATTCATTAAATTCTGTATAAAGCTGCTCGCTTGCATATTGCATCGAAAATTATGTGAATTTCGTTTGTCGAATTCAAATTTCGATTCGAAATTGTATAGTCAAAAGGAATTTGTAGATTAATGTAGGCATGTAAAGCTGTTTTTCAAATCATTTTAGAAGTACACGAGTTCTTTCTGATGCAATGTGCATGATTCTAACGGCCTAAAACCTAATAAAAACTTCATAATTCGTAATTAAACAAATTTCTTAGATTATTTATATATTAAAAAAATTTCGAGTATACAAATTATACAAATCACATTTTAAAATTCTTAAAACTCAATAAACCGCATCATTTTATTATTTTGTGCCATAACATGTTTTTATTTAGTACAGCTAGGTACGTCGTACGTATGCGTAGATATTATACGTATACCGCCGTAATCACGTATATTACATACAAGAGTACGTATAATATATTTATATTCATTCAATATTCAGTTTCAGTACGTAATCGAAATACTAATACATAATTTCGAAGTTCTTCAATCTAAATTCTGTTCAAACTTTATTAATACTCGTACATTTCTTCTTCTTCTTCTTCTTTATATAATTTTTCTTAGTTTATTGAAAGAATATTGAAAGAATTCTTTGCATGTAGATTTTTTTTTTTTGTTTATAAAAATGACAAATTTATTATTTCATATTCATACAACACGCTTACTTTTGGACGCTAAGCTGCTAAAGATACATAAATGTATATTATTTGTTTATAGAAGTATCAGTATGCTATGTGTACAGATAAATTATAATTCAATACAAAATTCAAATTGAATATCCGCTACTTTTTATTGAAATAAAAAAAAAAAAAAAAACATCTTTTTTTTGAAAAGACAAAATATAAATAATAATAAGAAGAATATGTATATAAAAATGCTAAATAAAATTTTATTATAAATAATTCAATATGCTTTTAAAGAAAAAAAAATTCAATATTTTCAAGGAATTGAGTAATTTTTCATTGTTTCTTTATTTTTTTGCATATTATTACACACAAACAGTAAGTAGCAGCGCGTACAATATACAGCGCTCAATTTGAATAATTTGCTATACAGTGAATATTTACATACGAGTACACTTATATATGCGTATAGAATAATTATATTATTTATACATTTATTACAATAAATAAATATACAATTTTGTAATAATTTTATGCATATACAAACGTACAAAATAATACACATAAATGTAAATAAAAATATATATTTTTTTATTAATGACACAATAAATGATTAATGATATAAATTCGTCAATGGTTAACCATTAAGGATATTAAATACATAATTTGCAGGTTTGGATGTCGTACTCGTACAAATGTAAATATATGTATACATTATTTACAATATCACATATTCTGCATTATAATCAAAATTAGTGTACATAATTGAAGCTATTGTCATCATAATGTTATTAATGTACGAACGAATATTCAAATTCAAAGTACCACACGTACATAACATACTTATGACTGAGGGTCTCTTTGCTTGTATTGTAACGTAAAGTAATGACATTTTTTTTTGTCTACTAAAACATTTCAATTGTAAATATAGCGGTAGCAGGTGTAAATGTCATTTTGTAATTGTTCTGAGGAGAAATATAATGCTGCGTATACAAATTTGTGTAATAAAATAATTTAAGAAATTGACTGATTATTGAGCTATTTATTTATTAAATGTCACTATTTAGAGAAAAGAGAAAGAGCAAGATAAATTCAAAACAGATATTTACCGTCGTCACCAACAGCAGTAGTAGAAATGTTTGCATCTGCGATAAAATTGACATTTGGAAAACGTTCAAAACAAATTTTGTGTTGCAACCGCCGGTTGTCGTACCGTACTTGTTAAACATTACATTATATTACAGTGAAAAAAAATTGTAAATAAATTACTGTCAAAAGTAAATTTTAATTTTTTCAAGTTACCATTTTGTCGAATGGTTCCTCTTTGTCTATTTGTAGTTCTCTAAGAAGAAATATAATTCTAACTAAATGCAATGCAGATATACCCATTCTACATTTTCCAGTATGTAGCGTATTTATACACGAAAAAGTACACGCAAAGCTTCATTATGCAATGCACTATTGCTTTTTAATATGTAACAAGTAGAAGAACAATACTTTGGTAAATAAAAAATGCAAGTTTTCTATATTATGATAAATTTTGTCTTGTTTCCATAACTTTGTGTTTTAAAATTGATACTATATATTATACAAAACAGAATTTACTCAATTAATAACACCGAGTCTCTAGTCTCTTTCAAAAATTGACTATATGAGTTTTTTTGTTTTGAAAAAATATTCATCTCATAATGAAATATTGATTCGGTATCAAATCAAGTCCATGTATCTTCAGTGTACAGGAGGTAGTAATGTTGAATCGAGTACACAAAAGGACAAAATAATCGGTCACTGATTCTGATTATTATTATAATATGTTAGAGTACTTTTGAGTATAATTTTTCAATTCCTACATTCATCCATAGGTATATAATTTGGATACACAAAATATACTTTGTTATAACAAAAATTTGCGACCAATGACAATATACATATATCTTCTAAACATTTAACACACCTAGAAAATATTAAGAAAAAAAAAAAAAAGAAGAAGAAGTAAATTTTTCCTTTTGTTATATTAAACATTATTATACGAGAGAATACCATATTGGATATTATATGAACGTCATTAAATTGATGGTATAATGTGTCTACCAGATGTACAATACATTTATTATAAACTTGTATACATTTTATACATATATGTATAAATAACTTCTTCATACATTTCTTACTTATATATGTATAAAACAATCTTTTAACAGACATCATATATGTACAATACAATGTATCCAGCAGATATATACCCGTATTTATGTTATGATGATGGTCCATAAACATCGTACATGAGATACACGTAAATGGATAGAGTGTATATCTGTATACAAAAATCCATAAATATGTTTATGTATGTTTGTATGCATATATGTATCTATACTTTTGACATATAATAAAAGGTAAATTCCATAAACGTACACGTATGGATGGATGACTATATACGTATTTATTTTATTTAATTTTTTTTTTTTTTCAAACTGATGTTTTCTTATATTTCTTAAGAAAAATATGATAAGAAAAAGGTAAAAAAAAGAACAAATTAAAAAAAAAAAATGTTTGAAAGAGAGAGCAAAAAAAAAACAAAATTAAATGAAAATAGAATTACAAAAAGTTATGATAGGAATAATGTAAAAAAAAAACTAAAAAAAAATACACTTAAAAAAATAAGAAAGAAACAACAAAATACAAAACAAAAAAAAAATCCAATAAAAAAAAGATACGAATGGATCAGTTTTGGATACATACTCGTACAGCTTCATACTTCTTACTTCTTATATCTTGTATACCTACATACAGATAGAATATATTAAGAATATCAAGTCAGACGAGTTATTATATTATATATTTTTATTCTTATACATACATATATACATACGTATGTGAATATTGTGATCTTTCGAAGAAATACAATAACAATGCTTCAAAAAAAAAAAAAACAAAAAAAGAAAATGAAACAAAACTATTAAGAACAAGAAAATGAAAATATTTTTTTTCTTGTAAAAAAATTTTTTTAAAAAAAAGATAAAAAATAGAAAAATATATACATATGTAATAAAAAAACACATACATCCATGTATATACATATATGTATGTATGTATGTAGATGTGTATAATAAATAATAAAAAAAAATAAATGTATTTTTATGTTACACTGTTATATTATTATTATTATTATGTTATGCCAAGTTGAACATTTTATACACATATCTTGGCTTTTTTTTTGTTTTTGTTTTTAAAAAGTATTTTCACGTTGACGATGAGAGTTTGTAATACCATCATCATATCACATTATAAGAATAATAATAATAATAATAGAAAAAGAAATAAATGTTATTATGTTACAAGCATATGTTGTATATATGTATGTATATATAGTAGCTGATGTAGAGTAATATGATGAGTATTGCATCGTTGTCAAATTTCACAGCAACATTTAAAAAAAAAATTGAATTTATTATTTATATAAAGGTATACAATATTTCAAAAAAACAAAAAAACAAAAAAAAATTATTATATTTATATTTATGGAATTTATATTACAGACATTTACAGTATTATTTTTAATTTCATATATTATTTTTTTTTATTTTTTTTTTTACATTTTTATATGTTATGTTTTTTAATGCCAAAATGAATTCATCATGTAATGTTTTTTTTATATTTATTTTGTCAATGCTGTTGTTATTCCGGTTATGTATTTTGATTGTTTGGTATTTTGTGTTTTTGCATTATATGAAGCAGTAAATATGATACAAGTCATATACCAGATCAGAGTCAAGTTTCCAGAGTCAATAATAAAATTTCAGTAATCACATTATATGCAGGATCATGAAAAATAATCCATTCCGGTATTCATTCACTAATAAAATATCGTAGGATTATTTCTCTCTCAGTAAAGTATTCAAGAAAGACACTCGAACACTTTTCCAACCTTTTAACAATGTTTTACATTTGATGTGTACGACCAGTACGACGTACTATACTCTCTGAGTAACGAGAACTCTGTCTATACATACTTTCTGCTACAAGAACTATAATTAGTACTCGTATAGTTCGTAATCGTAACTTGTAAGTAGTATAGCACTATGGCAGTAGGCTATTACGATACTACGATACTCTATTTAGCTAATGCTAATAGTAGGTGCTTTCGACTTGCAAATTTCAAGCACTTGCGAGTACTAAAATGTGTCTAGGATAAATTGTTAAAACGAACGACACAAAAATTATTCGTAACTACTTGCATCTACTGCCAGCTACTTGAAAAATTTTTCATGAGTAGCTGCGAGTAGATGTATAGCACAGACATTTACCTTTTCTACTCCCAAGTACTTGAAATTGCCAAAACGAAAGCACCTAGTATCGTAGTAACTCACACTGTATTCGTTTCTATTTTCATTCATTAGAAAATTCATTTTCTCTCTCACTAAAATTCTGGTGTAAAAGAAACACGAAAAACTTTTTAACAACTTTTTATTTTTATACTTGATCTGTTTTATATGTTCTTCTCTAAGTAAAGAAGAACTGATACGAGAGCGAGAATTTGCATCTATCTAACTAGTACGCTACGCTATTTACTATCACTCACTAGCACTCCCCAATTAGTAGTACCATAGTACCTCCCTCAACTACTTGTTTCCATTTTCATTTATGAGGAAATTCATTTTCTCTCTCAGTAAAATATTTAAGAAAGAAACACGAAGAATATTTTAACAATTTTTTACACTTGATCTGTACTATATGCTCTGCTGTATGTAAAGAATCGTATCGTGAACATCATTAGAGTGCTTAGATTAGCCCGATCGTAATCATGAATTTTTTGGCACTGAAAACGTTTTTTTTTTTCTTTCATAATATTGAAAAGTGAAATTTTTTCCATCATAAAATTACATGCCTATATTTACAGTAAATTGGCAACCTCTACTTTTCACATTTAGTCTAGATATACTCGTAGATGTTTGTCTACACGGATAAATTTATAAATGCACATGAGTAGTGGCGTAGTCGATAGTAGGGTGTAGGGTGTACATTTATGTATATTACGTATGCAATATATTTTAAAGTTCATTCAAACAAAAATTGAACGGCAATTTAAGATTCTTAAATTATTTTTCTCTTTTTCAAATTAAAAAAAAAAATATTTATATAAAAGAAATAAAAAAGCAATACATCGTTAAATACCTACCTTCCCACACAGCTATTAAATAAACGTAAAACAATATTATATTCTTTTTTTATTGATTTTTTTATTATTTTCGAAAAAAAAAAATTCCTCTAACATACAGTATACTCTTTATATAATACGATCATTTCATTTTATTTTTATTTTAATATTATAGAAACTTGTATTTTATAGGCATGTATGTATAATATTAAGATAAAATGAAACAAGCAAGAAAATAGAAAGAAATTGCAATTAAATACGTACACATTTACGTAGAAATGTATATTTTTTTTTTATTTTTTAGAAAAAAAATAAAACTGTGAACAGACAAAATTAGTGTCATGTTTCATTTTCGTCATCATCATCATGATCATCGTCATAATCATAATCATAATCATAATAATCATGATGGGTAATTTAATTTAAAACTACCTAAATGTTTTTAAAGTATCTGAACGAATACGTACTTATATACACATACTATATGTATGTATGTACCTGAAAAAATATAATTCCATGTTTATTATTATTACTATTTTTTAAAATTTTTATTTTTTGAAATATTTTAATAATATTTTCTTCGTAAATAAAATAATAAATTTTATCTGAGAGAACTGGAATAAAAATTTATTTTCTTTTCTCTGTTTTTTTTTTTGTTGTTGAAAAATGAAATTTAAAAAATTCGTAAATCTTGCACATAAGTAATCGTATGTGGGGGTTCATTTTTATAAAATTTTGTCATCTATATACATATGATATTTTATGATGCAGATTTATTTAAAGTTGAAAAAAAAACCACAATGGAATTATGTGATATTTTTATTATTTTCATATGATTTGGTTTAATTTGAGATCTTGTAGTTTTGAAATTTAATTAATATGATTTCTTTTATAAAGAATAAAAAAAAATGAATATACAAAAATCTGAATACGTTCTAAATTTATTACACCACTGATAAACTACAGTTTCTTCAATGAACAATTTTCCCAATTTTCATTTAATATTTTAAACTTTAATTTAATTTCCTTTGATTCTAACAGCACAAAATTACAATCTCTATGCGCTTTTTCTACTTCTCAAATAATCGAAGGGTTCAATGACCATATTTTTGTTTATACACACGAAAATATAGGTCAAAACATTTATCGGTTTTTCTTGTATACACGGATCTTGTTTAAATTTGAAAATTGTTCTTCGTAAACGCCCACTACTGTGTAGTATGGTAGTATGTACATATTTTTAACAAGAAAATAAGAAGAGAAACTACTATTCGTGTATCTTTCTACTTCTCCTTCCACTTCTCTTCATATATATTACGAAAATACTCAATTTGTTTGTTTACAAATGAAAATAAAGGTCAAAACACATATACGTTTTTCTTGTATACACGGATCTTGTTTAAATCATAAATTCTTCTTTGTGCCCGGCTACTACACTGCAGTGTAGAGTGTAGTACATAATGTAAACAAGAAAAGGAGAAGAAAAACTAGTATTCGAGTATCATTCTATGTTTATTTTTACTTCGTTTTCTACACTCAAATATTCAAGAGTTAAATGACCATGTTTGTTTACACATGAAAATAGAAGAAAAGAAGTAGAAAGAAAAGTAGAAAGATACTCGAATACTAGTTTTTCTTCTCATTTTCTTGTTTAAATTATGTACTGCACTGTAGTAACTATGAACGAAGAAGAATTTATGATCCAAACAAAATCTGTGTATACAAAACAAAACCGATAAATGTATTGACCTACATTTTCATGTGTAAACAAACATGATCATTAAACTCTTGACTATTTGAGATGTAGAAAGAGGAGAGGAAGGAAAAGTAGAAAGATAGGGGAATGTAGTTTCTCTGCTTGTTTTCATGGGTATATTTGATACTATACTGTGGTGGGCGAGTATGAAGAAGAACCGATGAATGTTTTGATCTATTAGCCCTATTCTGGTATTGTGACCCATCACAAGTCACAACGAAATTGTAACTGGTTTTCTTGTGATTTTCCTTGTGACTAATCAGCTGTTTCGTATTCTAAATAAGTAATCTCAAGAAAAATCACAAAAATTTCACCTCTTAGTGGTGAATTTGAAACGTCAAATTTTTTCAAGAAAAATGATATATTTTAAATTTTTCACATAACCTTAAAATTATTCTTGTGACGACTGAAGTAGCAGATCACAACTTGTGACTCTGGCATGTTGTGACTTTTTACTGCGGAATACAAAAAGTCACAACTTGTGACTTATGTTATAACTTATGACTTATGACTAGTCACTGATACTCAACAGAATAGGGCTATATATTTTCATGTCTAGACAAACATTGTCATTCAACTCTTGAGTATTTTGTGCAGTGCATAATAAAATGCAATATTACGCACTACATTATTTTACAAATCTGAACTGAAATAAATGAAAATGAATATGATCCTAAACTTTTACACAATCATGTATTTTATAACGATTTTTGTTTGTCTCCTTACATTTATTGATGGCATGTATACATGTGTGTATATATATTTTAAGTGATAGACAATAAAAGCCTATACGAAAAATAACAATCTTCTCTTTTATGATATATTTATTCAGTAAAATTTTATTATATTTTTTTCGATTTGAAAATATTATAAAATAAAGAAAAGATAAACAAGAAAAATTCTAAAAAATGTGATATTTTTATAGATACATAGAATAAATTTTAATCTTATGATAATCTCATATACAATATTTTTTAAATTTATACATATTTTCCATATCTGATTCTACATAAGAATTTCCTCTTTTCACTTAATTTACATTTTATTTTCTCGTAAATATTTTATATATGTTTCTTGTGTGTTTTTAAAGTTTAGTTTTTTTTTTTTTTTTTTTTTTTGAGATGAGAAGAAATCAGTATTATTTTTTATTTTCTAATATATATATGTAATACATAATTTCCATATTTTTATGGGATAATTTTGTTTATTTGTTCTTCGTTATTTTTGTTTTCTTTTTCTATACACGCAGTATCGGATTTCCCGATTATGCGCCCATAAGCATCACTCCAAGTTTCAAAATGAAAATCCAAAATTTACGTAGTACTATCGTAGTGTATACTGTTGATATACTGTACTAGGTCTCTCCACTGTTTCAGAGTTTGTATAAATGGGAAGAGCAACTATTAAATGTTGTTAGTTGATATTTTGTGTTTGTCATACAATATTCGCATTCTACTCAAAGAGAAAGTGAACTTTCTCTGAATAATGAAAATACAAGAACACAACACATGATATGTGAATTACTGCTTGTATACTATTTTAAATTTTGAAAATGGTTACAAATAAAGTAATTGTGTGGGTGTGCGGGCACTTTAATTTCGTATATATACTTATATATCTTATATCATAGTATCAAAAACAAAATATTTTATTTAAATAAAATTGTAAATAATGTATACATCACATACGTACGCAGTTTGTATAAGAATTATAAAAATTTTCTAATTGTATCGATATAAGAACACAAATACTTACGTAGTTACGTATACTCATATGCATGGTATAATATCTTTAAATTTTATTCATGTTTAGTCCTTTAAAATATTCTTCGTATATAATATAATTTGTTTTTCTACATATTATACCATTACAACATATCTACGCAGTTTTATTTGGTTATTTAATTTTTATTTTTTCATCCTTGATTGAATTTTATCTGCTAATTTATTTTGATTGTCCTTATACAGAAAAGAATGAATGACAAAAAATAAAATCAAATCAAATTTATTTTCTTATGAATATTTATGAAAGCATATACATGCTAATCTTATGTTATCTTTACATATATTTACATATGTATATGTATGTGTGTTTACATATTTATTTCATATATATTTATATAAGTAGTACAGTACATAATAATTTATGTGAAAATTCAAATAAACAAATCATGAATTTATTTTATAATAAAATTATATTTTACCATTTTTACAGCATCCCTAGAAGTATATATTTGTATATACATATACTAGCACACATATATGTAATCATTTATGATCTAGAGTGTGTACGTATATATAAACTCTGTGTGTGTATACTATGGACGGATAAAGTACATATATCATGGACGGACAGATATACTTACTTTAAGTACATTAGATATTTGCTCATATCACATATGCTATATACATATATTGTACTTAAATATATGTATACAAAATATTGTAAAGTATAGCATGTATCAGACATCAAGGATCTAATATATTTGTATAAAATAATGTATTTTCGAAGAATATAATATGACTTCATTTTCATATTCTTTCTTTGATATTTAATAATAATTTTCTTATTTGTCCTTCACCATATATGTACGTTCTATATGAGCATATGAGTACATGATGATGATTTACATATAAAATGTGTATACACAGTGTATATGTACATGGGATGGTCATTTCCTTGATCATATACGAGTATAATGTGTAATTTGTAAACAAATTTTTCTTCTTGTACCTACAGACACATGAATATAGTATGTATGGACATATTATTATCTTAACATGGTCGTGTAATGTTATATATAGTATTTGCGTATGAATGTATGAATAAAATTTTTCGTATTCCTATTGTCGTATGAGTACTCCATACACTTTTTACTAATAACAAAAATTGAATATTCTCTGTTTTTGATTTATGAAATCACAATATGGATATGAACATTATATTCATTCATAAATGTATGTACGTATATGTACTACAATGAGATCTATAAATACAACAAACTTTAATTTATTATATTTTACATTATATCTGCATTTATATACACACAATTATTCATACATACTGTTGTATATACAATAATATATATCTTAAATTTATGATTAAAAGAACATCAAAAATTTCTTGATTACACTATAAATATATATAAATGTTATTCTACTTATCTTCGTCATCATCATCATCATCATCGTCAATATCAGAAACAGGATTATATGGTCATCCGTTTTCTTTTATATTTTTCAACTAATATCATATATGTATGTAAAGGAAATATATTTCATTGTTGATTTTGCGACTATCTATGTATATTGTTTAAAATACAACGTGATACAAGGATGTCCTTTTTATTTTCATTTTGCTTTCCTTTTTCGGTTGTAAAATAATATATTCTATAATAATATAAGTACTTAGATTGACGAATTTGATTTTGATTTTCATTTATATCCTATAACCATCTATTATAATTCTGAAGGTCTGTAATAAATATCCAAACATATATGTATGTCAGTATGCATGGGATATAAATTATTTATATGCATCATATATCTATATGTAAATTTATTGTATACGCAGGTATCTAGGTATGTATATACGAGTACGAAATGAATATTATTGATGATGACGATGATAATAATTTTCATACACAAAATATGTGAAAGTTGAAAGACACATACATATATGTATTTAATAAGGAAGCTATATCAACATATAAATGTACTTATATGTATGTACATGGTAGATGCATGTAAATGCATTTGTATACGTCTATCATAAACTCGAAAGTCGAAACAATGAAAATATGTATATACATACATGGAAATATTATACATTACTAAATATGTACGTGTATAATCCTTCAGACACATGTATTATCTATCTGTATGAATCTATGGTTATGGGTACATCAAATTTCATATCCTTTTATATTGCTGTTAAAATTGAAAATTCAAGAAAATAACAATTGTATAGAAGTAATGTATAATATGCAAAAACTAAACAGAACAGACATGGATATACTGTATAAATGTACGTACTCATTGTATGTACATTGTATATGTTCTGTACATTATGTTGTACATGCATGTTTAATACTTCATATTTTAATGATTTTTGTTCATAATAAGAATCTATATTCATCGATTCTACATACATATATACGTATACTTTGTATAGCATTCTTATACGAATATAATGTACATTACAGTCATACATACTGTACTATACTTTACTATATATAATTTGTACATAACATAATATTAACATTTAATAATTTTCCCTAAAAAGCATTGATGCCTATATTTACATATTGTGTCTGTATGTACATATATATCAGAGAAAATTTTATGTACATTCATTATTTCATTTTCCAACTTGTATATGTATATACGAGTACTATGCATTCATTATACTTTATACCAGTATTCATCCAAATACATGAATTTTATGTTCAAATTTATATATCTAGTCCTCTGTTCTGTATTATTATGAGTATAGTTATCAAGGACAAAATAAATCCATTGAGTACATACTATATGTATAACGTATATATGTAGCAACGTATCAAACTAAAAGCCTAAAAGGATTTCATAATGATTCACAAAAATAATAATAAAAAAAAAAGAAAAAAAAATCATAAAGTCCAGCCAAATAATGCAAATATATGTACATGTATGAAGCAGTAGTATTCAAAAGCATGTATATAGTTCATTTCCATTCGAAATATATTTGCCTCGATTTCTAGTATATATGCTAATATTATATGTACATATATAGATCGCTATTATTATAGAAGATACGTGCGGATATATACGTATATGAATACGCATATTTACGTAATGTCATTATGTGTATATCTATACAAAAATATGTAATATTTTTTGTTTTCGTAGTCATGTTAGAAAATTACATGTACATATATGGATATGATATGATATTCGATAATTTACACACACGCACTTACTACATGCAGCAAGTGCGATAGTTAAATACATACATACATGAAAAGGGTCCAGGCAAAATCAAAATTATTCAACTCAACTATAAATAGAATTAAAAAAAAAAAAAATAGAATCATAGGCTGGAAGACTAATAAGCAAAAAATTGAATAATACAAAAAAAAAAAATAAAAAAAAAAATAAATGAATAAATAAAAGAAAATTACCACCCAAAAATCAAAGTTAATATACGTTATCAGTGAGACATTTAACCATACATATACATACATTCATATAAATACATAAATAGTATAGTGCTAGTAAATATACACAGACAGTTGACTACAAGATACATACATTCCACCGCCATTATATTATTGCTTGGTACATTATATATAATCCTATGTATTTCACTATAAATACAGACTGCTCTACACTATATTATTACTAATCCAGCGAAATTTTTTATTATTATTTTTATATATACGTACACACATATATTATATATATGCTCATATATATAGTTTCAAAAATATATACATATATACATATAATAATATAAAAATCCTTAAATTCATGAATGCCCCAGTATATTTAATGTAGTATTTACGAATTTGTGTACACATTTAAACATACACATTTATATAGATATACTCCTACATGCATATATGAATTATCGATGTACATACATACATATATAATACTATATTTATAATGTATTACTGTGTAGAATCAAAAACAGAACTTTGGAGAACTAGTAGATATATATGTATATATTTTTTTATTTTTGATAAGAGAATGACGTGCGCATAGCACAACCGAATTATTACTACTCTGCTGCTATTACTATATATACTATACTCCCAAATTTTTGGTTTTTTTTTTTTGTATTTTTTTTAATATTGTTGTCATTGTGTTGTTGCTATTATATACCAGCAAAAAAAAAAAAAAACCAAAATGAAATACAAGAAAAAAAGGATATTCATTAAAGTGGATGTACTCATTCGATAATATCACGTATACAATAAAATGTACTATATGTACATACATTAAATATTTTTAAGGAAGAAAAATATCAGAAAATTATGTATGATAATTTTCTTAATACATATATACAGATCTATACAGTCTGAATATATATATGTATGTATGCATATATTTTGTTTGAGTGTATGTAAGTATAAGAATAGAATAAAGAAAAAAAAATTTTGTTTTCTTGATTCATTATTATTCCTTTATATAGTCATGGAAGAATATATGTATGTATGTACATAAATACAATACTATATATGTATA
The DNA here is from genome assembly GCA_951394055.1 of Villa cingulata. NCBI lineage: Eukaryota > Metazoa > Arthropoda > Insecta > Diptera > Bombyliidae > Villa > Villa cingulata. The sequence continues at coordinate 25,178,260 of OX596025.1, read as the reverse complement.
TAATTGTATTTATGTATAGATGTACATATACATATAATGTATATTATATCCTTATGTAACGACCTCTAATATTAAAGTTATTCTTAAAGTTGCCAAAATATAATTCGCTTTCTCTACGTAGTATGTGGTAGTAAATAAAACTATGGACATACATACTACATATATTTTTAGGTTATGTACATATGCATATGTATATAAAATTTATATAATTTATGTATAAAATCGTATATATGTGTACTATATGTATACATATAATTTTATATTGTATTTAATAATAAAACTTAAAGAATATCCTTCAAAATTCCCGATAAAAGCATCAGATATACTTATATGTATTTATTTTGTAATGAATGTATACAAGAGTATGAGAGTATATTATGTGTATGGTATATGTTATATTTATGCGTGTATGGGTTCATAATAAATAAATATTACTGTATATAAAATGAAAAAATATAGGTTTTAGAGCATTAAAGTTTTTGTATTATATAAATACATTATATTATAAATTTGTAGATTTTTCGAGTATGTAATATAGTTGTGTAATATAATATATAGGATAGGAATATTTATATACATATACATTATATATTTATTTTTATGTATAAGTTTTTAGTGTATTAACTTTATTTATTTATTTATTTATCTTTTTTATTTTTGCAGAGGTGTTTAAAAAAATATATACAGACATAAATATGTGTATGTTGTATATATGAACATGTAAACCATATATAGTTGTGCATATAGTACCAACCGAACCTATTGTATAATTTATATAAATATGAAAAATATAAAAAGAAAAAATAAAAAATCAAAAAATATTTTTCAAGTGTAGGAAAGTCCTTTCATATATGTATGCATTTACATTGTGCGTTTACATACATACATATAGATATAGATACATTTAAAAAAATTATAATACATTTATATACATTTAGGTTTAATATTTATGTGTATATACATCCTTATATAAGCAATAGATTTTCTTATATAAATTTTTAATTAAATATAAAGAGACTTATACCTAATACTAATAGCAGATGATTCAAAATTTTAAAGAAAATTTAGTAGGAAGACTGTAATATTCTCTACATATGAAAAATTTAAGAAGGATATGGATTATCGAAAATTTTATTTTTTATTTTATTTTTCATCATCGTATAGTCATGCATAAATGATAGAGAAGACAAAAATATTTACGTACGGTACTCATGTATATTTTACGAATTTTGAAAACATTTTACAATAAAACATTGTAAATAATTCGAGTACATAATATGTTTGTTAAGTGTACAGTGTTGTACAAAAGACATTTATGCAACTGAATGAAAAATGCCAAAAACAAAAAAATTCTTACATAAAATTGAAAATAAAACAAGAAACATCGAAATATTAAAAAAAAAAAATTATTGAGTTTTTGTCAAAAAATAAAAAAACAAAACTATCCAACCATTTTATCTCCATTTTATTTCCATTTAGCATTTTAGTTCAATTAATTGAAATTCCATTTAATCCTTGTTTGTTAATATGAAATTTTATTAGTTTTTTTTCATCTTTAATTACATCCATAGTTGTTTTTTTTTTTTTTATACCATATTTTATTAACTGATTCCGTAATTCTACAAAAAAATAAAATAAAAACAAAAATTAATCATTTATTCTTATATGTATTTAATTTTCGTACAAACAAAAACACACATACATTAGAGAAGAAAAGAAAAATACCCAAAAAACTTTCAAGGATACAATTATGGTCTGTATTTGTTTTGTTTATGTTTCATTTTTGCCAAAAATTTTACTGGAAAACGCTTAAACTTTATTTCAAATAATTTCTTTATTATTTTGTATAATGTTTTTGATAAGACTCAAATACGATGTGTATAAATCGTAGAACATATAACTGAGATAGAAAAAATCAGAAATGTAATAAAAATATAAATTTACTAAAAATATTACAGTAATGTGACGATATATTAAACATTTCTCTGAAATAAGAAAGTAGAGATATGACTCATATATAAATGTACAAGGATATCTATATATCATTTATGTAAATTTATAGACGGAGGCGTACATATTTACTATATAAAAGTGTAAATATACTAGAAATTAGAGTAATGGCGTAATGGTACACAGAGTATCAGATTAACTTTTTAAAAAGCTTAAACAGCATAATATTGTACATTCATTTAAATTTTCCTTCACTTGATATATACAAAAAAATGTTTTAATTTAAGATCTCCATTCATACATGTACAGGGTACCTCTTTATATAGGTCCCTCTAAAATACACAAAAAATCGTATGAATTGTATAAAGAAAGGATATCTTACAGATTTTATTGCCATTGTGTTATTCATTCATTCATTCATTTTGCCCCATAGTCCTAGGAAGGACCTTCGTCTCTGAAAAAAGGGTTCTCCAAGCGTTCTCTATCCTTCAACTTTTCTCTCCAGTTTTGAATACTGAGTTTCTTTAAATCTGCTGCTACTGATTCCCTCCATCTGTTCCTGGGTCTTTTTGAAACTTTTTTACAGGATTTGCGTTGTCCATTTTATTAATTTGTCCAAGCCAGTGTAGTCGGTTTTTTCCCTTTATTTGGGATCGGTTCCACCATTCTTCAATTTCAGGCTCCAAAATTTTCCGTCTTGTATCGCTCCTCTGATATTCAATCTAATTGAACTGAATCATATAATTTTTTTTTATTTTTGTTTATCCATGTTGTCTATCAATGCCAGTGCACATGATTTTTGCTTGCTCATAACTGTGAAGTTTTGTAGTTTAACAGTTGACATCATGAATTATTTTGAAAATTTTCTTGTTAAAAAAAAACAAAACATAAATAAATAAACTATAATTATGTATTATCCTTTAGAATTTTAAACATCCTGTATTTGTATATAGATAGACAGATATTTGTATTTGTATACATGAAAATTTTCACATTAAATATATATTTATATTGTATATAAAGGAAAGAATTTCACCAGGATACAAGAGTATACAAATAAAGCGTACTGTAAACTGAAATAAAACCGGAGAACACGAAAAAAGAAAAAGAAAATGAAAACATTATAAAACCAACCTAATATATACATATATTCATTTGTGTAGTATATTTAGTGTGTGTGTGTGAAAAATAAATAAGGATTTATCATTAAAAATAAAATGTGTATTACTATGGTACTATAGATTAAAAACAAAAATACAAAACAAAAATTACTTATGTATGCTCGTATACTGTACACTCAGCGTTGGTTTTAGCCTCTTCGGCGCCCGGTACACTCTTGAATATTTGAGATGTTGAAGAAGAAGTAGAAAGTAGAGTAGAAAGATACACGCGGATAGTAGTTCCTCTTCCAGTTTTCTTGTGTATATTTGGTACCTATACTACACTGTAGTGGGCGTGTACGAAGAAGAATTTCAAATTGAAACAAGATCCATGTAAACAAGTAAAAAACTGTTGTGACCTATATATTCTCATGTATAAACAAAATTGATCATTGAACCCTTGAATATTTTGACATATAGAAAAATCATAGAAATCGAAATTTTGTGATGTTAGAATTTTTAGAGGGCGAACAATTTAAAAGTGCATCGGATGACCAAAAGTGTAAAACCGACACTGACTATACATTTTTCTCATTTCATTATTGAGTTTTTCTTTTATTTTTGGTTTATTTTTTGGGTTGTGTTTTTTTTGTTTTAATTCGGCTTTGGGTATATTTTGTTCTACGTAATATTAAATTACCCTATAAACAAAACTTAAAGCGCCAAGCAAAAGTTTCATGCTTTTTTTTTCTTACCGCATTGCAAAAAAAGGAAATAAAATACAGAAAAATAAATAAAAAATAAAAAAATAAATAAAAATATAATAAAAACCAAACAAAAAATTAAAATACAAACGAAAAAAAAAAAAACATTTTTTTTCTACTAATTAAGTGAAACGACCATGAGACTTCTTAGAGTCTATTTACATACATAAGTAAAATGGGTTTAGACAAATGTATGTATGTGTATGTACGTTATATTTATCTATTATTATTGTATGTACATTATGTACACTGTTATATATTATATTTAAATTCATATAACTTGAATAGACGCAGCATAAAATCATATATATTTTCATTTTTGTCTTACATATACTTACATTTTTGCGTGTATTTTTAATCCAAGATAAAGGATACAAAAAAAAAAAAAAAATTACAAAAAAAATATATACATGCACATTTCAAATATAAAAAGAAAATATATGTATTATATGAATGAAAATTATAACAAGAAAGAAAAAAAAATGTTCAAAATAAAATTTATTTCATTTCCTTTTTTGTGTTTTAATTTTTGTTTTTCCAAAAAGAAATTTTTTTTGTTTTCATTGAGTTTCTTGTATTTTTATTTTGAAAATAATGATATCCTTTATTTTTTGTAATAATAATAATAATATATAATATTACTTAGGCCATATCTACACATAATTATACGAGTGCTTGTATACAGTGGTGGATTTCCCGATTGAGCGTCAATAGGTATCATTAGAAGTTTAAAAATGAGTACACATTATGTGATGTGTGAAGTGAAATACTACTCGTTATCGCACTGTAAGCGTATAATATGGACAGAGAGAGAGAGAGAGAGAGAGACTGAAATAGTCAATGATCTTCACCCCTTCAGAGTAGGTATAAAGTAGACGAACAAGTATAAAATGTTGTTTGTTGACTTTTCGTGTTTTTCAAGTACAATATTATTCACATCTCTCAGAGAGGAAATCAATTTTTTCTTAAGAATGAAAATACGAGTACACATTGTATTGTGAATTACTATACTCGTACTATTATCATCTATTATAGCGTAAATGATAGCATTATATCCTCACATATTATTGCTTTAAGAAAAATCTACTATCCAGCTCTTTTAATGTGTATTTGTTTGTATATAAAATGAAAGAAATTCTAAGAAATGAATGGTGGTATGGTATATACGTGTAGTATCCAGCCAGAAATATAAAAAAATCAAAATGAGAACAAAAATCGATACAAAAAAGAAACATACACACATAAAAAATAAATTAAAATGAAAGAAATTGATTAGAAAATGATCGAATTTCGTTTTGCTTTTTTTTTATATTTATATGTTCTTTTATTATAATATTATAGAATGTCCTTGAGATGATATACAGAGATAAATATGTAATTTATTTTTCTTTTATTTCTTATATTTTTGTTTTAAAAAGTTTATATTATTATTATTCGTTAAAATTCTTATTTTTTTTTTTTTTTTGGTTTTATTTTGATTTTGATTTTTTTGTATATCCTTCCTTAGTTGATATATGTACATGTATTCATTTTAATCAAAGATATACTAATATACATAAATAAATTAAATATATGTAATGTACATGTATGTATATATGTATATTATACATATATATATATACACACATAAGTATGTATTAAATGGATTAATATACTTTTGGAAAGGAATAAAATAAACATCTTAATATTACTTAGACTTAAGATCAATATTATTATCTATATATACATACATTATCTTCTTTTAATAAACAAGCATACATAAACTATATGAGTAGTCCTTACATATACTATATGTACATACATAGGAGTATATAAATGCTTAAATATAATTAAGAAATGGATGTATCTTTCTTTAAGTATACTTCATACATATAATACATATATATGTATGTACATTAGTAGGCATGTGTGTAATGTAATAAAAGGAATAAATCTACATACATCTACTTGTATATGTACATACATACATTATTATTATCCTACTTCTTCTATTTACATTTTCTCTTATATGTACATCTAAATATGTACATCTATGCATGAATGAATGAATGAAGAATGTTGTACATAAGATAATGGAATTAATACGAATTATAATTATACATATTACCGTATTGTACGAGTACTAATATAAAATTATTATTATCCTTCTTAAATAAAGATGTAAATTATAAACGAATAGCATTATAATGTGCGTATATGAAAAAAAAAATGAACTGTAAGATGACCCAGCCTGAGATAAAACGATAAGATGGCTAGGGATTTTGAGAGCCTATTAAATTGAGGAACTGGAAAGAGAGTTTGTTATGAGAAGAAATTGCTTATGATGAATTTTGTTGGATTTAGGATAGGATGAGATCCTATATAAGGATTGTAATGTAACTACAGAAAAAGAAAAATAAGTTACATTCAAAATTATATTTTGTGTTATTTTTGTTTTTTAAGAAAGTAGTTCTCTATATGTATACGAATATTAGGCTGTAATTTCAAATTGCGTGCATTGAAAAAATTCGCATGTAATATCGTCATAAGCATAAAATACTATACCAAAAATATGGGATCCATTAACATATTCCTGAAGGATTTACTTTTTTTTTTGAAATAAAATAGGAATAAATGTATTCAAAGGTTTGCCTGCACTTAACATACACTTGGATTATTTTGATTATGAATGTTCTATATGACGTGTGTGTCTGTATGTGTTTTTTTTTTTTTGTAATCTTTAGAAAATATTTCTGCCTTTTTTTTGTTTTGCGTTATTTTACTATAAATTGATTCGCATTTTTTTCCATGACACAGTCACTCATAGATATTTTTAATGTACATTATAGTATCAGAAAATAAAAATGCTAAGTCAAATAAAATAAACGTGTATGTATAATGAAATAAGTAAAAATATTAGGTACATAAATGCAAAAACTATAGAATATTCTATAGTTTTTGATAAATGTAATACGTAAATAGAAAAAAATAAAAAAAAACTAATCTCAAGGTGTAGTATTAATATATGCATCTTATATGCGTATATCTATAAAATGTATGAATATATGCTGTTTAAATTCTAACATAATGCATGTAGGTATTTGTTTATATATTTTTTTGTTTTTGCAGAATAAAGTAACAATGCAATTTGAAAAATTTTTGCACACCTACTAAATAATATACTCGAACTCGTATGTAGAAAACGACAACTTAAAAAGATACTACTATAAAAATACATACAATGAGTATAGTGCTTATACGTATTCATATAATTAAATTTTCTGTAGAGGTACATACATAAACGAAAGTACACTACTCATATATAGTACAGATATACATATGTACGAGTACATATAAGTTTTAGATTCTTTCTTTTTTTTGTAGATACTTTTGATTGTTTTCTTTTTTGTTAATTTTCTCAATGTGTAATGAAAAAAGCAAATAATATATGTGAGTGAATATTTTTATAAAAAAAAAATGTATCTGTATGTATATCGTATAATCGTATTTATTTATCTAGTTCTAGATATACAAATATCGTGTATAGATAAATTATATGTGCATTTATAAACCTATATTTACATGTGTATACTAGGTATATGTTTGTAAGGCAATCAATGTTATATGTTGAATAGTTTGTTGTGTTCGCGCGGCACAGCGCAGCACACAGCACATATGTGAAAAACGGAATTTTAATTCACCTTTTTCTTATATTTTATAGACCGAAAAAATAAATAAAAATTATAAAAAAATCATATATATAACACACAATTCAGTTAACTGCATAAAGAATTCTATTGTATTTTATGTACATACTAGTGCCTAGTACCAAAGATACTATAAATATATAAATATATAAATATAAATATAACTGTTATTGTGGATGTTTGAAAAATAAATGAAACTTTTAAAAAAAAAACATATTCATATGAACCTAGCATGTTATAGAAGTAGTTATTGCATACTAAGATTAGACACATCACATGTACATTATATGTATGAGAAATTATATTATGGGGCATTCATAAATTTTAGGTCAATAGATGACATCGACATCAAATCCATATGGAAAGAATTCAATGAATTTCTATGTTACTCAAAGGAATTTGAGTTGTCATCATCAATAGCTGAAATTGATCCAAAACAAATACACTAAATTCCTTCCCCTATAGAAATCTGGGCTGTAATTTTGAATTCTTGTCTTAAATCTTCCGTATTCTTTGTAACAAAAAATTTGTAGGTACTTGATAATTACTTAAATATTAAACTTCATAAACTAATTATGTGAAAACGAACGAAACATGACGTTATATGAACAGAGACATTTTTTTTCGAAAATGCAGTCAGATGTAAAATGACAGAAATCAAAAGTTTGAAAATGCATACATGCAAATATGTCAGATGTCACATTCAATTTGTATTTTCGAAAATATAAATTACTGGAGTATGTAATATCTTTCTGAAAAAGAGAAATCATTTTATTTCAAATATTTTTAAAAACCGATGATTTTTGATGATTTATGCCGCTTCTATACATTCAATGCAGCGACTTGAACTTGGACTTCGACTTTCGATTTCACAACATGCTTAACATGTAAAATTGTAAAATTAGTTGTCAAGTCTACTGCATTGAATATAGAAGTTCTAATACATATCCATTAAATCAAAGTCGAAGTTGAAGTCACTGCGCATTGAATGTAGAATCGGTATTAATCAATTTTTATAAAAACGAATGACTTCTTGAATACACATACTTTAAATTTTTCTTGAATTAACTTCGGAACAAATGATGCGATAGATCTGTCATCTTTATACGGGTTTTCTTTTAATGTTTAATGTTAACGATCGTGATTATGGAATACGAAACTTGATGAATACCCCTCTATTATATTTTTTAAGCTGTTTATTTTTGCACATGTTACATATATATATGTACATTTGCGAACATAATGCCATACAAAAATAATATGTATAGTATATTTGCATATTCATTCATTTCATTCATTCATTCTTTCTTTTACATACATTATGTATTATGTGTATATCTACATACATTCTTTTATTTTTCGCGTATAATATACGAGTATGTAAGTTTATTGTACAAAAAAAAAAAAAAAAAGAAAAACAATGATAATAATAACAATAATAATAATAAACAATTCATGGGATTTAAATGTGGGAGGAAGGCACACACCATAAAGTTTTGCGATGCATATATATATGCACCTACATTATAAATAGTGCGCATATAGTATTTTTTACTAACATACATGATATATATGTACATATATGCATCTATATGAGTATAGTGTATATATGAATAATGCATATATAATTTATAAAGGAGGTGTGCATAATGTAAAAATCTTTAGATGAGATACAGAGATACATTATAATATATCATTTGCAGATGCATATATACATTATACAATATACATATATATATTTATTTTACACATAATCATATGTATGTGTATAATATATAATACTCGATTATCTTTATATGCTTCTTATAGTTATAATGTATACCTACTACTGCATATGTACGTATGTATAATACCATAATACGTATTTTATTATTTTACTATTCTTAGAAAACTCTTAACAGTCAACTGCTTCCGTTCATTCAATTTTGATTTTTTAAATGTTTTCTTATATTTTTTTAATACATTATTTATGTATATCTTTATACATATACATGTATTTATTACATACATTTTCTGTGTATATGAATGTAGCATAATTCATGTATACATTCTTGCTCTTGTATAAATATGTACATAATTTAAAAATTTTCATTTTATTTCAATTTTTCTTTTATTTATTTTTTTTTTTTAAAAAGAAAATATAAAAATCCATTTTGTTTTACATATGTACTCGTATATATTTATTTTGTTTGTTTGTACAATTTTTGCATTCATTTTCAAGGAAGGAAACTCTAATTATTCACTTCTGTTTTTAATATGTACAGTGTACCACATATGTACATCTACTCGTCTATAAACATACTTTGCTTGTACATTTATACTTATGATGTACATAACTTATATACACTTATAGTAAATACTAGTATATAAGCTTTATTTTCTAGATTTTATATACATACATATGTATGTATACTTTTATGTAAAAGAGAATAAAAAGAATAATAGCAGAAACAAAAAAAAAAAATTTAACAAAAACAAAAACAGAACGTCTAAAAATATAATAACAGAAAATAATTAAAAATGTCTTACTTAATCTTTTATATGGAAATTTTAACAAAAAATAATAAAAAACACAGAGAAAATGAATGGAGAAAAAAAAATATACATAAGTCTTTATAGAATGTTGTAAACATACATATGTATATGCAAAAGAAATAAACTAAAAAGAAAATACACACATACTTACACACATATATAAATATATACATACATATAAAATATACAAAGAATAGAACAGAAAAGAAGTCATTAACATAGTAAATGTCCTTGTAAAAATAATAAAAAAATAAAATTATACTATACAAAGTCTATATTACACGATATATTATTTATAAAGAAGTGCCATAGAAGGTTAAAAATACACAGTGTACAGTGTACTACTACAGCAGTCATGTACATTTCACATTAATGTACGTACATACATACTATAAGCGGTACGATAATCTGAAAAGTATACACCGACAAATACACATACAATACATTACATATATGGGCAAATTATTACAAAGTATTATTATGTTCATGTTATAATAAGAATGTCTCAAGAACACTGCAGAGCTTGTTGTAATTGATAATAATAATATAATAATTGATTTTGTTTTTAAATTATTTTTTTTTTTTAGAAAAAAAAAATGTTCATAAACATGTGGATTCAAAAAAAGAAAAAAAAACAAAAAACAATTTTTTAATTTCGAAAATAACTATGCGTGTTTGCGTTTTTAATTAAAATTGAAAATATAAATACGTAAATACCCTTAAAAGGGCGGCAAAAAATTCATAATTAAACGTTCAATTTTTTTTTTTGATTTCTATTAATTTTATTTTCATGAAAATGAAATGAAAATGCTGAAAAAATAACCTTTAAAAAAATTTTCAAAAATTAAGACACAAATTTAAATTTTTCGAATAAAATGGCAATTTAAATAATGATAGAAATTCATAAATTTTTGAGTATTCAGAGGTAAAAATCATCTTCATTTTATGACATTTTTTTCATTAATAAAATGTCCAGTCCCATCAGTGAGAGAATGATTAAATTTCAAATACTTTCAAATATGTATATTTGTTATCTACAGTGAATCAAAAAATCAAATATAATTTTTGTTTGTAATAATGACGAATGACAAATAAATGAATAGCATCACCTGACAGATGACAGTACAAATGTCAAAGTGGTTGTTTGCTACTGTCAGTTTCGCTTGCATTTTCCTGATGAATCAAAAACTCAAATGTCAATTTTTTTGTAATAATGACGAATGGAATGAATGACAAAAGGAACAGCATTATTTGACTTGTTGACAGTAAAAATGTTAAAGTGTTTATTTGTCATCTATCTACTGTCAGTTTTGTATGCATTTGCATTGAATCAAAAAATTAAATGTCAATTTTATTGTAATAATGGCAAACAATGACAAATGAATGACAAATGGAACAGCATCATTCGACAATTGATAATACAATATTGTCAAAGCCACAGTAATAAATGTCATCTGTATTCGATTTTTTTTATACAATTCATTGCGAATATGAAATTTCAGCATACTACAGTGTAAAATAGGACCACCCTATGAAAATTTCGATACAAAAATAAAAATACTTTAGACGGTATACATAATTGGATATAAAATTAATGTTATAATTTTTAATTAGGCATCGTACATTACTATATGCATATGTAATACTATGTAATTATGTTTTAAATTTATTTATTAATATTTTTGCTTTTAATTATATATTTATTTTTTTTTTCTTAATCTTAAATATAAAATATAAAATATATAAAATTACAATTCCATATGTTCGCAATATGTCTCGTTCTTTATTAATTCTAATACAAAAATGCATGTATATATATAGGTACATGAGTACATAAATTCCCGAATGTATTACATACTATATTATTACAAAAAATATAAAACTTTACGTTTAAATATAGAATTGTATAAAAACGTATACAAAAGTCAACAATATTACATATGAACATAATTTACGAGTACATAAATATAATATTTGTAAATTCGTATGTAAGTATGTATATATGTATGTGATTGTGAATAAAAATAATTTTGTGCAATATTTTTTGTGTAATATAAGAATACAAAATATACATTACATATGAACATACCATAATAAAATGTCAAAAAAAACTATAGAAAAACATTTATTTGTAACATTTATCGTTTACAATGTATATTGTATCGTTTTGTTATAATGCACTTTTTGTTCTATACATACATACATATGCATTTTTTATTTTAAAAAAATTTTTCAATTCAAAATAAAATTTTGAACGTGTATCAGTACGAGTATATTTAAAGCATATTTTATGGAGATACATTGCCTTATAAATTTTTTTTTTTTTTTTTATTTTTTTAAAGAAAACTTTAAAATATTCATTCTTTACCTATATACAAGTATACATTCATACATAATACGAGTATCTTAATGTTTAAATGTTTAAATTTTTATGAAATTTATCCATAAATTTTATGATATTATTGGTTCTATACATACAAGTAGGTATGTCTCTAGATATTTATTTTTTTTTTTTGAAAAAAATGGGCAAGAAAAATTTTAAATTTTACTTAAAAATACTAGCATACTATTTATATTCTTGTAATACATAATAATTTTGTATTATTTATGTGTATATGTGTATGCTAATAATTTATTCATTTTATGTGATTTAATGTAACTTTTTTTAATAATAATTAAAAGGTAGCACGTGTATTACATTTACACAAAAACATATAAATTACGAAATTTTCATATTACATATTTTTCTTTTTGTCTTTTTAAATGATTTCTACATAAGTATATTCTTGTACTACATACTGTAAATTTTGAACTTTTTATGACGATCACAAAAAGATTATTTATTATACAGTCGCGGTATAAATGTAAGTATTTGACATCGTTTCAAGTGTACAATTTGTACATGAATATATGAGTGCCGGTTTCTAAATATTTATTTATTTTAAAAATTAATAAATCCATAAATAACACAAAAATGCTATATATTTTCCGTTTTTTAAACTAAAAAAAATATGCATATTATTCTATAGTATCACAATACTCTTGTGAGTGTGTATGTCGTTGTCGTGTCATTATGATACAGAGGAGGATAATGAAAATTTGATGAATATAAAATTCATTCAATATCTGCAAAATTTTCATCTTAAAAAAAATTTGAATGTGGTTTGGTGTTGTGGATCTTTAAAAGTTGAAAAAAAAAAAATTAATACAGAATATTCTTTTTTCTGTAATGTATTCGTCATCATATGGATGAAAATATGATAATATGATGATGTTGACTATGCGGAGATGTTGAAGATTATATTGAATCAAGAAAGTCAAAATGTTAACAAACATATGTGCATGTATTAAAAGAGGATAAATAATATTTCAATTTGTACCATATCATATAAATTCACAGATTTAGATACAATGCTCTCGATCGTAATTTAAGATAAATTTTAAATGAAGAAAGATTATTTCAATCATTGATTCTTTGATTCTTTGATTTTTTGATATAAATATACTCGTACTCTTTGATTTTATTATTATGTGAATTTTTGAAAATGACATTTTGATAGACATTCAAATAACTTTAATTTTCATTTTTATATAAATACAAAGCAACAACAAACTTTTCGAGTACATCTAAGAGTACCACTGTACTTAAATCTAAAACCTATTTCCCATATCCGCCTATAACACTGACTGTACGTTATAATCTCATCATGATTCTTTTCAAAATATTGACTTTTAAGGGTTTAGAATTTTGTTTTTAACTTATACTTTGTGTTGTTGTTTTATTTCAATTTTAAATTAAAGATGACATGACGACGACGACGACAAAAATTTTCAATTTATCAAAAATATATGTATATTTAAATATTTAATTATAACCTTTGACAGAAAATACATAGGTACACTGCTCTTCTTTACAAGAAAATAATTATTTATTGTATCTGTATGTATGTACATACGTAGAATACATAGTCCTAGTCCGTAGTGTGTATAGGTATAAAATTATATAATTGTATACCATTTATATACTCGTACTCGTAATTACAATGAAACAACAAAATCATTTTTTGAATCAAAAATAAAATGAAAAAAAAAATTGTACAAAATTTAATTATACACATTTTTTGATTAGGCTCTGATTACTATTCTCTCTCTCTCTCTATATATATATATATATATATACATATTATTTCCGATTTGATATTATGTGAATAGGATTCTGACTGACTGACAAACAAAATATTATACTCGTAAGTAAATACAAAATCCAATAATTAAAATATAAATTTTTATTGATGTATAGCATAGGTATATGTATGTAATGTTCTCTTATATGCATAGTCGCATATGTATAGTGTACATTTATTTTTATGTTTTTCTACTTGAGTTGATTTTTTTTTTATGTAATCAAATTCAAATTACATAAAAACTAACTCTATAATTATATAACAGTGTATATAGGCTATATATAATATTGTCTAACCCAACGTATAATTGGTATAAAAATATTGTTGTATGTATACTACATTATTGTGTATGTATAATACTGAAAATGGGATGAAGTAAATGGAAAAAGGAAATAAATGGTCTCCTTATCTAAGTAATACAATATTATTTAGTTATAGAGGAATCATTATTAAAGATATACACATAAATATAAGGCAATTATATGGGTATTGTGTATGTATATTTCACATCAATTTCAAAAACTTTTTTTTATAAAATAATTCTAAATAAGATATTAAATGTATAGTACATGTACATAAATGTATGTATGTATGTAGATAATGTACTTATATTGTATATAAGTATTTGTATTATTATTAACATCAGTCCTTTTTGTTCTTGAAAATAATTTTGTTTTTTTATTTTAAATGTGAATAATCCGTTTTTCATTTTCTATTTATTTTTTTTTTCGTATATAGTACATATTTTGTTTTTGTTGTAATGTTTGTAATGACATTTTATATAATACATATATTTAGTACGTGTATAGTACTTATATGTATGTATATGTATACCTAACTCATATATATTTTAGATTTTTATTTCTGTATTTAATAGAGGATATTATATATATGTACATTATTACCATACATGCAATATTATAAATATGAGTATGTCGGTGTATGCGCATTTATGTATGTGTCAATAACAATGTACAATATCCTAGTACGTATATTGTGTATTTTATATGCGTTCGAAAAAAAAAAATGAAAAACTTTATTTGTACTTATATTATATGTATATTTTATGTGTCACACACATATGTACATACCTCCATATACATATTTTACATACCGTAATTTGTACCAAATTAATATGCCATCTAATGCATTATTAAATTTGATATATTTTTTTTTCGATTAAGGTTTTCATTTTCACAAAAGGAAACATTTTTCCGCATGAATTGTAATGCTATAGTAATTTAGTAATTTATTAACAAGAAAAATAATCAAAAATAAAGAAAAAATATGAATATATGTACTCATATTAAATCCTAATTTGTGAAGCTATCAACTGAAAGAGAATTTATATTACACAATAAATATAAGTACTGTATTTAGTAATTTAGTTGTATATAAATTATAATCTCTTTAAATGTATTTCATTATTGTTAGAAATTAACAAGAAAAAAGGACGAAAAAATAATTTATAAATATGTACATACAAAAAATATTCATCTTAATAACTGTGTGTGATTAATTTTGTTATATTAAATCTAAAATCTTTATTAATCATTATATTATACGAGTAGTATATTTTCATATATGGGCAATATGAGTATACATTTATTAGTTTTGCATGTATAGTAATCAATCGAAATTTTCTAAAATATACATATAATGACTATACGTATTTTACATGCATCAAATGTCTTTATTAAAACACATACACATTTGTATTTAATTTAACGTGCGATGATAATGCATAATAAAAAACTGAACTAAAAAATATTGTCTTCTTATTAATTCAAATGTGCATCTATACGTAGATAATATTTGATGCCAATACCTTTTTAGATCCTCCTATACTTTGTGCTACACATATGCTTACGATGAATATTATATTTATATATGTATATGTACCAGTACACATGATGTGTGAAATACTATACACTACAGGTACTGTAATAGTCAATGACCTCTACTTCTCCAAGAGGAACAAGTGTAAAATAGAGAAGCAAATACAAAATTTTGTTAGTTGATTTTTCGTGTTTGTCATGTACAATATCCGTATTCTACGGTGGGAGAGAAAATCAACATTTTCTGAGCAATAAAAATACGAGTACACATGATATGTAAAATACTACTCTTGCTATTGTAGCGTATACTACAGATACTGTACTGGTCAATGACCTCGACTGATACAGAATAGTGTACGTAATGTTTCTAAAATGTAAATATGTACATAAGAATGCACATTATTTACATATATCCATATACATATATCAAAGTTGACATAATATGAAATTAGAATTTCTCGGTTAACCAAATTTAAAGGGATTTGAAGGATATCTGGATAGAAATCAAAATGTTAATATAAGTATGTACATACATTACATTTCAATATATTTTTCACTAAATATACAAATCTAGATATACTTATGTATTATATACATAACTATACATATGAATAAATATAATTGTAAATTTTATATGTGTGTAATAATGTCGAAAATACATATCATGATTGTTCATATTTTGAATTTTGAAAATATACGTATGTATCATTATATTACGTATATTGTACATTTTTATCTATACATATCTGTGTATTACAAATACTTGTAAATAATATTTTATATTTGTTATACATAACAAGGGTACTCACTTAAGAGTGTAATATTATAAATTCGTATCTCGTAATTTAAGTGAACGCACTGTTACGCATCTTGTGTTGATTCCGAAGTATATTATCCGAAATTTTCTGTCATTTTAGGCCACGATAACCCAAAAGGTTGAATATCAAATAAATTATTTACTTAACACAAATTAACGACGGAGACAGATGACGCAAATACTTTACAAATTACCTTGTTCGTAAATGAATTACTCGACTAAAATTAATTTGAAGAGTTAAATTTACTTGCTTCATGCAAAAAAAAAAGTTTTACACATTTTACTCTGTTCCCATGCCTGTTACCACTTTTACTGTATTAAGTGAATACCCTTAATGCCTTAATGTATTTGATATTGATCTAAAATTTTATTATATGTATGTACATACAAATTTTTCATATATAACATTAATGTATAAATGTAGTATAAATGATTGTCAGAAATTTTATATATTTTTTGGGTTATTATTTGCACAATGTATACAAAGATAAGAGATATGATTAGAAAAGAAAACAAAAAAAACACATTTATACACATACTCGTATATATACACAAAAATAAGTATGATTGTACATATTTACATACACATTTTTATGTATATAAACTTTATATATTGCGTATTATATGTACAATGTTGATTATTATCAAACAAAATTTTAACATGTCAATGTCATGTTATAAATATCTACATACATACACACATATATCTCTAAATGTGTGTAGTGGAATAACGAGTGTGGAGCAATATGTAGATGAATGAAATTCGAATGATAAAAACAGAAGTAAAAAAAAAGGAAAAGTTACGTAATAAAAATGTTTTAGAAATCCATACTCGTACATATAAGTACATAAATGTTTTAAAGTAAATACTTACATACGAATATGAGTATATGTAATAGGATATTACTGTGTATAGGTGCTATACATGATGGAAGAAATGTGTAAAATGTGTAAAAATAAATCCCAAATGTGATATTTTTTGATGATGATAATGTTTTTTTTTTGTTTTAAATAAAATGCCCTTAAGGTAAAAACATTTTGCACTTATCGCATGATACAATAAAATACATTAGGATAGGACATTAGAAAAATGAAATAAAAAAAAAATGAAATGAGAATAATAAACGTGATATTACATATGTAGATCAAAAAATTTACTTCTAAAAATTGTATCGAATCGATGTGTCTGTTTGTTGTAATCATAGCATGACAGATGCGATTGTTTTATAGGAGAGATATCTGCCAAAAATATTTGGTATTTTACAATATTGGAATCTTTGGCCGTCATCTGTCTATATGTGTTAATATTTGTTTCATAGATAAACTGCCCTGATTTTAATCTTTGATTCAATTAATCTTTCCTAATTAATCGATTTTATTAGTAAATTTTGTCACAGTTATTGGTAGAATTTTTCATGAATATTATATAGATATCATGATTCCGAATTTTCGGAGTAATTTTTCAATTAAATAATTAAAACCATAGTTAGATATTTAATAAATTTAGGGGTGAAGTTTTTAGAAATTTCTCGACGACATCCATAAATTTCTGACAGAAATTTTACATAGGTTCTAATTACTTTATTCATCCTTGATAATATGTCAATTATCCTTCCATTTAAATTTGACTTTTTTTTTGTTAAGTTCTTCCAATCGTCTAATTAGTAAAATTGATATCTGCCTGACGAGAAAAAGTGACAGATATCTGATATGTATACCTAATTTGATGGATCATATTTATAGTAGTTCTTAGAAAGAGAAAATACTGTACATAATATGAAAAAAATTTATTCGAAGTAACTCGTAGAAGTTTCATTTTAATGAATGAAAAGTTTATAAAATAAAATTTTCTATGGTTGATGATTTTTCAAATAGTAATTAAACTCTATAAATAATTTTGTATAGTAATTATATATAGGTACGTAAGTTCAAAAGTTTAGATCATATTGAAAAATATATATTTACCTATACCTTTTGAATACATGTGTGTGTGTATAGTTCTTTTTTTTTAAAACGTAAAACATAAAAAACTGTAAAAAAAATTCTCTTAAAATTTTTTTTTATTGAGAATGTATGTATGCATTTTTTTATTTGAAAAAAAAAAAGAGAATAGAAGAAAAATGAAGGATTTCATTAATTAAAGTTTTTCTTTTCAATTCTATTTTCCTTTTAATTAATTTCATTTTCTAGACTGAAAGTACTAAATAGATTGAAAAAAAAAATAAAAGAAAATTTATTAGAAAATAAAGAAAAAGATATTTTTTAAAAATTTCAAATTGAAAAAACTAGAAATTATAATATTTACAGTGTCGATCAAATAAAATTCTCTAGTTGAAATTTTTCATCTTCGTTTGCCTGAATATTTAATCTCAAATTACATATGTAGTATGAGTAGAAATGATTTACACATTACACATTCTGTTGTCTGTTGTGTTGTGAGTAATGCACAGATATCATAATAAGTTTCGATGCATTATGAATGGATAAATTTCCCTCGTTCGGATTTAATTGTTAATCGTGAAATGCATTTTCAAGATTCATAGAAGGATTCTAATTTTTATCTAGGAGTAAAAACTCTGTTTCAAATATGATAGATAATTACGTAATATGAGTAGATACGTATGCATATGTGTAATTTTACAAGTATTTATCCTTTTATTAAGGTAATAATTTGATACTTGAAAGCAATCTTTTAGCGTAGTCATACACACAAAAACAAAAATTAATGCCACACAAAAAGGAAATAAATAAAATGCTGCAATGTAGGTACTATTTTATGAAACAACGAAAAAAAAAAATGTAAAAAAACCACCACTGAAATGTAATAAAATATAAATTATATCCTTGTAAGAGAAAGGATATATAAAACGTCATAGATACATTTAGGAATACACGCATATATGCATATTGAACATTTTTGAGAGAGAGGTATGTACATATATAAAAAATAGGAAATGCAACCGCAATAATTATAAAAATCTACATTTGATTACACATAATGCTGCTGTATATGTGCTCCTAGTCTACTATTTAATTTTCACGTGTATGAAAATATGCATCCGAGTGATAAAATGTAAAAAATTGTTGCATAACATTTTTGAAAAAAAAAAAATGTCGAAAAATTAAAATAAAAATCATTAAATTCTTGAGTATAATTATTCACAAAATTCCAGCCATTTTAACTCATCGAAGATTCTACAATGGAGGAGGTAAATTTGCAAATGGAGAAAACATTTTTTGCTTATAAATATTCATCATTTTGTTTGAAATCAATATAATATTAGGTGAATATTTTTAATTACAGTGTCAGCAATAAATTCAATTATTCATTTTCCATATTTTTCTCTCTCACAAATAAATTATTCAACTCTGTTAAGTTAATTATAGAGTTGACACTGTTGTCAAATTTCTGTTAATTAAAATGAAATGTTTTCAATAATTTTTTCCAATAATTTTGCATTTTATTATTAAGATAATTAGAAATTGCATAAATAAACAAATCAAAATTAAATCTTCTCTATAGAAATGAATATAAAACTTCATTTTAATTCTCTAGAATTCTGACCGCATGTGTTTATTTATCGAAGCTGTGGTGTTTGTGATGTTGTGGTTTGCTTTTAAACTGCTGAAATATGCAAAAATGTGTATACTTTATACGTCAAATCATGTCAAACATAGATCAAACGTCATGAAATTAACAATTTTTTTTTCCTCTAAAAATTTACCATAAAAATATTTACAGAGAATTTATGGAATGTTAATTGATAGATGATGATAAATAATGATTGCTATGTCTTTCACCTTTCTCTCGAAATTTAATCTTCACATAATTTATTTTACTTTATTTTTTATTTTATTTTATTTTTTTTTTTTCTTTAAATAAAAAAGATGAATGACATTTTAATCGTTCTTTTCTTTTTTATTTTGAACAAAAATAAAAATCAAAAATAAGAGAATGCGAAATTATTCTCTCATACATTTTTTACGATCATATATCTCTACAGAGGTTTCATTTTATTTTCAATTTTATATAAGTGGGTAGGTAGATGCATCAGTACTAATATTATGTTCCTTATTTTTATGGTATTTTAACCATAAAGAAAAAAAAAATTACAAAAATTACAAGTATCCAAACCTGTACGATCTCATATATGTGCATAAAAGAACAGTTAACATTGTAAAAAAGTGAAAGAAAAATCAAAATAAAATACATACATACGTAATTTACATTTTAATGTCATTTTAAAACAAAAAAAATCATACAAGAAAAGCATTTAAAAAAAAATACAAAAAAAAATTAAAGACGATAAATCTGGTATAAAAATGATGTCAGATTTTATTTCATTTTATTACACTTTACATTTACTCGTATTATATTTATGTGCAACTCGTTGAGGAAATGGTGAAAGGTGTTTTTTTTTCTTTTAGAAGACTTCTTGAAGATTTTATTTCACTTATTTGGTTAGGTATTTATAAAGTCACATTTTTGATGTGCATTTATAGCTTACTTACTTATAAGAGAGTGGATATTAATTTATTTATTCAGGTTTTGTTTACCCATTTATTCCGAATGTGTATAAACGTAGGTAGTCCTTTAATGGCGATATGATGGGGAATGTTTCTCATTTTTCTATATTCAGTAAAATTTAATATTATTTGTAATATTGTGAATGAAAATGTTGCACGCACTTATAGTGTATTTTTTACTTCCAATTATGCACTTATAAATATATCTAAAGATTAATTTCATTTTTGTCTATTTCCAATTATTTTAAGAGTATATTTACTTAGAAATATACATATATACATATGTGCGGAAGATACTATAAATTGTTTACGTTCTACAATGCCTTAATGCGATTAGCGATTAATTTTAAAATTTTTCCAACACTCTTATCTGTTGATCGATTATATTTTTTTCAATTTATTTTTTACAATTTTTTTTAACAAGAAAATATCCAATAAATTTCGTATACATATAGTTCAACATCCATTTATCGAGTGAAGATCTCCTAGATATAAAAGGTCCTCAAACCATAGAAATTTTATTATTACAGAATATAGAAGTGTAGCTAGCTATTCAATTTAAATTAACTGTTCCAGGTAAGTTATACCAAGATGTGTATTTGGGTTATGTAAAATTTTATAAATTTGTAACAAACAAGGAATAACAAAATTTATTTTTTTTGAGGTCATGTTTTATATGTTTCAGTAATATTTTTTTTTTATAATTTTGTTATTACGTTCCATTTACAAAACTTTGTCATGTACAGCTATCAACAGGAGTATAGTTACAGTTTATAAGGTTATAAATGGAATCTATACATATAAACATAGTTATTAAAATACATATCACATTCACATTATCAATCACATTTCTTTTTACAAAATGGTAAAAAAGATAAAAAAAAAATGTAATAAAAATTAAAGTAAAAATAAAATTTCAATACAAAAATAAAATATTAAAGTTGATTTGATAGATATTATATATACCGTATCCCGTATCTGTTTGTACTACATACATATTATCGTAAACGTAATGATGATGATGGTACCTTGTTTGCTTGTCACGTACATTATTTTTCATCATCATCAACATTATCATCGTCATCGTCATTGTCATTGTCAAACTTATATGTGTAAATAATACAAATACATAAATGTGAAATACCATATTTTGACCAGATATATTGACCACAAAACAAAAAAACATTGCACATTCATATCAGAATCTATATACTTACATATATAAATATATTCATGTACATAATGTGCTCATATACATATACATATATATTTATTCATTGCGACATTAAAATGATTAAAGGGTACAATGGATAATATATGTATGTTATACAAAAAGCATATGATATGGATATGATATGTGGATAATACCATAATATGCACATACATAACATATATGTATATACACATCCTTTTAAACACACTTAAATCGCATTATGATAAAGATATGAGTACATACATGCAAATATACGTAATTGTATGAGTTATAAATGACGAAAAATATTACAAATTTTTATCATTTATACAAACACGAACATCATATACGAGCATAATATCTGTTACATGTATATAATAATTTTATAAAAAATTCAAAATAATGATATAATGTATTATATACCTAAAAAAAATACATAGTTGACAAAAAAGAATAAATTGAATAAAAATAATTAAATATTATATAGCCTATAGATGATTGGCAGAATAGATGAATATTTACGAGTATATACAAATTTTTATTCACTGTATTATACTGTAAATAATTACGAGTCTTATATATACTAACATATTTTACTTATGTACCTAAATCTAAATCAATATCCATATGACCAGAGATCAAACCACATATACGAGCACCAGTACCTTTGTTCTCTGTCTTTCTCCTATTTTTCTCTATATTTATAGCTCCATGAGTTGAATAATCTTTTAAGTACACCTCAAAGGTAAAAAAAAATAAATAAAAAAAAAATTTAAAACTACAATGAAAATATATCATTTTTAGGTGGTTCACCTGAATTTTAGAATAATTAACTTATAAGATTTGTGAATGTGTAATAATTTTAATTCATTTTTTTTTCGTCTTTCCATTAGCAAAAATTTATACACACACACAAAAAACAACAATAATAATACAATAATCGTATGTATTTAATTTGATATATAGCTATAAAATATGAAAATAATTTAAATAAATTTTTGTATTGCGTATAAAAATCTTCTGATCTACAGTATGATCCATAATAATTTATGAAATGAATGTTAAAATACGAGTACATGGTAGTAGCAGTAGTAGCGTACTCCGTATATCGTACTATAGTTAGTTGCCCATATCCTCATTGCTACTACAGTACTTAATGTCTCTTCTTGTTTCTCGTATACTTCTTCTGGTGTGAGGTAAAAAACAAGTATAAAGAGAAAAATAAATACGAAAATGAAAATACGAGTATATGATGTATAAAGATACTACTAGCGCCTACTAGCGTATTCGTATATCGTACTACCATAGAGTAAAATAACTATGCAGTTAGTGACAATAACCTCATTTCTCCTCCTTATTGTCTCTTCTCCTGTTTCGCATATACTTCTTATGATGTGTAGAGTGTAATACGAAAAGCAAGCTTAAAGAGAAAATGATTTATTCTCATAAATGAAAATACGATTGCATTGCATGGTATATAGAATAGAGTATAGACAGACATAGTATAATGAAATAAAACATTTTTCTCTTTCTCTTCATTCCATATGTTTTCAATATTTTCTATAGATTTCATCTATGATGATTCTAATTAAAAATCTACGAGTATAATACATATAAATTTTCAATATCATTACATTATATGATCCATGTACTTATATAATGTATGTAATTTTGTTGAGATGTTTTTATCATAACTGTAACTAAGGTTCAATGACATTTACTTACATCAGAATGTCAAAAAGAAAAAAAAAAAACAGGAAAAAAAAACTAATTATTATTATGACTGTCATCTGTCACACTTTAAAATGAATTATGACATTGTCAATAAATTTACTTGTAGTAACTGACGTTGTATGTTACATATACATACAGTTTTTCCAATTCGCATAATTTTATATCCATATGTATACATTTATTACACATTTCAACTTATTTTTTGTTGAAGTTTTGGCGAATGATACTGTATGTACATATAGACATAAATACTTAAGTTACATGAAAATGGTATGAAATGAATATATACATATTTAAATTTATGTATACCTATACTCTTTATCAATATTATTAAAATTTAAAATTTATCTATAGATATAGATATAATTAAATAAAAAATAAATAAATAAAAAATAAAAATACAAAAATTTTCTATAGTTGTTATTACCATATACAGAGAAAGGTGATAATAAAATAATAAATGGACAAGGCTAACATGAAAATTTTATTTTTACATGTAATGTACATGTACGTCTACATGTACGAATTAAAAAAAAAAAAAAATTAAAAATATGTAAGCGATTTTATACAGTGGTAGCCACTAGTTTTCTTTTTTTTTTGCTCATAAAATTCATTTATACAATTCGTCGTATGTTTTATACATATTGAGTCAGATTGTATATGAATGTAGATGACTACATGAGTTAGAAAAGAAAAAAATTTCAAATAAAATGAATTGAACAAAATGCAACTATAAACTGTCCTGTCAACAAGATTGTTTTTTTTTTGTTATTTTCTTTGGTATTTTATTTTATGATCAATTCTTTTTCAATTTAAGTAAAATACAACTAAACCAAACTATTTTTTTAATGATAATTATAATGTTTTGTATTATATAGATACATATGTTACAGACATTTACAATTTAATGAAAACAACTTAATCTAACTAGAAGTAGATCAAAATGTAAAAAATACAACTAAACATTTACTTAAGTGGGTATTTGAAAAAATGTTAAAATATTAATGAAATCAAAATATGTATATACAATAAATAAGAAAATAATATTGTTAGGTCAAGTAAATGTGTATAAATGCCATATAACATATTATGAATATAAATGAATATACCATCATATAATCTTATAATACATACACTAATACATTCTTAGATGCACACACGTATGTAATTGTATGCTTATAATAATAACTGCGATCTGATATTTTTATTGCACATACTGCATTCGTTCACATCACTGACATTTCTTTCTGTATTTTCTGGTACAAGATAATATAGTACAATACGGTATCATATAAAATATCCAATCGTATACAAATAATTTACATCGATATATGGTTGTGACTGTAATGTAAATTTGTTGTAATACATATATATATGGACGGTTTGTAATAAAATTGGAGCGTCTGTCTGTCTGTCTGTCTGTACGGGATAATCTAGAAAACGGCTAAACCAATCACATTTTATCGTAAAGAGAAGATCAGTGCCGCAATGCTGACGAGTAGCTCTAGTTAATTTCTAATTTAACTCAAAAATACTCTCTGACCTTGTTTACCAAACTTAGATCTGAATATCTGAAAACGCTTAATTTATTTGGTGTGTTTTTCAACAGTTTCATATTTTTATGATGGAATAATTTTAATGCAGCAAATAATAATATGAAAATAAAATTTTCTCAATTCCAGTTAAATGTTAATTTTCGAAGTGAAAACTTATGAAAATGTTTTTCTGTCAATTTCTGTCAAATTTTTGCACGGTTCATGATAATATTTATCATCTCACAGTAAGCTGCACTTAACTTGATGAAGTAGCTATGAATGATATGATATGGATGGAATGATGAAGTGAAAGTGAAGCTCGCAATTATGAAAAAAGTTGGGCCCTGATGCTTTAATTCATTTAAAGTATTTTCACAATTTTAGGGGGCACAAAAAGTTTTATGGTGCTTTTTGGAGCAGTTGTTAAGAAAAGATTGTAATCCGGCCCTGGATAGATAGATAAGTTTTATTTTTATTCTATACAGTATCTATGAGTTACATTAGAAGTTACTTCAACTTCAACCAAATAGAGTGATACAATTGTAGTAGTTGTTCGTATTTAGTTGCATTTTTTAATGTCATCAGTTTCCAATATAATTATTATCTTCAAGATAATAAACTAGATCAATATCAATCATAGATTATCGTAGATAGTTGTTCATTTCTTTCACATCAAATGTATGTACATCTGTACACTATTCGCTTTACTTACCTGTATAATTAATGATAATTTTTCATATTTATATATGTTTTTGCTTAAATATTCATATTATTTTCATGATAAAAATAAATATTCAAGAGAAAAAAAGTAATAAGAAAACCATAAAAAACTAAAACTATAATAAAAGAAACATATTGAAAAAAAAATTAAATTTAAAAAATCTCACAAATAAAAATAATAAGGATATCAGAGAAGGAAACTGGCTAAAATGAATATAAATAATGATAACGAAAAATTTTGAATATAAAAACAAAACACAGAAAAAATATTAAAAATAAAGAAACATGTAATAAAAAATCTATGTACATACAATGGAAAATATATCTATGTTGAAAGCTTCAATGTTTAATGGCAAAAAAAAAAAAATAAAATAAAATAAAATAAACATAAAAGGAAGTAAGGAAAAATATATTTTTTTTCCCAAGAAAATTATAAACCAGATACATGACAGAATACATGATGTAAAAAACAAAGATTATAATGAGGATGATGATAATGATGGTGATGAGGTGCAAAAGAAAATAAGGCTAGTTAAAATACTTACAAAGAAAATAGGTATATATAGTACAATGTGGAAAAAGAAGATATGTATAGAAACTTGATGGAATAAAAAAATGAAAGATAATTCCTGTCCAAGGTCAATTTACAAAAAATGAAAAAATAAAAATAAAAAAATTTACTGAAAAAAATGTTTTTACAAAGGGCATATAATCCTTTTTTATTTTCTTTATTTTTTGTGTTGTTGTTATTAGATTTTCTTTTATTATAATTTTTCTTTTCTCTTCTTTCATAAATTTATTCTTCTTATGATTATGTCGTTTATAACATCCTATTTTCAATTTTTTATTCTTCATAGTTTTTTTTTTTTCATTCGCTTTTATTTATGTACTGCTTTCCTTCTTTTTTTTTGTTTGATGTTAGTAATGTACGAATGGAAAGAGGAGTGTGTCGTGTACAATTTCCTTTATAATAATAATAAGAAAAGAACAAGTCCTTTCCACAATAATTTTTCTTTATTTTTTGTTTTTTTTTTTTGCAATGAATTTTCATTTCTTATTTTGTACCTTAATTTTCTTTCATTCTTACGTACATAAACACACACTCATTGGCATACTATATTATCTGTTGTCTGTACCTGTACATCCATCTATAGATATTTTCGTAGTAAAGCAAAAAAAAAAGGAAGATTTTTTTCACAACCAGTAACATGCATGTACATACATCGTGTACATACCATACAACACTTGTTGCTGTGGCAAAGAAAATGAAGAAAACACTCAGCAAAACGAAAACGATGAGAAAACGAAAAGAAAAATGAAATTAATGACAGTGTGTATGTGTTGGTTTGGTTTTTTTTTAGTGGGTATGCATATAGCAGATAGCAGTCGTGTACGAAAAACTTTTTTTGCGGTAAGAAAAAATAAGAAATGAATTAAAAATAACGGATAAGGTGTAAAATAAAAGTAAAATGAAGGTAAAGAAGAAAAAGATAAAATAAAGAACAAAAATGCCACTGTACAAAATGGTTTCTATGTGATTATGTGTATGTAGGTGAATGTATAGATGGATGTGATAATAATTCTGTGTGTGTATATATGTGTGTGTGAAAGGAAATAGGATTGAAAAGTACCCATCAGCTATAATGAAAACCATCGACGGCGACTACACCATCCATTGATGTTGATGATGTTGGTGTTATTGTTGGTGCTGAGTGCTGGTATATGGTTCGGGTAGGGTTAACATTGAATTCATGGAAAATTACTATTTGGTTAGAGTTAATAATGATGATGATGATGATGATGAGGATGATGACGATGACAACCATGATTTTATAATACACAGTAATGGTTGTGATGATACAGCGAGTGTATATACATGGCATAAATGTATACTGTGTGTAAGTAAGCATATATATAGTACTCGTATATACATTAGTGCCGTATCCGGGTAACTGAAATTTATGTATGTGTGTACAGGATAATTTTTTAAAATAGTAAATAATGTATGTTAACACAATTATATGTCATATACATGCTTGAAATATCATACCATTCGTTATATATCGTGTCGTGTCCTTATACATGAAAAAATACACACACAGTGAAGATAGAATCATTCCATATTTATTAGATACTGTTCTATGTTACTTTATTTTTATACATTTCATATCTAGAAGTAGTGTATAATACACAGGTATAGCTGCTTATTGTAATCTGTTTTCTTTCCATATTATACGAGTATTGTCCATACCAAAGTTTGTTTTCTTCTCTCAAAGTTATGTTGTATTTCATTACATATGCCATATACCAACATATACCACCTTTCACTTTGAGTTTGAATTTCAGAAAAACACCAAAGAAAAAATAAATTTTTTTTTTTTTTTAATAAGAATTTCTATTCCTGGATAACTTCCTGTGTATATACTACTCGTATTATAAGAGTAGCACACACATGCATACACAATGAAAACGACAGTAGGGTTAGGGTGGAATATTACAATATTTTTCCTATAATGACATTGATTGAAGGATAGAATTTGGAATTGTTATTGACGTTTAGAACAACATTAGAAATAAGTTTACAATGTATATTACTGTGTGTATATGTATATGTTTATGTATTTATGCATTCGATATATAACACAAAAATATAAAAATAATACATATATACAAGGACATAACATTAACAAATAATAATGTCAGCAGCATATGGAAAATATGAAAACTTTAAATGTGAGGTAACATATATATTCGCACACATAAAAATATTAAATTAAAGGGGATAACAAAAATTTCTTAAAAACAAAAAAAAAAGGATAAAATAATATAATAACAATAATATAATTTGATGTGTATACTTCGAAAAGGATATTCGTGAATGAATGTATTTATATGTGTGTGTGTGTAGTGGTGTGGTCTAATCAATATATTTGAAACTTGAATGTCATTATGTTATATGGAATAATGGAAATGTCTCATAAATTTATTTGTTATATAAAAAAGAAAAAGGTCTAATGAAAATTTATTTTCTAATAAATATTCCTTTGAGATTGTATATGTATAGGTGTATTTTTTATCATAAAAGTAATGAATGAATTACCACGAATTATTTTAACTATACACCAGATACCGCAGTTACAAATTTTAGATAAAACACGTGCATAAATAAGGTGTCATTAAAAAAATAAAATTATCTGTGTACGAGGTGGTACGAGTAATGTACGAGTATAAAGTTAAGCAAGGTGATTTTGTTTTACTTGTAGAATACCTATAAAAGTATATCAAAGAAACCTAACTTTAATGTCAGTAAACCACTGTAAAATTATAGGAATGAATGAAACTGGGATGGTAAATTGTATATATGTATTTGTATAAAATCGATGAAGAGAAATAAATTTCAAATTAGAAAAAAAATGTTGTAAGTTATTACCGATCATTTTACTGTTTGATTTAAGGTAAATTTGATTAGGATTTTTTTTTCGAAATCGCATTATGAATACAAAAAATTAATTTAAATTTTTTTTTGAAAGAAATTGCTGATCATCTCTGTTCTTATACTTCATCCAATTGGCAAGAGTTTCATTTCGTGACAAATAAACGTGCGGTGCGGTAAAATGAACATTTCTAGTAAAAACAAAAAAAAAATTGATAGTCATTAATGACAGTAGTAGAAACTAAAACTGAAAGTAAAAAATCAAAAATTTAGACCCATATGAATACTGAAAATGATAGAATGTGATCATTTGATAAGGAGGTTACATTAGGAGGCAAAATGAATTGACGTAAGAAATGAGCTGCACGTCATCAAAGAAGAAGAAGAAGAAAATCATTTGATAAAGTGGGTTTATCGCACGGGTTTATAAAGAACGATCATTCACATAAATGAAAAACTGGGAGAATGATCATCATTGTTTATTGAAGAACTGCTATTTGTCATCAGGGGCGTTATTAATCTCTGCAAATTTTTAAAATTTTCATAATTTATATTGTGCAGGATATGATGATAAATGAAACAACTACGTTAGATGAAAATTTTTTGAAGATCAATATTTTTTTTATTAAAACTATAAATTACATGAAATTTTAAAATTTATATCTTGTGCATTATAAATTTATTGCGATTCACTATGATATATAGTACATTAAATATGTCTGTGTGGGTGTGTATATAGTTAATTTATTTGATTCATAAAACAAAACAAAAAAAAAAATTAGGTCATTGTTAAAGATCTTTATGTAGAAAATTAAATGTTCGGTGTATTTATTGTCTTCCAAGCCATGGCTGAATCTGTATGTAAATATACATACAATTTTTATTCATCAAATTGAAATTCCAATTTTTTTAGATTTTTAAAATAAAATAAAATGGAAGACAATTCATTCATATATTACCTGGGTACTGTTAAAAATTTAATTTATTTTTGATAATTTTCTAAATTTTTTAGATTCATAGTTGCTTCTAAACGTTTTCTAGCTTCTTGATATGCTCTCATAATATCATATAATGTCATACCAGATTTATTTATTTTTTTAATATCATCAATATTTTCATTTTCATTTTCATTTAATAAAAATTTTTGTTTAGCTTTAAACCATTTCATTCGATTATCAATTGATGGATAATTTTGTACAATTATATTTGTATTGCATTGTATTTGTCCAGTTGTTATTGTATTTAATTGATAACGATTTAAAAATGTTTCTGAAGAATTTATTTTTAAAGAATTATTATTATTTGTTTTTGTAGTATTATGAAATTTTTTTAAATTAAATTTATAACGACCACCAATAAAATATCTTTGAATTTTATCTAATATACCATAATCGATACGATAAAAATTTATTAAATAATTTTCATAACCAGATTTAAGTAAAATTTTTTGACATGCATATCCTTCGGTACGTTCACGTTTCCAATTATCAATTGATATCACTTCCATGTATAGATTAATGTATAATAAATTGTTGAAATTTGCTTCGTTCTGTTGTTGTTCCTGCTGCCGATGTTGCTGTTGATTGAATTTATGTAATAAAATTATTTCGAAATTATAACCGAAATTCCATAAATTCGATTTTGTTGATTTTATAGATGAATGAGTACAACCATATAAAGATTGAGAATTATGATCGGTTATTTCTGAATATGATTCATCATTATCTGAAGAGTGATAAAAATTTTTTGATTGTGTGATTTTGTCGTTTTTATGGTAATTTGCATCTCCACCTCCTATTTCTTCTGCTCGTTCTCTCGTTTTACTCGATACCATAGTTTCATTTTCATAATAATTATTTATGTTACAGGTTGTTGTAACCAATGATAATGATGATGTTGATGTTGATGGTATTTCGATTTCATATCGTATATGTAGATTATCATATTCGAAATTTTTTCCATTTGTAAATTGTAAATGTATTACATAATTTTTATGATTTGCTGATTTTGGTATATCAAAAAGTGTTTTTAAATTTTTATATGGTGAAAAATTAAATTTTGTTTCATATTTTGATATCGATGATAATAATATATCATTATATCCATCTTTATAATCGAAATTTAATTTTTGATGTAATTTTTTTGATGAATCTTGAATACTGTACGAATATAAATGACGATAATCTGTATCGATTTCAATAAAATATGGATTTTCATTGAATACATTAAAATCTGGATATATTATTAAAATATTATCAGATGATAACCATTTTAATGTAAATAACAATGTATTTGGATTTAAATCTGCATACACGTACATAATATCGTTAGTAATTTCTTTATTATTGCGATTATGATTACGAAATTTATTTGGATTTGTACTAGTGTAATAATTAGTATCAATATCGTCGTCGGTATTATTTTTTTGAAATATTTTCCTTATATTATTGCCTATCCCCATTATATTTCTGTTGTAACAATATTGAATAGCAGCATTTGTAGTAGTGGTAGCAGCAATAATCGCATCATCATTATCTTCCGGCGGAATGAAATTATCTTCAGTTACATAAGTGAAAATTTTTCTATTCAAATTACCACTGCCTATATTTCCATCAGTACGGTCGTCATCATCATCAACATCATCATCTTCCTCATTAATATTATCATCGCAACTATCGTCATCGTTTTTCTTTTTAATATTCCTTTTAGATTTACGAGTTCGATGATTATCTATTTTTCGATAATCACGTTTTATCCATTCATGATATTTTTTTTGTGCATCTGTAATACAATTATCAATATCCTTATAATATTCAATTTCATATTTACTTAAAATTTTTTCTTGCCATTTAATTGTAATCATTTCAATATCATCAGTATTTACTTTTTGATCATTACCACCATTACTTTCATTATCATTCATATTAGCATTATTGTCATCTTCATCATCATCATCATCATCATCGTCTGTTGTTGTTATCTCATCTTCATTATTTATTCCTTGATATTTATTTTTCTTATTCTTTTTCGTTTTAATTTTTTCATTTTTATCATCTTCATTATTATTTGTTGATTTTAATCTTTCAAATTTTGGTACATTCAATAATGAACTGATTGTACGTAATGTTATTGTAAATTTAAAATTTTCAATTGAATTTTTTGCATGATAAATTCCAGTACGTTTATTAAATCTTTTCCACATAATTACGCATATACGTAGATACCTATACAATGTATTTAATTTAAAGAAATAATATTTTATTTGAATTTTTTATTAATTAAATTTATTATTATTTATAAATTAATTTTTAAAAACAATTTTTATTATGTACCTATTCTAATTCTTGATTTAGTACTTGAAATTGAAATGTCACACCATTTTTCTGTCGCATTAACCATTGTTTTGGCATATCCGTTACTATAGGAACAAAACATTAACGCACCAAACCAAACCAATAAGAAAATTCATTTTCAAATTTCTTATTGCAATTTGAAATGAATTTGAAAATTTGAATGGTGATAATTTAAAGCATACTTTTGGGTGTTTAACAGAATTTTAGCAGAGTTTTACCCGTTTTACAGAAAAAATCTTCTGTAACGGCGTAAAATTTTTTTATTATAAAATTTTACCAAAAATGTATGATTGAACAGAAAGAAATCATTTTAATTAAATTATTTTGAATTGAATTTATTTTCAGTTTTAAATTGAAATTCAATCCAGCAAAAATTTTTACCGTGACATCTGTATTTGAATTGTCGAAAACAAAATCGTTTGGTGATTATATCGGAAACAATTCAAGATGTCAGCCGATGACAATTGAAAATTGTCGGTATAGAAGTTCATTTAAAAAAAAAATGTTTGTTGTCTTTCTAATTACTATAGAAACATATACATTATTTATACATATATGGAATATGGAAACCGCATCATGTGAATGTGAAGTGAATGAGAATGATGAAAAGATAAAAAATATGTCGATATATGTACAAGGTGGTAGTGGTACACAAGCAAGATTCATACATACAACATACATCCAAACATACAAAATACAATACAAGTGGTAGCCTGTTTGCCTGTTTGCTTGGCCTGGGTCTGGTCTGGGGTCGGTTAATTTTTTGACATTTGATTTTGTATTGCTTGGCTTGCATTGCATTATAAAAAACTGGATTTTTTTTCCTTTAACTTAACACATTATTGTTGTTGTGGACTCGTATCGTAATTTTCCTATTTGATTTGGTTGTGCACGTTTTCTCAGGTAAAAAAATGTACAGTTAAATTTAGAGTACATGTGTATTGTTTGTATATGAAAACAAAAACATATAGAGTACTAAATACTTACACATTTTTATTTAAAAAAATTTTTAATTCTAATAAAAAGTCTGCTCGTACTCTCGTTACTCGTCTAATGTAAAAAAAAAAACAGTCATCGCATCGTATTTGCTTGCTTTTGCTATGCTATCGCTATGCTATGCTATAGTTGGTAAATTTTTGATGATAGAGTATTTTTCTTCACCTTCAGCTTCAGTATTATTAATTTTTAGCCGTAATTTTGCCGTATATTGGTTATGTTTTGTGTTTGTTTTATCTGTTTTATTGTATGTACATAATTCATATGAAATTTATGTGTTGTTTATTTCATTCTACAGGTGAATTTTCAGTGTTAAATAAATACCATGCTAAATACTAATACGCGGCAAATATAATCATAGACAAAAAAGTTGTAATATACATTTCGTTTTTTGTTTTAAGTTTTTTATATTTTTATTTTAAGAAATAATTGAATGTGTGGTGAAAACTTGAAAAAAAAAATACAAAAATTATTTCAAATATTAACCCGATAAGGAATTAAAATTTAAAAAGTTACTTACATTACTACGTACGTGTATGTGAACGTGATTAAGAAAAAAAAAGTACATATAAAGCATTTATTAGCAATATGTTTTTATTACCGATAAAATAAAAGTATGTACATACACATTTATCTAGTTATTAGATAAGATTTTACAAATAATTTGAAATTGAAATCTACATATAAGTTGCGACGAATGATTCATCCGTTCCGTTCGCATGTCATTGTTCATTTGTACATTTGATATTATAATATATTAGAGAAAAAGAAAAACGATTGAGTTTTTTAAGAATACGAATACGAAAAAGTGAAAAATTTAATTCAATTGAAAATGTTAGATAAATAAATTATGATAGACGACATACAAAACTAAACGATTCATCGTAACATTTTTAACTAGTACAAACGAAACATAAAATATATACTTATTTTTTTTTTATTTTACTTTTGAGGAGTGCCTGAGGCTAGTTGCAAACTTGCAATTACAATTTACAATACAACGACGACGAAACAAATCGCATTTAATTAGAATTTTGCTTACATCGCTATTTTTTTTTAGTCATTTCATTAGATAGTGTTCGATAAATCATCATACATCATCGTGTATGTATGTATAA
This sequence comes from Villa cingulata, assembly GCA_951394055.1. Taxonomy (NCBI): domain Eukaryota; kingdom Metazoa; phylum Arthropoda; class Insecta; order Diptera; family Bombyliidae; genus Villa; species Villa cingulata. The sequence continues at coordinate 25,142,778 of OX596025.1, read as the reverse complement.
GTGATATAAGTGAATTAGTAAAAAATATATATAAAAAGTAGTGAAAAATTAAACGAATTTTCGTTGATTTTTTTAATTAAAATTAAAAAAGTGAATCATAATTTCGTGTTTAAAAAGAATGCTATAAAGAAAGCTAAAAATTCCAGTATAAGTTATAACAGTATTTTGAAATAAATATTAATTTTGAAGACGTGAAAAAAGTTCATTGACCTGCTAAGAATAAACACTGACGTACCATACAACACAAGTTTATATCTATAAACAGCAGAATACCTATTTAATTTTTTTTTTCTTGGTTCGTTATTGTTAATTATTATTTGACTAGCTGAGCAAAAAAAAAAAAAAAAGAAAAGTAGAAAAAATGGCACAATTACAGCAGCAAATACACCATCAACGACAAAATGACATTGAAAGACAACAGCATATACGGCAGAGACAAGAAGAAATTCCATTGAATCAATTGAATTCAAGACAATCAGTAGTAGCACAAGAAACAGGTGATCATCATCGACAACAAATGTACCGATTATTTACTGAGGTAATTTACTATATAATTAATAGCTGTAGCTGACTATTTGTAATTAGCTACTAGCTACTAATGATTAACAAATTTTGATGAAAACGATTAATTTTAATTAACATAAAATTTATATATATATAATTTCAGTATGATACTGATGATGATGGCTATTTAAATATTCATGAGCTAAAAGATTTAATTAAATCAGGTAGATGTCGTGATATGCCGAAAAATTTAGCAACACATATACTAAATTTATCGGATACAGATCGTGATGGTCGTTTAAATTTTGAAGAATTTTATAAATTATCACAAGATTATCGATGGTTATTTCGTCATTATTTAGCAAATTATTGTAAATATTTAATACCGTCACCGCATCGTGAAGAAGGTGATCAAATAGGTTCGTAAAAAATAAACACACACGTACACATAATAATGAAAATAATTCTAATTATAATAATAAATTAAAATTCTAATTAAAATAACAAACAGATGGAGCATATGAAAGACAAATGAAATTTTGTCCACCACCACTAACAATGATAGTATTTTCAATAGTCGAGATCATAATGTTTCTCGTTGATGTCATTCATTTCAAGTATGCAATGGAAATTTATGAAAATGATGAAATTGTTCATTGAAAAAAGTGAAAAAATTTTTTAAAATTTATATTTTAGAGATGATCCAAATAATACAAAGAAAGTTGGTGAAAATACAAATGGACCAGCTGCAACAGTATTCATTTATAATCCATATCGTCGATATGAAGCATGGCGTTTTGTTTCATATATGTTCGTACATGTCGGTATTATGCATTTATTAATGAATTTAATAATTCAAATATTTCTTGGAATTGCATTAGAATTAGTGCATCATTGGTGGAGAGTTGCATTAGTATATTTGGCTGGTGTTGCAGCCGGTTCAATGGGTACATCATTAACAACACCAAGAATATTTTTGGCTGGTGCATCTGGTGGTGTTTATGCTTTAATTACAGCCCATATAGCCACAATTATAATGGTAAATTAATTTTATTTTTGATTGATCATTTTAATGAAATTGTTGTGTTTTTTTTTTTGTTTTTAATTGTAGAATTGGTCTGAAATGGAATTCGCTATAATACAATTATTTGTATTTTTAATATTTTGTTTTACGGATTTGGGTACATCGATTTATCGTCATATAACCGATCAACATGATCAAATCGGTTATATGGCACATTTATCTGGTGCTGTTGCTGGCCTATTAGTTGGTATCGGAGTATTAAGAAATTTAAAAGTACGACGATGGGAAAGAATTTTATGGTGGATTGCTGTTATATTTTATTTTGCATTAATGGCAACTGGAATTTTTATACATATACTATTTCCACAATATTTTCCAAAACAAGAACTAAAAAATGGTAATTTCGATTAGAAGAAGAAAAAAAGAAAAAAAGAAGGATTGCACACACACATTTTATGTACGTACATTAATTTACTTAGCCAAAGTGCCTTCTTAATGAATTTATTTATATTACATATTACATACTCATACGAATACGAGTACATAATACTGTGTACATGAAAAAAAAAATAAAAGAAAAAAAATAAAAAGGAAAAAATATAGTAAATCGACGTATTAAAAGAAGGCTGCATACTACAAATTTTTTTAAGAAACTGCGACAAAGTTAAAATAAAATAAATTATATTTATAATATTATACATACGTAAAATTTTTATATACATATATATATATTTTTACAAGGATAAGATACAATTTTTATTTCTCTCTTTTATAAGATTAAGCACAAAAATGAAACTTCTTTTTTTGAAGTATTTTACAATAGTACATTAATGACAATTATTGCCAACGCATAATAATAAAAATGTTGTGAAGAAAACAATAAATTTTTAATTTTAAAAGTATGTATGTATTTTTTTTTTTTTTTAATTTACATATTATTATTATTTGATTTTATACAGAATAAGATTGTAATATAAAAAAAAATAAATAAAAATTTATCATATACATATGTACCAATTATATAATTTTTTTTTGTTTTATTTTTTGCTTAGAATAATAATACAGTTTTTATAGAAATAGAAAATAAAAAAAAAAATACAAAATTTGTAATAAATTGCAAATGTATAAGTTTCAAAACAATAATAAAAATTATTTTACGATACCTAAAGTTTTAGGTATGTGTATAAAAACTTTCCAATTTTTTTTAGTTTACACTGTATATGGAATATGGCTAATTCACAGTCATAATCACAATTGCATAGATTGAAGAGATAATTTCTCTTTACGCTGTACGATATATGGCTCTACACTACGACTGCATGGATGCGATGCGATATCGAATATATAATTCAGCTCTATTAAATTTTGAATTTTTGTTAATTTGTGTTTTGATATTGTATCGATGTAATTTATGAACTCAGCCAAACTCAGCACACCACTTTTCGATCACGATTTTCAAAAGAAAAATCATTTCGTTAATTATTTTTATAAAATTTGTATTCATTTCTTGGATATCTACAATAGCTACAATTGCTACAATTCACCCAAACACGCACACATAAAAGAAAGAATTTGTAGAACTTCAAATTTTTTATAAAGAATTTTTGAAATTACAAATTTAAATTTCACCATACCACATTTAAAAATAAAATTCAAAATTTCCGTTAAATTCCGTGAAATTTTAAAGTTACAGCATGAACCTTTTAAGCAAAAATTGCTGACAAAATCTACAAATAATCCCAAAATAAAAAATATTTGTATGGTGAAATTTGTTTATACGAAAATTTCCTTATCATGGATTCATACCATGAAATAGTCAAGTACTTAACCAATTTTAAAGTGCATTTTTAATTTTATACCATTCGTAATTTGTTCGATATTTTTTCAATATTTTTTGAATATTCCGTTTCCACCTAAGAAAACATTTTATGAACGGAAGGAAATAAAATACGAAAAAAAAACTGGGAAAACGAAAACTTTAAAAAATGTCAGTCAGTAAAATTATTTTTCCAACAACAGTTTGTACATTTAAAAAAGACATTTAAGAAAATTTTATATTATGTGCAGATACTTAAAAATTGTACATTTTGATTAAAATGGACATTTTATTTGTTAATACTGTACTATAGCATCTGGTATTTTTAATCTGTTGATGAAAAATTATTGACCTTTCATTTTATTTGATTTAAATTTGTTTGTTTTTGTTTTTTTCGAATGGGAAATACTATTTTTGTTTTTGCATGGTTACAGCAATCGTAAATTTTAGCCAATAATAATTACTATATGTGTTCTATTATTTTATTAATTAATTAATATTACAACATGTACATAAGTACATAATTATAATATATAATATGTATTTTTTTTAAAGAAATTCTTATCAAATTCCGTTAACATTTGGGCAATATATAAACACATAGCTGAACATAATGTAATTATTTTAATTTAATTCTTATCAGATTTGTCCGTCCATAAAAATAAGAAGAAAAAAATTAAATAATATTTATATATACAGAAACTATTTTTTTCTTATAAATATTTTATAATTTTTTTTCTTTTTAATTTTGTACACTTGAGGGAAAGAAAATGAAAAAGTGAATGAATAAAATTCCATGAATGAAAAATTAATATTTTAGAATGAGAAAATAAAAAAAAAAAAATATGTAGTATGTCAAAAGTGTCTATAACCAAACGTTTGATGACTACGGATCAATAAATAATTGACTTTAAATTAAATTCTTTTCAAACATTTGCTTATATAATATGTTTGTTTGTTACTTATACGTTTTACAATGCAATGCATAAAATTTATTTTATAAAATTTTTCTAAAAAACAAAAAAATAAAGAAAAAAATCTGTTTAATTTTTGTTTTCTTCGACTTATGAATTGACCAGAAAATTATTTTAATAATTATTTTATATATGTATATAAAGCGTATGCATACTCGTAAAGTAAATTAAATCAAACTTAAAAATTTAGGTTAACTAATGTACGAATAATAGCGACATATATGCACATAAACTCGCATGTGTATAGCGAACTAGAAGAAATTTGGTATCTATCTGTTGTAATTCACTAATTTTTTATAAATTTATTTACTGGAGTAAACAATGACAATGAATAGAAGAAGAGGGCGCTCGAAGAAAAGTTGGATGAATGAAGTACTTAAGACGAGACGTTAAAATAATGGGGATAACAGCATGGATATATATAGAGATGATACAAGATATAGGAATGGTTATGGAGGCTGCGATTGTAGGGGAGGCGAAGTTCCATAAGAGACTATTAGCCAAGGATGATGATGATGATCTTGTACTGGAGCACGGTTTAAAAATTTCAAGATATCTTGTCCTAAAAATTGAACTACAAAATTCGAAAGAAATTCACTTGCAAAGTTCAGTTTATTTATCAATATTGGTGGTATATCATCATTATTTGGAACATTGACTTACAAAAGAATTGTTGTCCATTCGTCCCTATACCTTTCACAATAATTTTTACAGTTTTTTTTAATATTTTGAAAATTCTCGTTTTATCATCTTCAATCATTCAATCTATACATGAATTTGTTTTTCTTTGCCTATCTGGGCCTAGAGTATAGACCCAATGAACAGAGAAATTCATAGCAACTTATTGAACAAGAAAAATATATGCTAATTAACACAAATTTCTGATCATTTTAACACTCATTTAGAAATGGTTTTCAGTAAACAGTCATTAACAAAAAAATTATAGGAATTATACTAGGCGATCTTTAAATTTCATCAATTATTTTTTCTTTTGTGATTTCTTCAATTAAATTATGAGAAAATATGTATACATACATACCATGAATTTTTCTTCCTGTCATGTTTTTTTTTTTTTTTTTTTTTTTTTTTAAAAAGTTATAATTATAAATTCTTCAACAAATATAATTATCATTTTCTGATGTTCTAAATAATTTACACTTGTATATTTGTACATTGTTCGATGATTATATAGTATTAAAAATTTTTTGATTTTCTTTTTTATCACCATAATACATTTTTCGTGTATTTTCTATGTGTGTGTGTGTGTACATACGAAAATCGAACAAAATGTATTTATTTTTAATTTTATTTTTTATTAAATTTTTTTTCTACATACTCGTATGTATACAGAGAATTTTTTGATAATGCAATCATAAAGGGCATATGGGGTATCGAAAAAAATAATAATCTTTTTTTTTGGTATGTATTTTATATTTATTATGTACACAAACATATACTTATTTATATTTAGAATTTAATTGTTGTTTACTTGTATACTATTTAAATATTTTATATATACAAGTGTGACATCATAAACATGCGTTAAGAAGTTAATTAATTAATTAATACACATGCATAATGTTTAAATATGTGTATTTATGTGTATGTATATAAATGTTTTTTTTGAAAAAAATACGTACATAATTTTAAAACGCGAGAGAAAAAAAATAAGAATAACTAATAATAAGAATAATAAAATTTTTTTTTTTTTTAAAAAATTAGCTCAAGTACATATCACATCCTTGTGTGTACTCGCACTCTTACTTACATACAAAAACAAATAAATCTAAAATTCGTACATACAATAATAATGATGTACATGTATATTCGCGGGTATATGATGTATAAAAACAGATTATATGTGTTTTTAGTAGAGGGTACTGTGGCTGTGGTAAATATAATGAGAGGGTGTTCATTTCAAATCATAAACGTACGCCCTTGTCACACGAATTCAGCAATCTTCTCAAAATATAATCATAAGCTCGTCTTTCAAATTTCAGTTGGTAAAAATGACAAGCTGTCAAACCTTGATTTACACAAAATTTACAGATTAAAAAGTCTCGTTTATTTACTTAGAGAGTTCGAAATTGTCAAAACAAAGGAGAAAGTTATACAAAGTCTCATAAAAATACGACCAATTACGTTATGTACGTGAATTCCAATGAGATTTAGGAGATTTGAAATGAATACCCACAATAAATTTGTAAATGAATTTGTAGTTGTAATTTGTGTATAGTGTGAAAATTTTGTGTGTTTTTAATCTTGAACTTTCTTTAGATTTAGGTTATCTATATACATACAGAAAAATTTTATTACTTTTTTTTTCAAAAATTTCTTGAAAAATTTTATTGAAAAAATAAATGTTTTCGAATTTCCGTAAAATTTATATAGTGAAGCGCTAATATATGTCTATACTTGTACATACATAAAATTTTATTTAAATTGTATGTATAGATACATAGTACTTTGCTTCAAATTATTTTCGAACGCGGATTCAAAAATGTTCAAATTTTAAAATTTTCGAAAAAAGAAAATTTCAATTTCGAACTTTAATTCGAAAAAAAATATTTAAATGTTCAAAAAAAAATTTCAATTTCGAACTTTAATTCTAAAAATTTCAAATCTTTAAAAAAATGGAAAATTTTAAATTCGAATTTCCCTTTATCGTTTTCATTTATAAGTACGAGCACGTGGAAATTATGTAATTTTTTATTAAAGCGCAAGGACATCAAATCGATGAATTTCTCCTCCCATTTATGTGTAGATAAAATTTTTGATTTCGTTTTTTGTTTTTATTTTTGTGGTTTTTTTTTCATTGACATGCGTTTTAAATAGTTAAAGGCGGATCCACGTAGAGAATTTTTTATTATTTTTGGTTTAGAAAAAATGTAATCTACAAAAAAACTGTAATTTTCATGCTTTCCTTATGTAGGAATCTGCACGTTCCACAATTATTTCGTAGTAGTTTTTCTCCTTTCGTTTTATACTTATATGTTGTACATACATATGAGGAGGGTTTTATCAACATAAACAAAAATCTGGAAATAATAAACAAAAGAATAATTCGATGACCAAAAGTTTTGATTTAAAAAAAAGAAAAAATGAAAAACGATACTACTATTTATGCGTACATTGTACATACAAAAGTTCAAGGATTTACTGTATATTTAATTTACGAATAATACTCGTGCGTATATATAGAGAACGTACGAATACGAATAATACCCGATTTATGTACGGAGCACGTGTTCAGGATAGGTGTACGGTGTGGTGTAAGGTGTATCTTACATAAATCAATTAATTATGCGTTAATTAAGAAAATAATGAAATTATAAGAAAGTTACTATATCATTTAATTCGAAAAGGATGCTTGTAATGTTGTATTTGGTGAGTAGATTTTTGTAAAAATGTTTACCTAAAAGATTGATCACAAAAACGAAAAAAATCGATAAGAAAAATTTCCAAAATATGACGTGATAATGAAATAAAAGTTTAAAGAAAGTTGATATAATTTTTACTTAAAAAGGACTAAGGACATTATTTTATTAATTTATTGCAGTGTAAATTTGTGAAGTTTTTCATTTTGTCTTTAAAAATTTTTTGTCCACATAATTTTCTCGTCAATTTTTGAAAAAAAAAAAATTAAAAATGTATTATGTGATCACATTTGAGTCATCCTTTCATTTTATAGTAATTGCCGGCTTTTTTTATTACCAAAAAAAAAAAAAAAAAACTATACATTCCCACAAATACATTTATGTACGTACTATATACATTTTTATAGCAGAAGAAAAAAATTGCAAATTTTCCTTACGAGTTATTACGAGTTACGAGTATGTATATAGCGTTTGCATGCATCTTGTAACATAAAATAAAATTTTAAGATGACAGCCTGTTGAACTCATATGCATATCATGCATATATACAAACAAATACAAGTACACGTACCTTACATATACTTTTAAATGCTACTAAAATATGTTTTTTATGTGTAGATAGATAGATACACATTCTTGGATCTTTTATTATTGCATGAATTGCATACTCTCGTTATTAACAGCTATACTATACTGCTAGTGCTACACATATGAGTATACAAGCATACAAGTATAGGTAAGGTATATTATCTTTTATTTTATATATAAAACGACGGTTATTACAAATATGATGATATTATTCATGATGATGATGAAGTGCATCATTCTTTTATCTTATCAAGTATGTAAGGCTTAATATGTGCTTTCTTTTCTTTTTTTTTTTGATATTTCGCTTTATAAACTGGCGTTTCTCCAACTCTTCTCATTTTTATTCAGTAGATATTATGATGATGATGATGATGATAGCAGTAGATATTAGATATACAGGTACATATAGTACCACATACTCTATAGATAATAATACTTCCATAACCATTTAACATACAAATATACATGACGTATTTGTGATACTGGGGAACCATGTACATATGTATGTAATTTGGGTGAAGTGTATATTTGTGGTTGATGACAATAATATGATGTTGAATTTTAATAGCTGATTATGATTACAACAAAAACAAAAACAAAAAAAATATTTTCTTGTTACAAACAGAAGACAGGTAAAATATGATGTGTAAATGTAGTGTATTAGGTGACATGGCTTTTTTTTTGTTTCAAGAATTCAGCCGAATTAATTGTGAAAAAAACGAACAAAATAAAATATGAAATTTAAAGAAAATACAGAAAATGTAATTTGCAGTTTAAAGTCATCATCCGCAATATGCGGTAGGTGTGATAAAACCTAAAAGTCATTATTGTATTCTTCTTCATATAAAATGTTATGAAAATCCATCTACAAATACACACAGCCACATACATAACCTTCATTATGTTATAAAAATTTTTATGGTTACGCGGTCAACTGGCATAAAAAGGTTAAAAGGTTATTAAATTTTGCACAAAAATTCTTTCTTTGTTCAATAAATTGTAATAAATACAAATATAGTACACCTAAGTACTTACACATACACATAAAATCAACATAAGTTCAATATACATACACCTACACCACCATTTTTGTATTCTCTTTGTATACATTCAAAATTTTTGCTTATAGGTGCATTTGTAGGTCCAAAAACTTGTCTTGAAATTATTTCTTAAAGTTATTATAAGCACAGCGAAGAAAACGATCCAAACAAAAAATATATCCTCTTTCTTCTATAGTCTCCGTCTCCTATATCAACATTCGTCATACCATCGTACCTATAAATAATGTAATAATAATAATAATAATAAAAAAAAAAGTTACAAATATTTCTGGATGGGCTTTGCTATGTGGTCCGATCCGTATATGTATGTGTGTTTAGATGTAGTGAAGAAAACGTGTGTGCACTCTTGTTCTTTTGTTAATTTTTTTTACTGTATACATATACGAGTATTTATGTAGAAATGGAATATAAGATAAGATATTTTAAAACACATCTATGTAATATTATATAAATGTAGAGAATACAGACACACACACACACACACACAAATTATGTAGGTATTTATCTATATCTAAAAAACAAAAAAAAACATTTTTTTATTCAACAATTTAATAATATTAAATATGCACAATAATAAACTCAGCAAAAGCATCAGCAGAAGCTCACGTCTCGTCAGCGAAATAATAAAAAAAAAATTCAAGAGGAGCCAGGCCAGAATCACCATTATCAGCACCAGCCGCAGCCAGCAGTTCTATAATAGCCCACTGTAATGGCACTAGTAGCACTAGCACAAGCACTGTATTAACACACTACACTATACACTGTAATATCATCATTGCAGGCCTTATTTTCGATTCATAAAATTCATTCAGTTGTGCGCCGTCAATTCGTACGGACGCAGATTAATAATTTATACAGAGATTTTTATTGGAAAGAAAGAAGAAAAAAACAAAAAATCGCGTGTGTTCGGGTTTTGAATAATTTTGTGCCATTTTTTTTCTATAATTTGAAATTTTTTTTTTTGGAAAATTAAAACAGACAAAAAGTATCTTTTTTTTTTCTAAAAAAAAAATATTTTTTTTCTCAATTGTACTGGACTATATATAGAAGAACTGGAAGTATGTAATAATTTTTAAAATCTAAATTAAAAAAAAAGAAGAAAACATAGCAAAGTGATCTTTTAAATTTCGGAAAATTTGCATTCTTTTATACATTCTATCGGGCGTGGATTTTAAAATCTAAACAATAAAATTATTATTTTTATCAAAAAAAAAAAAACAAATCGTGAGAGATTAAAAATAAAATAAGCAAAAAAAAAGGACCAATAAATACAGGAACTCGTTAAGTTTTATTTGCATGTTTCGGTCTTTGGTGTACATTTATTTATAGTTTGTACCTAATTATAATGTAAAATAGAGGCGAAAATAAACCAGATTTAATCGTTGAAAAATTTTTCAAATTTCGTGTGGGTTATAAATAAAAGAAAAATTGCAACAAAATTACAAAAACAAAAAATTATTTTTGATTAAAATTTTTCAACTTATTTTTTGCATTTTAAAAAATATAAATCGTGTTTTTTTCCTTTTCTTCTCCTTTCAAATAACAAAAAAAAAAATTCTTTTTTATTTAAATATCGTACGATTACACGTTTTTTGTTTTTGAATTCTCGGCGCGGTTATACCTACATTGAAAATCGTCAAAAAATATTTACATAATCTGATTCAGCGAAATCTCAGACCCTGAGTATCCGGCTCAAATTATTTTTATTTTTTTTTATTTTTTTATTTTTTTTTTGATTTATTCAAAATATTTTAACAGTCAGTGCCATATAATATTTGACATCGACAGTATAAAAGAAACTGCATAAAAAATGTGGATTTCGATTCTGTTGGTTTCGGTAATCGGTTGTTAATTTTTCACCTCTATCGCATAATACTTTAAAATATGGACAATGATAACTTTGATAAATTTTGTGAATTTTAAACATTAAATTTAATTAAAACAAAAACGAAAACGAAAAAAAAAAATTATTGACAAACAAAAAAGTAAAGTGAATTTGCGGTTTAATTGTCAGCTTGCGTGCGTTTTGCTTTAAAATATACCAACAGATCATCAAATACACATACAAACGCAAACGATATATAAAAATAGTAATAAAATAATAAGTAAATTTAAATATTTTTCTTTTCTTTATTCTTGTAATTTGATATAAAAAATAATTTAAAACGAATACAGTTCTAGAAATTTGAAATTAAAACAAAACCAAAAAAAAAAAGGAATTTGAAATTATAAGTGCACGATTACAATAATTAATTATTTTTGCACATAACAACAGAAATAAAAAGTAAAAAAGTAAAAAAAATAAAATAAAAATGGGGTCTAAACCCCATTTAGGTGTAAAATCTAAAAATTACGGTTATACAACAGCAATGCCGTCAATATGGAAATTATTTTTATTATTATCAATAATTATATCAACGATAGGAATTCAAAATTGTAATGCAAAGGTAAGGATAACAATATGGGCGGCGACATAAAATTTCAAATTGTCTGAAAAAATGCATTAGAAATATTTAATAATTCGAATGATCAAATTGAATTGAATTTAAGGATTATAATTCGATTACACATGCGTGTTCACTTTTGAAACACATTATCAATTTTAGTGGCCATTTAATTCATTAGTAATGAAATAAATTAACAGATTAAATATGTTTTTTGGAACAGAATTTCTTGGAACTATAATTTTCTTATTTGTATTCGTATAAGAAAAAAACAAATTTGATGAAGCGTATAGATCTTTCTGCACATGCATCAAAATTGAAACCATAAAACTTTCGATTCTTTTGGTTTTCAAATTCTTATTGTTATAGATTCTCTAAATGGAGGATTAAAATGTTCAAAAAAAAAAAAAAATAAAAAAAAATGAAATATGTACAAGAAAATAAAAGTTAAATGTATAAAACAGATTTTCACATAAAGTCACACCAAGTATAGTTTGGTAGTAGAAAAATTGTGATACTGTATACTACTTAGTACGACGTGATCTAAGATTTCGAATAATCTAACAACATCCAAGTCCATATGAGAAAAAAGCAATCATGCTGTGAGTTTTTTGTGCTTGCTAAATGCCCCTTTTAATATTGTTTTTATTTTATAGATGACTGTCTGGTGCGATTATACGAGTATTAGGTCAAAAGTGTAAGAGTATATTTGTAGTAAAAAAATAAGAAAATATAAGAAAGAAAAATAAGAATAAGAAACAAAAAATATTATTTTCAAATTTGTCACGAAATACGTGTAAATTAGATTTTAATTTGCTATACCCAGTGGACATGTATATACGCAATTTATACGATAAATGTATGAGGGATATTACTATTTTTGTTATGCATTTTTAAAAAAAAGTTATTAAGTATAACATCTACACGATACAATTTGGAATATAAGTACTCTACATGCCTACCTACATATATAAATGTACACGTCTATATAAGAAGTCTATAATTACTATTTGTGGCATATATAGTATTTTATTTTGAATTTTTCAAAGAATTCTGTTACAGAGATGCTGGCAAAAAAATAAAAAAGAAAGAAGGAACAGTGAAAAAGATTAAAAATATTTTAATCTGAATATTTTTGTATTCAAAAGATGAACGTACACGTACATGTAACAATGTGTTACAAAAATAATGATTTTCTTGCACTTTTAAAAAATATAAAAAAAAAAAAATAGTTCCATTCTGTGCGGGATATTGTAGACTTGTAGTTGAATTTTGAAAAGAAAATTAAATGAATTTTGTCGAAAATTTGAATTTTACATTTTTTTCACATGCATTCATATATGGTTACTTACATTTTTTCTTTGGAAGTGTACGCATAGATATGAATTAAAAGGGATCTACATATATGAACTTCATTCGAGTCTTTCAAATTCACAATGATTTGAGAATAGAAAAAGCGTCAATTTTTTCACTTAACTTTTGTTTTCATCATTATCAATAGTTCTTAACACTCTCTCTAAGTGAGTCAGGACTTTTACTGGAGCGGTTTCCAGACTATTACTTTTGTTGTAATTGGAATAAGTCGTTTGCACATACAAAAATTCGTCTTCTTTTGTTTTGTTCATTTTGCGTTAATTTGAAAAAATTTGTAATTTAAATACGAAAAATATCAAATTATAAATTTTTTAATGTACTGCATAAAAAACAATAATGAAAAATGATAAATAAAAAACATAAATTAAACAAAAATGATTAAAAATAAAAAATAAAGACAACAAACAATAATCACGCAACGCTAACTCTAAACAATCAATAAATCATTAATCTTCGTTCAATAATTGTCTGTAATTCTGAATGTGCCTAATTCGAATTATAGACGTTTGATTTTTTCAAACGAAAAAAAAACATTTTGTTTTTATTAGTTATTACTTAAGATGAATGACGACGATGCGCATAAATATACTTAAGTAGTTACAGATTAGATTTGAATTATTGCTCAAGGAATGTAATAAATTTAAATAAAATATAATGAAGGACATACATGTATTGCTATATACTTTTTATTTTGTTTTAAAGAAAAATCAATTTTATATTTTTTCTAATTTTTCGTTTTGTTCTCGTAGACTATAATAGATGTCTAGTCTAGATGAATATCTAGAACATGATTTAATTAAATATTCATGTATAAAGCCATCAAAAGTAGGACTTATACTAAAGAAATATGTATAAAACAATGCTGAAATTGAATATATTGAAACATGATAAATATGTGAAAAAGTTAAAGTTAATTAAAAATAGAATGTACATTAAAAAAAATATGAAAAATAAGAAAAATAATTCATAAATCTTTTAAATGTTAAGTATTTAATTGATGAAAGAATTATTTAGTATCAAATTTCAATATGCAAAAATAGATATTAAGATAAATCATGTGCATGTGTTTTAGAATTGAATAAGTATTGAGATGCATTTGTGTACAATTAGCACATATACAGACTGAGTTCATGATTACGATCAGATTAATCTAAACAATCTAATGCCGTTCATTGTTGTAATCTGTGTGCTTTGATTATACGATTTTTTTACTTAGAGTGTAGTACTGCTACTGATCAAGTGTAAAAAATTATTAAGAGATTTTTGGTGTTTCTCGTACAGCGTACACTCGAAATTTACTGAAAGAGAAAAATGAGATTTTATCAGTGAAAGAAAGTAGAAACAAGTGCACGGATGGTGGTGAGTGAGGCAACTAGTGAATGGTGATAGTAAATAGCGTAGCGTACTAGTTAGATATGATATAGATGCCAGATGCCAATGATCTTACTGTCATACTACTTACTACACAACACGATCATGACTAGTTTTCATTCTCGTAGCAGCTCTTCTTTACTTATCGATGAAGTATACAGATCAAGTAGTGTAAAAAGTTCTCAAGAGATTTTTCGTGTTTCTTTCTTAAATATTTTACTGAGAGACAAAATGAGAACTGAAACAAGTGTACATATGGTGATGTGTGAGGTGCTGTGTACGTACTATTATGACACTACTAGTGAGTGAGTAGTGATATTTAATAGCGTTGCGTACTAGATACATTAGAACTAGTTAGCATTACGATTATATTCTATATAGATGAATCTGTTTAATCTGATCATTCATTCGATTGTTATGATGAACTCAACCATACAATTTGTTTAAAAGATGTATACTGTTCAATATGCAAAATCACAAAAATATCACAAATCATATACAGATCGCTTGTGCAAGAATTTATTATTAGTCTGAGTTACAAGTACGAATTTAGGTACACCGTGTTACATTTTATTTATTAATATTATTCTTAAAGCCACACATTTGAACATGCATTTAATTCGTTTTAATATTTATTATTTTAAAATACATAGCTAAAACACATTATATATCGGTACATAATCGTTGTATACTCATTATATGCGGTATATACCTGTTGATTTTTCACATTTCCACATACGCTGATCGTTTGTTTTTTCTTCAGACGTTTGTTTTTAATCCGTTTTATGGATAAATACATACTTGCACATTACATATTACTACATATCGATAATATAGGTACAGATATTACTAAGTACTCACAGTCAGTATCATGTATCGATAAACGATTACAAAAATAAATTAATATGCTTAACAACAGTCTCTACCTTCTAGAATCAGATCAAAAAAAAAATATATTTTGAATTTTTATATTTAGATGGGTGCATTTATTTCAGTGTTTCATAAATACACACATAAATTATTTGATTTACATGTTTGTTTGTTTATTTTTGAGTAGAAAGAATAAAAAAAAACGGTAAATAATAGAACAACGACAATAATTATTCCATTTCATGTTCATGTTAATATTTTAAAAGAAATGCTTCCTTAATTTTTCTAATTAAAAAAATCATTTACATTTTTTATGTAATGTTAGATACATGTGCGCGTATGTGTTCTGATAGTTAATACTCGTGTAAGTGACATGTAAGGTGTATACATACTATATAAAAAATGACCCATGTAGGTGTGTATACGTTAACATATATGCATATTTATGTGTAATAATTTTGATGAGTTACAATTTTTTTTTGCACAACAATATCTGTGATTATTATAAAATTTTGTATGCGTTTATGTGTTTTCGTATCATCATAAAAATTCTAAATAATTTTAGTACCGCATATACTTACTGTTATTAGTGCTGGTAAAGTGAAGAAAATAAAATTAAAAATGAAATAGAAACGTGCATAAGTACTCGTACATATATGCGTATACGTACCTACATATGTACATCGGTTGTGTAGATTTGTTTTTAGGAATGTGTAAGATTACTGCCTTGTGCATATATTTATATTTATAGTTGAATTATATTATATATTTGAACTATATATATTTATAGTTGAATTTAATCTAAATAAAATAAAATAATCGCATAACATTCATTGTTAGTATTCGTTTTTATAATAATTTTGTTTTACATTTCATTTTTTTTTTTATTAATTTATGCATTAATTTTGCATTATAGTACATACATACTCGATGTATGTAAATGTACTTACATATTTTTTATGCGTTTATATGCAGACGAAAACGAGATGAAAACAATAATAAATTGCGATTCGATATACGAACAATACAATCGTTTTTGAGTTTTTAATCTAAATAAGCAGTTCCTAAAACAAGACAAAAATAAATCCCTTAAAATTTTCTGGGAACTATTCGATGGGAATCATTTTATTAATATAAATTAACGTATATAGCTAATTAAAACACGTTATTTTCTTCTCCTTCTTCCTTGATCTTACAGCCCACGATGAGCCATATCTTCTTTCGCAATCCGTTTCCATGCCATTTTGTCCTCCTCAGTCAGAACCTATAGTTTGTAACCTCCATCGCTCTCGATTTTGTGTCTACAGCATCCCTCTCCTGCATTTTTTTCTTGACCGTCCTTGCCGTCTCGGTTCGATCACGTTACTGGTAAAGATACTTTTAACAACTCTGTTATCGGCATTCTTATATTAAGTGATCGTACCTTTAATAAAAAACACTAAAAATATGTACATAGTATCTCCATATACAAAAATAAAATTTCAACTTCTATCACTTTTTAAAGAAAACCACTCAAGTATCTAATGTGTATTACGTTGTATATATGTATATGTTGTATCTATTGGATTAAAATTAATATAAATTCAATTTTATATTTTTAATTTTTATTATTTTTTAACTAACAAATAGATGTATACTCATGTTCACTTGTGTGTGTGTGTACTTAAAAATTGCATATTAGGTGACTGATATTTTTTTTTAAAAAAAAAATTTTCTTTTTTCATGAATGATATCATTAGTCACTATTCATAGTGCTTGTATATTTATGTATATACTCGTATGGTAATACATATATATATAATGTCGAGCAGCTATATATTCACACTTTAAGCACCTATACATATTTCTGTTGTTAATGTTCTTATTGCGGTTTATTAAACAAAGCCACAATAAATTTTTGTTACATTACACTTTTGAAATACCAATTATTTGTTAGTTAGTTAGTTAAAGCAG
Source organism: Villa cingulata (assembly GCA_951394055.1). Taxonomy (NCBI): domain Eukaryota; kingdom Metazoa; phylum Arthropoda; class Insecta; order Diptera; family Bombyliidae; genus Villa; species Villa cingulata. The sequence continues at coordinate 25,125,422 of OX596025.1, read as the reverse complement.
TTATAGACAGACTAATAAATACGTGTACGTGAAAAATATACAAGATGTAGTAGCAGTAAATTTTGTAGAAAGATCCATAAAAAAAGGAGATAATTGATGTGTACGTATACGTACACAGATACAAATTGGATTTATTTATGTAATATACTCGTGTATAAATATAATGTGAGTAAAGTGTCAAAAATATCATTACGCATATTAGTTTCACAAATAAAATGCACACCTCAATAATAATAATAAAAATAATTTTTTAATAGTAAAGTAAATTTTTGCATATGATGGTAAGTTAAATATGCGTATACCTAATACGAGTATCTATTTATATCTTAAAATACATTATCACATATTTATATACAGATACAAAGATGTTGCTGTATGTGTTTGTATGTGATTATAATAATCATAGTAAAATATATACTTCGTAACAAGTAAAGGCACTGACCACGTGTTTTGAAAAAAGTCTTCCAAAAAAAAAAAAAATAAAATTAAAATTGCTAAAAGTCGATAGCAACATAAAATACATTGAAAAAAAAGGGATGAACAATTTGGAAAAGGAACAATATATAATTTTGAAATGGAAACACAGGGTGTAATATAAAAAACAAAAAAACAATTTTTACTTAATTATTTTTTTTTTAAAACATTATAAAATTATTATAAATGCTTAACATTAAGAATTTTATTTCTATTACTTAAAGTTTTGATATTTTTATTATAATTTTTGATTAAAAAATATATTCTAACTCTTATATACAATCTTATTAAATAATCCTTTTCTCCTTTCTCACAACATACATAATCAAAATCATTTTTTATTAACTCAAATAATTTATACTCCATATCATTTTCTATAATTAAATTATTAAAATTCGAAATAAATTTAAGTATTTTCTATTTTTTCTAAGCTTTCCATTAAGGCTAAGGTCTAACTAATTTTGCCTTTTCAAATTCCTTTAACATTATATACTACCCAAACGCAAAATAATTGATCTAGTTGAATATTTTCCATATGATTGAAAACAAAATTTTTGTATTTAGGTAAATAATTTTATTTTTTCATGTAATTCACCATTATTTTACAAATTTTATTTATTTACTATTGAAAACTATCAAAATTTTAAAAAAAATTTTACCTGGAAAAAATAAATTATACAAAAGAAAATTATGTATTGACTGCAAAAGAATTGATCTATTGTATTTTGAATGCAAAATAATTGATCTATTGTAATAACAGATATGTTTTTTGAAAAAATAACTGCGTTTATAATTTACTAATTTTTAAAGAAACATTACTAAAATTAGAAAAGTTGGTCTTTGATCATAATACTTTTTATATTCAATTGTTTGAAGATACATTATTAAAGCCGAAACATCATTTTTTGGTACATTATTCGTATATGCTATTAGAATGATTGGTCCTTTAACAAATATTTGAATTAAAGTCTTAAATTAATAATTGAATTAACAGACTTGCGTTTTTAATTTAACATTTACAATGTAATTTTGAAAAGGGAGCATTATATCCAAATAATAACTCTTTAATTATTAGAATAATAATGAAAGTTCTTGAGCACGAAATAATAAATTTTAATATTGATTTTACACATGAAAACTTTTGAATTAACCGTGTAATTGTTCTGGTTGAATGAACTAAAAGTTATCAAGTAATGAAATTATATGAAAATCCTCGATCATTTACCATAAATAATCAAGTAAATGAGACAGTTATTCAAGATTATTCCACATTAGCTCCTAAATTTCTAACTATTCAAATAATGCCACTTAAATTTCAGTTTAAATCTTTGTTTTAGTTTCCTGATGTATTCAAAGTTACATTAGAAAACACAAAATATTTACTTGAAAAAGAAAATTATAGTAATTTTGCAAAACCGGGTTCAAACTCGACTGTTTTTTTAATTTAAACGAAATTAAGTTAAATATGTTTCTTGGCAATTTTAACACGTTTTTCTCTCAGTGTACATTTTTAGCGTAGGCATGAAATGAGAAATATAATACTTATTTCTAAATATCAACTAAATATTTTCACGCAAACGTACGAAATTGAAAAAAATACACTATTTATAATTCGCATTATGCTCACTTACCTTTCAATATTTTCCGCTAATTTAAAAAACTGTGCTTCAGGGAAATTCTCTTTTTCCTTTCCGCAGGCCAAACATTTCACTCGGTGTTTTCCCATATTTTTTTTTGAAAAAATTTAATAATATATTATTTTAAATATGAAAAATGTATAATTTTTATATTTTTCAATAAAAAATTTACCTTTAAAATTTCACTGTAATATTAAATATTTATACTTTTACACTTTTTAATTAATACTTTTATACCTTTTAATTATACTATTAATTATTAATTTTATACTTTTTTCACCATACACATCACAGATAATAATTCAAAATTAAAAAATTTTAATTTTTGAAATGAATCATATGAAAATGTAACAAATATGTACATAACATATCTTTGTACCTATACCATACCTTTTTCCAAATATACAAAATATTTTAAATAATCACAGGTCACTTTTAATGTACACCATTCTAGGTATTTACAGTTAAAAATGTTTTTATTTAAAATTTGCTGTAATATAATAAAAGGGCACTTTAAACATGACCGAAAAAAAAAGGAAAATTATGATTGTAGTGCATTTAAAGGCGACCTGAAAGGAAATATTTATATTATACTGCAAATGCAATACATTTCAAGACTACCTGAAAAATATTTTTTAAAATAAAAAAAATTTTTTTGAAAAAAAAAATTGAAATTATCATATAATTTTTATAAACAATCTTACGTGTATAATTAAGTCAAAACAAAACCACCCTTTATATCAATTTACAAATTCATACAAATCTTAGTTCCAGGTCGCCATTCAAACTGCAGCATGAAAAAATGTAAACAATCGTGTACATATATGCAATAAATATGTAGTAGTATCAATTCATTTTTCGTTTTATTTTCTTGTTTTCCTATACTTTACATTTTAAACGGCGACCTGAAACACTTAAAATTTGAAAGACAAATGACGTCATCGTTGTTCCAGGTCGCTTTTAAAAGTACGTGCAAAAAAAATATACACGTCATGATATTGTTTTTTTTTCTTTATTGTGTGTACTCTATTGTATCTCTCGTTTACATATAAATTTAGGTAAGGGTATTAAATTGAAACAAATTTATCTATTCAGACTGTTCTTACTTTAACGAAATTTTTTTTTTGTTTTTTAAAAAAAAGTTTGTATGTGTTTGTGAGATGATGACTCATTTTAGTGTCCTATCTTCTAGTATATTGTAATCTTTGATAATAATAATAATTTATAATGTAATGATCTCATTTATGACATCATCGATTTTTAAACAATTTTATGAATATGCATAATGCGATATTATAAATTGTAGACCTTGATTTATTGCACATTACATGTAGATATACTTACTATATAGGTATAGATCGTAACATGAAATGTAGCCGCATGATTTATATTGCATTACACGTTAAATACATGCAGTGGCGTAGCTAGGTAACCAAGTGCCCTGGGGCAAATTAAAAAATGGGGCCCCACTGCTATGAAAACTGATTAGGTTTTATCAAATAAAAATATGAAATATACAAATACTTTTAAAATGCTAAGCTACTTAAGCTTTTTTTTTGTGCACTGCAGGGCAGGTAATAAAAATATTAAACAGTAACAACATAAATTACAATTAATACTTGGTGTAGGCTTGGCTAATAAAACGAAATAAAGAAGATTCAAGGGTTTATTATATAACAATTATATTTATTATTAAATAACAATTATATTTACAATTTTTTCCTAGCTTTAGTTTTCGCAAAAGTATCAATGACTTCATTTAAATCCAGGCTTGATGCGGTCTTGTTTTCAATTGCTATTAGCGATAAATGTCGGAGTCGAGTTTGGCCTATATTATTTCTTAAATAATTTTTTATTATTTTTAATTTGCTAAATGTCCTTTCAGCTGTACAGAAAGAATTTAGGGGAATTCCCTAGTCATAACTTTTGAATTTCTCTCAACCTAGTTGTCATGATTAAAGTGGGGTTGCAACCTGTCATATTTATTTTGAAAATGGGAGAAATTTCCAAAAGTTCAGTTCGATCGAATTTTTGGTAAGGATTCGAGGGCCCCCTGAGCTTGAGGGCCCCGGGGCACTGCCCCGCCTAGCCCCTAGGTAGCTACGCCACTGAATACATGCCTATAAAAAGTGAAATTTATGCAAAAATGATATACAGTTTAGTAAATTGTCTGTTTTTGTTTTTCATGAATATTTGTACACAGATCTGTGCATAAATGTATTTTCTAAATTTGGATGAAATTAAAATTAACATTGTAAATTTAAATATAAAGATCAGATGACGACATTTTTTTCTTTTGGATGAAAGCTGGAATTAACATAAATGTACTCTTTTGTGTAAGAAGATTATTATCCATCATTATTATGGCCAAATTTTATCATCAAATTAACATTTGTACATATTAGAATTTAGATAGTGTTGTAGATATACATTCTGTACAGATAATTATGTATAAATACTCGTTTTATCTCGACTTACTGTAATGCTATAAACTGTATTATACGCGAGTATTATAATTTTCATTTGTTTGCGTCTGTCTAGGTATACAGTAAAATATAAATGCAATCACGTCACATATTATCATTTTCGTATTTTCATTTTTATGGCCATAATACTCTTAAAAAAAATTGATAAATACGTCATATGTGTGTAAATATTACTCGAATTAAGTTTTTATTATCATAATCTTAATGCTTTTAATTCATTAAAAGTAATCATACTCGGTTCTTTTATATTTTCTTCATCTTTTTCTATGGTAAGTACTATAAAGTTCTTGGTCTCTGAAAAAATTTTTCTGCAATCGATTCAAAAGTAAGTAGATAAATGTTTCGCAATGTACGTTAAACTTTAGGTGTACACGTGATAGTAATAAGTCATGAGATCATTTCTGTGGATTGTGAAAGCCCTGGATTCTCTTTACTCCTACGAAAAGAAGAAGAAGAAGAAGAAGTACTAATTTGTAATTTTCTTGCTTCCATATTAATTTATATGTACAAATCGTGATGATGATAATGATGATGTTTCAAGAAAATGATTTTTCAGATGGTAAATAATAATAATCAAAATATTTAGTACGGATTATATCACCTATAAAAATTTATGAACGACAAAAAACAAAAAAAATATACATAAAATGAAAATTTAGATAAAAAAATAATAAAAAAAATTTATTTACATACGCACCTATGTATCATCTGTACAAAATTTAGCTGCTATGTTATTTAAAATTTTAAGAAATTAAGGTGTGAGAAGAATTTATAATTTTTATAACCTTCCTCCATTAAAATAAAATCAGAGATTATATTAATGCATTTATTATGATATAAATTCGTAAATATACTCATATAATGTATGCAGGCAGATAAATTTTTTATTTAATAATTATTATATTAAAATATTAATTGATATTTTGTTCGGTTGACTTACAAATTATTGATGTATGATCGTGTGAATAAATATAATTTTTTTCTTCTATATATGGAAATTTTTATACGTAAAATTTTATTTAAATTTTTATTATTATTATTATTTGTCATTATTTTTTATTATTATTGTTATGGTTTTTTAGTTATTTTAAAAATTATTTTGTTGTACTACAATGTAAATATTATGATTGTAAATTCTGATGTATACATAGATTAGCTGTGTATACGTTCTATACAAGGACGTACGTAGTGAATTCGTTGCGAATGATCCATTCACTTGCCATCTGTCAAACCAAATAAAGTTGAAATGATCATTACATCTTGATTCTAATTTCATTGGAGTAAATTCGAATGAAATTTCAGGGAACTTCATTCACCGATACGAATGAAGACGGTGATTTTACGATGATTTTTCGTTGCTTATTTCCAAATTTTATATTAGCCCCAAAGTTCACTCAGCTTTGAATGAGTACCAGCTTGCTGAAAAAAAGAGATTAGAAATGGTGAATATCCCTATCACGTAAAAGAGATTGTTTCTCTGCAAGCAATTCAGTACCAGTAGTTCACAATCCAGGCACGCATACAATCCAGTAATAAATCTAGAGATCACTTCGGTAAAGGCCAGGCTCAACATGAGCTGTAGCGCCATTAATTATGATGATGATGATGATGATTATTGAAAATATGTTGTGTGCTAGAGGGTTTTTGAATTCTCATTCACACAAATAAATACTGGAAGAATGAATATTGATTTCAACATAAGTATAGTAGCTCACACTTATGTAGGAATACCTATAGGTATATAGTTGAAATTATTGTAAATACACACACAAACGTACACTTAAAAATTCATTCATAAAAAAAAGTTTATTTATTTATTTATTTTCTTTTCATTTGTTTTGTTTTCTTTTAAATTAATTAAAATTAATTCAATGAAATTGCTGATAATGATATTCCACACGTATGTACGTCAGTGTATAGGTAACAAAGTGATTGTATATTTTGTACAAAAAAAAATTTTTTTTTTTTTAAAAAGGTTTAAATGGACAAATTAATAATCATTTGAAAAAAATTATATACATACTTTAGATATAATACATCCATACTCGTATATAAAGATTGGATGTAATTTTATTACAAACATATATAAGTAAGTACATATGTATGTAGTAAATATATATTCTTCTATATCTGGTGTATTACATTTTTTAAGATGTCTTAAGTTTTCATGTAAAAGAAATTAAGAAAGATATTATAAAAATAATAAATAAATAAATAAATAAATAAACCGGTTGTTATATACACACGTATAGTTGTATTATGCACACTACATAAATATGAATGTAGATAAATGTAATGTAATTTATTTATTTATTTATTCAATATTAATTCTCCTCAATAATATCGTTTTATAAAATTGTGTTGTATTTTCAGTCAGTTAGATAGTATAGGTAATCGTTTTTTATAAATAAAATTAATAAGATACTCGTACTTATATGGATGTATACATGCACACGTACGAGAATATTGGAATCTAAAAAAAAAAATAAAATTTATGTAAAATTATGTAAATAAAAGGCGCTAAAAAATACATTTTCATATCATAACATTATAAAATTAACCAAAATGAATTCAGATTTGTGTACAGTGTGTGTGATGATGATGAAATATTTTGATATCGAATTGAAAAGAGACTTAAATATATTTATGTACATTTTTGATTTTACAATTTCATTCTAATTTGTTATGTTTATCTTGTCTTGTTATTTGAACAGAATTACATATTTATGTAGCAAAAAATTATTGTTGTGTTTAGGTATACATCCATATGATTCTATTTATGAATGTGATAATTATTGTTGTTATTATTATAATTAATTTTTTTTTTTTAATATGATAAAATTTTCCGCCTACTGTACGAAATTTATGATTGATGTGTACTGCTTACAGTACATGTAATTATTGTAAAATAAATAATATGTAAGTACTAAATAAGGGGATTCATTCCACGTTTCAGTTTGTCGTAAAATTTGTAATCTTTGTAGTTTTTCAGTTCACTTTCGTAGTTCATTTCCATACATTTACAAACTACGAACATTTTGAATAAACCACGATTGTAAATTGCTTTGCAGTTTCTAAATTTTGTATTTTGTAGTTTCACAGTTTCGTTTAGTGAAGTTTGATAGTTCTCAATTGGGATAGAAACTAAAATATTTATGAACCGGCCCTAATCTAGTCCTTAGCTTCCACATACATACATCTATCCTGTCTAGTCACGAAGTTTACGAAAAAGTAAATGTAAAAAGTAAAATGTTAAATAATTTCATAATAAATTGCAATTTCGGCAAATATACCGTCGCATGCCAGAATTTATAATAATAAGCGTGTCAATATTGTCGAAAAAAAAAATATTTACTAGGTTATTCACTGCGGTTGTCGATTTTTTTCGCTGACTCAAAATAGTTGATTTTCTTTCACATGTAAATCCAAGTACAATGAACATACATATTTATGTACATATGTATATATTTTTGTTTATTTATTCTGGTCAATGTCAATGTGTAGTACATGGTAGTACCATATACGAAATGAATGTTTGATGTTTTTTTTTTATCGAACTAATTATTTATAAATAAATTTATTATTTTGTACACTATTTTACATACATTCTTCACATAATATACAAAAATAAATACAGTCAATAAATGAATGATCGATACGATAAATTTAATTGAATTTTTATACTCGTATATTGATCAAATTTGATTATTATTCTGAAATTTTGTCACTATCTTATCAACTCATCACACTTCAAATACACGCAGTGAAATTTCTACAGTTCCGTTTCTTTGAGTTACGAGAAAGTAAAGTATAGTAAGTCTAGCAACTAGCAGTAGAGTAATTGATAGAGCTGAATATGAAGCTATCACGTTACTCTATAGTCTTATGTAGTAGTTCTACGTTCTACTGACAGCCCATTTACACATCACATACTCTTCGTATTTATTTCCATTATTGAGAAAAATTCATTTTCTCTCTTCATGTTGAAATAAACACGAAAAATCTTCCATCAACACTTTACGCTTGTTCTACAATATGTATTCGAGGTACAGAAGAATGAGGAAAACTAGTCAAGTCACTTATAGAAGATAATCGTGTAAATAGTATATGGAAGTGTAGTACGCTACAATAAGTGTACTGGTGCATATCTCTAGTTTAGTACCATTAAATACATAAGTCATAGAAATTTGAAAAATTAAAGGTGAAACTATTCAAATTCCAATGAGTGTTGCATAGAACATATTGAACATTTAAATCAATATAATATACAAATTTATTTTTATTTATTCCATAAATTTTGTATCATTCTCTGATTGCTTCTTATGACCATCAATTGTCAATTGTTTTGTATGCCTAATAATAAAATTAAATTGAGAACGAATATTTTACAAGTATACTTGAATTTTGATTCTATGAAAACAAAAATGAAGAAAAAAAAACTAACGATTTATTAAAAGAATTATTTATTATACCAATTAGTTGACTTCTTGATCCTTTCAAAATTTCAAAATTATGTACACACAATATAAATACTTCATGGACTCGTATATTTATGTAAGAGATTGACAATATACAGAGTACATGTGTCCGCATGTACGAGTATCTGAATTTAAGTTGACCCATTTTTTTCTGGTTAAATTGGAATAAAATTGAATAAGTTTTGGCTATTACTACAATGTAACTGTATGTGATCAAAATAATTTTGAAATATAATTATGTGGTTTTTTTTTTTGAAATTTAAATAAAATCAATTTGAGATCACTTTTGTAACGTTTAAAGTTTAACGAGATAGTATTTTCATTTAGGGGGAATTTCTTCTTTATATCACATAGAATTTTATTAGAATTTATTATCGATTTTGTTTTTTTTATTGATACAAAAATAATTGAAAATGTGTACTAGAAAGAGATAATAAAAGATATCGAAATTACCTACTCGAAATAGATTTATCGTATTCAGTATAATTGTAGCTATTTTTGCATTGCCTTCAAAATTATTGTGTTAATTTGAATACAACAAATTGCTTCGAATTAATTGGAGAAATTTGAATTTAATTTTTCGATTTCGAATTTAACCAGTTAATATTTTTTGATTTTATATTTTACGATAATCAAATAATTTATTGATCGTGATGATTGGTACATATATTGTGTAATACCATATCAAGACGTACGAATTTACTGTATATAAGATTTTGCATAAATTTCTTATCAATTCTCAAACAAATATTCATGTGTAGGTATTACCATATTATTTAATGTTTATTTTTATACCTACGAATATGCGTATATCGCTCTTAAAAAATATATAAGTAACTTCAGCCAGTTTTAATGTTTGAAGACGTGTGAGTGTTTTTTTTTTCTTTCAAAAAAACTAAAATATAAAAAAAAAATTGTACTTGTAAAATGTACTCGTCGTATTTACTACATATATACACATTTTATTTGAAGCGAAAAACTAACAATAAACATTTACGATTAGGTACACGTTCATGTATGCATATATCTCTAGATACATTATGTTTATATTTTTATTCAATCTTTACTTAACCTACATTATCATTATAGTAATAAGTATGCGTATGTACATATACATATTTAAAGTGTGTGTTTGTATGTATGTGGGCATATTCAAGTATGTACCTATATATATTTTAAGTTTTTACTTTTTTTTTTAATATTTTCAATAACATATGAGACTTACGAGAAGTTTTAAAAAAAAATGCACATACATATTTATGAATTTTATTTTTTTCATAATTTACAACCACTACATAACTTACATAAACATAATATTGTATAATTGTATCGTTTATTATGAAAGTGAATTAAGTCCATTTTGAAATGATACTTTTTGCTGTATTATTTGAAAGATACTTTCAATTCAATTTGTATTTAATCATAAATGATATCACGATTTCAAACTTCAAATATTTCTTGGTTGTAAATTCTGTTAAAGGACAAATAGATCCTTACTTAAAGTATATCCACTTTTAATCAAAATTCATTTTTATCACTTTCAAAATTATGCCTAAAAAATGTGAATTGAAGATAAAAGTAAATTTTTTAATAAAATTTTGAAGAAAAATATAAACTTACTCATACTGGAACACACGAAAAAACAAAACAAATAAATATAATGAGAAGAAAATATAAAAAATCATATAAGGATATAAAGAAATTAAATATGATAATGATAAAATATTATATGGTGACATGTTTGTGCGTAAATCACGTTGTAAGATAAATGCTGATGCTGAATAGCCGGTTACATTATCATTTACAACATTACTTTGTATATACATAAATAAATAACCTATTTGATTGATTAGATATATTTTATGAAAAAAAAGAGAGAAAAAACAATATTATGATACGAGAGTACAATAAAAAAAACCAATCACTGAATGAATAAAATTTGATAAAAGCAATAATCGTATATACTATTGAGTTGAGTTCACTTTTGCAAATAAGTATAGAAGATGAAATTCACGTAAATGAGTTTTTAAGAAGAAAAATAAGAGAAAGAAGATAATGAATATTCATTTCAATGTGATTTGATCATTAATTTTTTTTTAAAATGCAGTAATAGATACCAAAGATTGAGATATACAGATACAAGTACAAATCTCTGTGTATAATAAAGAGGATTTATTGAGTGATTTCTGGTCACATTTATTAACAAATAAATATTAACTTTCAGAGAAAAGGCTAAAAAAAAGAAGAAAATAATAAATTTAAATTTAAATCTCAAATCAAGATTAGAATCATGTACACACATACATATGTTTACATACATTTTAATTTTTCTAAGAAATTAGTTTCATTTTCCAGTGTACGCACACATTTAAATAAACAGAAATGCACTATCGCATATAATATAAAATATTTCTTTTCTTCTTGATTTATTATTATTTTTTTTTTTTGATTATATCAGATTCTAGTCTGATGTTCATTTCAGTTGTATTTTATTTTGTTGTCCCTGTATATGTGTAGGTATATTTTTTGTACGACAGTATGTATAAATTTTAGATAGCCTTATTTTTGCCTGAAGTGCTGAAGTGATACTTAAATTATTATAGAGTGGGTGATTGATTGCGATTAAAATATCATATATCAATGAGGGTCATTACTCTATTTAATGAATGTATGTACGGGTATATGTATGTTTGTATACGTTATACGATGATGATGAGTAAATAATGAAAAAATAATGTAAACATTAATGACATAATAATACAATAATTTTTGTTATTATAAAGAATTTGAGAACATTTTTATTCTTATTCGATTATAATGTGATCATGAAAATACAATAATGAGGTTAGAATAAAATATGTACATACAAGACAAGCACACTTCGAACTTTCCCAAAAGTTATGCCTATATTAAAGTGGCAAGCATTTGATTTTTATGATAAATTTTTTGAATTTTTCTGGATAATTTCTGAATGAATTTTGTTTGTAAATTTAACAAAAATTTTATTATAATTCAAGATTAAGAGTAAGAGAATAAAATATATGATCCTTAGTTATTCTAACAGATATTTAATTTGTAATATGTATTTATATGAATTTTTATAGTTTTGAGCTTTAACCTACCACAGAATCTATTAAAAAAATAAATGCCAGCCTACCAATTTGAATTAATGTGTATCCCTGCGTTTACATTAACGTTCATAAAATTAAATCTGACATCGAGTTGATTTATTTCAGTTTTGCTTTTATGTTTTTGTGTTGCCATTGTACTACTCGTAGAGATCAAAATTATACAAGATTACTAATAATAACAGGAAACAAGAATATAGAAAATGAACGTGAATATGAATATGAAACAACATAATGTTAACACACCCTTGTATAGAAATTGAAATTGAAAATGAACTCCGTACGAAATTTAAAATAAATTGTTAAGTATTTTTTTTTCTTTACAATCACAAATGAAATTTGATTTGCACTCTAAGTCTACTGTCACATGAGACTGATTCTGAATCTGAAACGTAAAATTTCAGATTCAGAATTCACTTTTTGTTCATTCTGATTCTGAATCTGAAAACTCCTTTTCAATATTTTTCTTTAAATTTGTTATTGTTATAAAACACTTTACTTATCGAGTGAACATTAAACCATCGAACGATAACTACTATGAGTGGCGAGTACGTTGGTAAGACGCACTTTTCAATGGAGGGTGAAATAAAGTTAATCTTCTGTCTTCTGTCTTCTATCTTACGATCTTCAAGTTGTATATAAACAAGTATGTCAATTTATTGAGTGGTTTAGCTATGAATTCAGATTCAGATTTCAGGTACATGTGACATGCTACATTTATTGTCAGCATGTTTCATTTTCTATTCTGAAAATAATCAGATTACAAAACGGAAATACAAACCGGAATTTATTCAGCAGATGAATTTTTCAGAGCCATGTAACAGGTCACATATACTACAATGTATTTGATTGTGATTCTGAAATTTTCGGAATTTTTCAGATTCAGAATCAGTCTCATGTGACAGTAGGCTAAAACTGAATATCGAATATCGATTTTTTCATAACTGAGCCATAATAAGTACTATATTCGTGTCGTATCATGTTCAAAATAAAAATGACTCACAGAAAAATCCTGAAAAAAAAAACAATTTTTGCATATTCTTTGAAGTTTTTAAATTCACTTAAGTATTCATATGATCAAAAAAATAAAATCAAGCCAAATTATTTAATTTGCAAATGCGAAAAATTCGTGAAAGCTATAAAAGATTTTATTATTAAATTTTAATTCTTGGTATTCGATTCAATGAAAATTAATACAAGAAAAGTTTATATGATCACATATTGGACATGTGTAAATGAAAATGCGTTTACGTATACAGAAATGCGTATATATGCACACACAAACACAAGGTATAAAGTATACATAGAGTAGAGTAAATACACGTTCGTATTTATGATGTGCTAAAAATAATATGCAAAAATGAGAACATCAGAACATTTTTTTAACATTTTCTTGGTTGTTTATTTTTGTTTTTAATTTTTTGTTTTTTAATTTTCATTTAAAATTATACTCGTATATTTTTTTCTGAAGAAAAATACGAGTAATTTGCATCATTGTTGTCATGTACACACATATTTGCATATATGTATATACATATTTAGTTAAATTTTATTGTAATTTTACAAGTAGTATACGTACACAGCTTTTTTATGTTGTGTTGTTGTACACATGTTGCTGATCGTATAGTTCTTCTTTTATTTCTTTTCTGTTGTGTACCTAATTTTGTTTATAAGAAAAAATATATGCACATATAGTAATTCCGACCAGACATAATGTATAACATATTTTTTATATGGTCAATCATAATAATAATAATAATGATGAAGATAATAATAACAATCTTGATCATGGTAGACAGAGACTCGATTGTCGGTATTAAAAACAAAATGAAAAAAAAAACAGAAAAATCAAATAAATAAATTTAAAGATCACGTAAACAGGCAATAATATTAAGTACATATAAACAAGAACACCAATAAAATAGATCAACAGTATCAACGCAGGCATTAGGCATGAGGCAATATAAGTATGTATGTACATTGTAATGAAGATAATTTTCTATATATTAAAAAAAAATATCCATGGATTAATATGAATTAATTTTTGAAATGTATGTGTATGTGTGTTAAATATGAAAAGAAGGAAGAAGAAAAAAAAATAACGATGACTTCATCAATTTAGAAACAAATCATCTCAATATATGTACATATAAGATATTCAATTAGTTGTATCTAATCCTAATCTAAGAATGACGCCATGTAATTACATTAATGCATAAAGCATAAAGCGACATTTTGATTATATATACGCGAGTATATGCGAGTATGTATATATAATATATAGATTCTTGGACATGAACGTTCACATGCATATACATCTGCACATATACACATACGATCGTAATGGTCAACAAGAAAAAGGAAAATAATAATACATAGAATGTTTATTATAATATAAGTATGTACGTATACGATTTACGATCATCATCAATATGACATGATCATTATGGAAGAATATTATTGTGTGCATGTGGTACTAAAAATAAAAATTTTTTCTTTTTCTTTTCAAGATTATGATTTATTTTGTATGCGTATGGATGATGTCAACCTCAACAATATTCTTTGAATTATGCGTTTTCTCTTGAATGATATTCGTATACTATATATTTTTTGAAGATTATGATATAGGTATGATGTGTATTATATGCTGTTTGGTTTGGTATATAAACAAATTTATGCATGCAATGTATAGGTATGTGTATTTGTTAAAGTTAAAAAAAAAATATGAAAAAAAAATATATATTTAAATATTCAGTCCAGTTCATATAATACGTTTAAGTTTGTTTAATATCTTTATGTATGTTTAACACACCCTCTGTCAGATATTTTATTTTTAAATGCATTTATTTTTTTGTAGTAGTAAAAATATGAATAAAATCTGAAAAACTAAAATTCTATATAATGTCTGTGTGTCTGTATTTGTGTGTACTTTTGGTTTTGTTGACTCCTCTGATTCTCTATAATATAACGATAAAGTACGTATAGCCAAGCCAAGAAAATATATTATTCCTATATGAAAAAAAAAAAAAAACTTGCAAAAGAAATATGCATTCGTATAAGAAAAGACTCCACCATGTGTGGAGTATATGGTATAATCGTAATGTACATATGTACGATTATAAATGTATGTATGTACAAATAATATGACAAAAAAAGAAAAAAATGATGAGTTATGTTGCAATAAATAGTACATTTATAATTATTCTTTTGCATTTATTGATGCATTAAATATGTAAGCTCTATATATGAAAATGTTAAAGAAGATCGCTTCATTTTTTTTCATTTTATTTTCTTCAAAGTTTTTTGTGTTTTTTTTTTTTTTCTAAATAAAATTGCGTGTGAATCATCGCATAATGCATATGAAATATTTTATATAGATACAAGCATATAAATGTCATACATGAGTTACATATGTAAATGTTAAATGAATTTGTGTAATTTACATATTCATTTATTTTGAGTATTACACATACATATAATAATTATTGAATGGCTAATAAATATTTTTTGTTTGTAAATGATTGTGTTTTGTACATTACATTTGAATATACGAGTAATATGTCATTTTCATTTAAATTTTAAATTCTTTTAAAAATGATCACAATGATCATCATGGTTCATGGAAAATGTATATACATAAGTAGTAGAACTTTCAAATACATAGAAGATTAATAAAATATTGAGTACAAATTAGATTAGATGATTAAGATATGAAAAGCGAACTAAGTAATACATTTGTGTCAATCATAGAGAAGATCATTTCTCATTTCATATTTTTGACTGTTCTTTTTTTCTTGTCATTTATTTTTTGTAATGTCGTAATACGGGATGGGTAATATATTTTTTTTAAAACATACCATGAATAAAATAAATGTCAACTAAAATAATTTCACATAATTAATTATGCATTACATATATGTATAAGTACGAGTATATTATAATATTTTTGATCTTGCAAAATATGATTTCATTTTTGTATTCATTTTACACACAAATAAAAACGCAAAAACAAACAAATAAGCAAACATCCATATATAAATGTATGTTAACGTATATGTGCGTGTTAAAACTTTTAAAATATCACATTTATGTATATCACGATCATCAAAAATATTATATAAATGAATAAAAAATTTAAATGAAATAAGAGTAATCGGGATCAAATGAAATTGCAAACGTCGTATAGCATATAGCATATGGCTTACATATTATTTCGTTTTTTTACATTCATTTTGTTTTTTTTTTTTTTTAACATATATTATAAAATGCATAAAACATGTACATACATACATACAGGAAGGAAAAAAAAGAATACTTTTGAAATCTTAAATTTAAGATTTGAATTTTAAAATATTCTTTTTTGCTTATGTTATCAGAATTTTTTCATTTAATTTCATTTTTTTCAGTTATTTTCATTTTCGTCTCTCCAAGTTATTTTTTTAGTTTTCTTTTTTTTTTTTTATTATTTTTCTTTGTGAATGAAAAATATTCTGCTAAAATTTCATATTTCATATAAATGTATGTATAGAAAATAAATCAGAGCGAGAACATGGACGATATGGATGTGTTGTTGCTGTGATCTGTGATCATCATAACATTTTGCATAAACATTGAAAAAAAAAAAAATACTTTTTTATTTTTTTTTTGATGATTTCATTTTTTCGATGTGTGTATGTATATATGTGAGGGAATCGTATTTTTTTTCAATGTTATATCCATGCGAAAGTTTTTTTGTACATACTCATACATATTAGTTTGAATTTGTTTGTTTTCGATTTTTTTATTTTTTAATTTTAGTTTTTAATATTTTACAGTAAATTCACATACACATTTGTTTATTTATTATGTTATGTACGAGTATTATGTACAGCTACGTACATGTTTTTGATAAGATAATGAACATGAGTCGAAATTCATATTCATCCCAGACATAATCGTACATACGAGCGTACTACATTCTACACCACTTCTCATATACACGCTCATTATACTGTGTTCTCTTGGAGATTATTATAAAAGAATCGAGTAGAAAATCTTATTCATTTTTATTTTTTGAATTTTTCCTTTTTTTTCTTGGTTTTTTAATTTTACGAAAATTTTTTTTTTTTATTTTTAAAAATTATTTTTTATTTCTATATAGTAATATAATCACTTCCGTTCTGATAACGCGATGACTTTTATCATCTTCCATTTCATTTTATTTCATTTCATATATTTTTTTTTCGCAAATAAATTTTTAAATTTTATAATAAAATCATTCATATGATGATGATACGAATGTATGTGTATATATAGTTTTGTATATAAAAAATATTTATTTTATTACTGACCAAACGAGCGCGGTAGATATTTTTTTTTATTATTCCGCGAACAGATGCCTCTATATTTGATCGATCAATATAATGTCGATCTTAATTTATTTATTTATTGATTTTTATTTTTCAAAATTTTATTTAGGTCTCCTTATGATGATGCCTATATATTATCTTCATAAATTATCAAATATTTTTTTTTCTTTAAATTTTTTTTATTTGCTTTTTTTTAAATATTTCTTTTACATTTTAAAGTTTTTTATGATTGAATTCAATTGAAAAATGTCATGACTTTTTAATAAGGACAGTGATCGTGCATTTTAAAAAATTTGTATTTCACTATACCAACAAAAAGTTTCTTTATTAAATAATAATAATGAATTTATTTATTTATTGCACAAAGAATATCTACATACCAATTACCAACCAACACACGTATATTGACATTTAAAATTCTATTCATAATTTCAGGATCAACCAACTGGACGACTGTACGACGTAATTTTTATATTTTATTTTGCAAAAAATGATGCAGATGTTTATTTTTTTTTTCAATAATTTTTCTGATTAATTTATGATTTTTTCATTTTTTTTTTTCAAAATTTATTTTTTTTCATTTATTTCCATTTAAAAGTAATGTAGTACTTTGTCCTTTTGTTATTTGATTGATCAAAAAATATTAATTTATTCAAACTGCATTATGTTCGATGTTATAGTTGAAGTTCGAAGAATACTAATGGTTTGAGTCTTTGATAGAACTTTGATTTCGTTATTTTTTTTATTGTCAACAAATTTTCACTTTTCAATAGGTACCGAAAAACATTTTTGACTTTGAGGAAAAATGAAATGAAAAAAGAACAAAAAATAATAACAATATAGATTTGCGACAATATAAAACCTTTACATATACACATATACATATTTTTGTCAAATTTTTTTTTCTTAAAATTATCCATAACACGTCCAATCCAAAGTCTTATAATGGAACATGAAACTTTTATAATACCTAATTATTTTTAATAGTCCATTTAAAGCAAAAATGATTGTTTAATATTTTATATGATCATTTATCATAGAAAATTTTTACTTTTATTCGTTTGTTTTTTCTTCAGTTTATTATGGAACACACAGGAACACACATTGTGATATACCATACTGTATCCTGCTGTATATCAATACTCGTAGATCATTTATATCACTTTATTATGTTTTATAGCGTGTAGAATTCTTCGCACAAACCACCACAAACCACCACAAACCATGTAACAAATAAGTGTATATAATGAAAAAATAAATGCCACATAGAAGATATTATTGGAATATAAATCCTTTTTGCTAATGTTTTTCTTCGGTTTTTGTTTTTTTTCCCTGTCAGTATACGAGTATTGTTTTTTTTATATATATTTTTTCATCATTATTTATTAGCATTGAATATTTTTATGCATTTGTGTTTGTATTTTGGTATTTGATTTAAGAAAATAGAAAACTTTAACTTTACATAAGGACAGTCACAGTGTATATAAATTTATTTATTATACTGGACTAAAATTTTTATAAGAAACATTTTCTTGTTGGAATCTTAAATTTTTATGTTCAAAATGCACGTACATATGTATAATATTCTGTTCGCATATATACAAGTTTACATACACAAACATAATTATTATTCTTATACTTGCTACTTTCATACATACTAGTATAGTACTTTTGTATACTTAGTTTGAAATTTACGCGAAAGAGAATGTACATATACATGTAATGTCGGCCTCGGCATATATAAATTTTGTAATGTCCTCCTTCTTCCAGTCATTCAATTTTTATTTTTTCGTTTATTTTTTTTTACGTAAAAATTTATTATTTTTTAACTATATATAGAATCATGATATAGAGGAACGTCATAGTGATGTGTGTAGAGTGTATGGGTGTGTGTATGTAGTTGGTAATTTTTTTTAAACGAAAAATGGGTTTTTTTACACCACTAAGTTTTATTTGTTTTTTTCTTCTTCTTCTTTTAAACTACCATTACACTCATATTAACATTCAGTAGTTTCAGCAAAGATTTTTGTTTTATTTTTCTT
Organism: Villa cingulata; assembly: GCA_951394055.1. Classification (NCBI taxonomy): domain Eukaryota; kingdom Metazoa; phylum Arthropoda; class Insecta; order Diptera; family Bombyliidae; genus Villa; species Villa cingulata. Next base: position 25,105,829 of record OX596025.1, on the reverse strand, counting down.
CTATACTTACATATTTTTTTTTTCAACCAAAAACATTTGAAAAAAATCTATTTTTTTTAATACTTTTTCTGCGATCATATACATATATTGTTGGTTTTGGTATAAAATAAATGGTATCATTTAATGATGGTAACTTTTGTGAGAGTTATTCCAGTCACGTTTATAAAATTGTCTTCATTTCATTTTTATGGAGGTTTTTTTTTTTTTTTTATTTATTTCAGTGTTCGCAGTTTTTATTTAATTTCATTTATTTCTTTTTTTTTGTCATGATATGTAGTTTTATTTTTTATTTTATTTTATGTCAAATGTTGTCCAACAATGAATGACTATCAACATCGTTGTCATTATCATCATAATAATAATAATATGGCTTTTAGCGGATTTTCATACTTAATATGCAGTGATAGGATATAAGAATGTTTAAATCTACATATGTATGTATGTAGCAAATAGCAATAAACTATAGAACACAGTAAACTCGTATAGAAGACAATTTCTTCTTAAGAATTTAAGAAATTTTATTTTTTGTGGATTTTAAATAATAATTTTTATGCTCTAAATATAATTAACGTAAATTACATGATAAATATTTAAGCCGTTACGTACCCAAATTATGTAGTTATAGATAGGAATAGGATACATTTCTTCCGATTTTAATATTTTAAATTAGACAAAAATTGTGTATTATTTTAAATTTATTTTTAATTGAAAAGTAATTTACTTCATTACACTGCACATGTGTAAGTAAATTAAATAAAAATTATCAATGGGAAATGGAATAAAGAACAAGAATGAAATTTTTATTAGGAAAGAATTTACAAAAATTACAACATTTTTTCAATAATAATTTCTCATTTCCAATACTACATACTTACATATTTACAAATTTCAGATAAGCAAAATAATTTCTTATATTCTTTGTTAAAATATTTTCTATTGATTTCGATGATCGCGTGTATATTTAATGCTGGCTATTACATATAGCACAGGGTATTCACTTAATGTAGTAAAAGGCTCGTAAATCTTATAAACCTATTAAAATGCATACGTATCCTTACACGGTTTACTATAGGTTTACAATCGTTTTGCTGTATTAAGGGCAGTATTCATCAATCAAGATTATCTTCTAATTGAGAGAAAGTGTGTTCATCAACCTCCATTATACAATTTTCGGATATTTTTAAGACAACCTTAGAGTGATACTTACTATATATAAATATCATTTGAACATGACCTTATTATTAACAGCAACAGCATAGCACTTACATATTAATCACCACACAACATAATCTATTTTTAATTTTATCATATAAAAATTTCTAACTTTTTGCAATCAGCTGATATGTTCGACATTTTGAAAACGAAGTTTGAATATAAATTTTAACTAGTTTCATGAATAATCAGAAATTATATTCGGCTAAAATTTATTCGACAGATAATGTTTGTTGATGAATACGGTATTGAGTGAATACCTTCATATTTTTTCTTTGTATTCAATGTATGTACGTACTTGTTCGTTATAAACTTGCAATTACATAAAAATTACTAAAGTAGAGTATACATTTACTAAAGTAAATTTCGTACACAGTAGAGATACGAGCATATATTATAGAGAGTATGAGTATTATGTGCCAGTAAATGTATGAATGAAAGACTTCCTCATCATAAATGAATGGTAATAGATAGACAGATAGATTGTGAATGCACATGCACATGTTATTCATTACTATATCTGTATGTATGTACAATAAATATGCTTATAGATACATATACTCGTATGATACGCATCATAATTTGTACATAAAGTACGTACATTTACATGTATGCACATAGATATGTGATGTGATGTGATGATAACAATTTTTCAATTGATACCTTTTTATATAATATTTTAAAGGTCATCATTAGAAGCAGTGTTTGTTTTTTATTTATTGTCTTTGTTGTAATTTTAATTTTTTATTTATTTATTTATCAATTTATTTTTTTTTTAGTTCTATTTATATTAAAACAAAATTGTATAGGAGGTAAGAGTAGCCGGAAATTCATTTTATTGAATCATCATATATTAAATGAATCGGCGAAACACAATGAGTATACATACGATAATACATATATACGTTTATATCTACTATATCTACAATGCAGCATGCAAGTATCATTTATCAATGAAATTTTATTTTTCAACTTGAATGTATTTTTGTATATTGTTGGTATGATTTTTTCCAGGTACATTTTTATTACATTTTCATGCCAAAACATTTAAAATTTCATGTAAAAGATTTCGAAGTTTCATAATGATCAAAATCGATCGATTACATTCTCTGTACTACAACAATTCGAAACTTAAAACAAATTTAAAAAAAAAAATGAAATTATTATATTTTATATACACACACCTCAAGATTGCGTTTATTCTTTATTACAAACGAGCAGCAATTACGCACAATATTGATAATTATAAAGATGAAATTTAAAAAATTTTTCTTTCTCGATTGATTTGCGTGATTTTGTGAACATAACGTAATGTAATCTTGTTTCCAGGCCTTAAAATATTAAAAACGTTCATTCATTAAATTCAATGTATAAAGAAATAAATATAAATGAAGAGAAAACATTGAGAGAAGAAAAAAAACATTGCAAATAAATTACCTATCATCATTACATTTACACTTGCAATGTATGCAATTTACGAACTCAATGATTACAATCATGTTGTAATATCTGTTGTTCATCTTTATATATGCGGTTAATAGAGGTTCATATCACCGCCTCTATTTAAAAAAAAAATTATTCACATTTTATGCATGCATATTCTTATGTAATTCTGTAAAATGTACGCATCAGATATATCTACATAAAACGTGCATATGTACATTTCGTATGAGTTTTGTGAGCATATTTGCGTTTATGCGGCACGGATATTATGATGCTATATAACTGCTATTACATATTATTATTACAATAGTTATTATGCTCTTAACAAGATTCAAGGAGAAGATATGATTAAAAGTAAACGCATATTTAAACGTATATTTCCTATAGAGATTATAATTATATGCATATACATACGAGTACGTCTATATGCACGCATGTGCTTGTAACGTATACGAGCAACAAGTGTATAAGTGCATCCATATAGTTACACATTATGTACTCGTGCATACATTGTAATAATATAGAGTTGTATTTAGTAGATACTTTGATTAAATACTTTATCAATGGAACATTTGATAAGATAATGACCATTAATTGAGTGAATATGAGGAGGTGAATATGATGCAATTTTCTTATAATATTTATTTATTTTTTTTTTTTGGTTCTTGTAAATACTATAATTCAAAAATCCATCTACAAACATATGTGTAAGGAAGAAAATTAAAGAACAAAAATGTATGCACAGGATGACTTAGATTGAATAAATTATTAGTGGGTATATGATTTTGTTCATATAAATTCACAGAATTGTACTCGTACACAGAAATGTAAGCTAATATGTAATAGTTATGCGATCAATTATTCAAATTGATTGATCAGTTCGAAGGGTTGATTGATATTTATTGCAATAAGAGACTTGATTAATTTATCATTAACTTGAACACTTCAATTATTTGCTTATGAATTAGAAAAAGATCATCTAAATGATCTACATATAAGTCCTAGAATATTAGCAAAGCTTTTATTATCTTCAAGACACTCACCCACTCACTCAATCAGAGTGCTTTTTATTTTGAATTTTGACAAATTTGATTTTCCATTTAAAAAAAAAAACTGCTAAGAAATAAATTGAGTCATGTCAACATTTGAAAAATTCAAAACAAGAAGAAGAAAAATAATGGAAAAATTTTATTTCAAACAAAAGAAATAAAAATCAATTAAACTGAAATATTCAATTTAAAATTTCAAAGGCAAAGTTCTGTAATGGTGACACATGTTTTTTTTTAACGAGAATTACTCTAATATTATTTAATATGGGGGCAAGGACAATAACATCTACGCATAGAGAAAAACATATTATACTCGAATATATAAATTGAAATTAAATAAATAATTAATTTTTTAAATTTTTATTTCTAATTTTTATTGTTCATTTTATTATTAGTTTAATTTTTTATTTTAAAAAGATCAAATATTTGATCATGATCTAAATTTAAGAATGAAAATAACCAAAAAAATAAATAGCTTAATAGTTCATCAATCTACAAGATACACGTACTGTAGTAGTCTAAACAAAAATATTTTTTAAATAGTCGAAATCATTAAATGAAATCTGTAAATAATTATGTATAAGAGTTGAATGTGATAATGCTTCTGTATGTGTAAACGATATTCTAGATTTCATGTATAAATGATTTTTGTTTTCAACATGTAGTATTCAATTTTTTCTATTCAATTTTATTACTTAACGCAATATGGATCATTTGTTTATTTAAAAATCTCATTAAGTTTTTTTCAGAAAATGTCTGCACTTAAATACAATCGGGTAGTATGTGAAAATTTGCTTGTAAAGTAAAGACACGTTTATGTAGTCAAATTTGTGAAGGATGTTGCAAAAAAAATAAAAAAAAAAGAAATCATTCATGACATCATCATTATAATCGTACCGTATGTTATTTCGAATCGATGAATTTTATTTCATCTTTGGTAATTAAATTTTTCAGTTGAATTTTCAAATTAACTTTGTACATTATTAGCATATTCAAGAAGAAGTTCAATGAATAAATTGAATGAAAAAAATCTTCTAAAATAAACAATTACTTGCTCGATTTATCTTTAAAGAAATAAATTGTTATTACAAATCATTAAAAAATACATTGAGTGTGTATGCAAGTAGTATGTGTATAAATGTTAATGCTAAGAAGAAGGTTTCGTTGGTTCTGTTTTATCCTATACCTGTTGTGTTCTAACAAAAATTTTTGTAAAGAAACTTTTACTTACAGAGTTTAAAGAGGAGTAGAAGGAAGAAAATATACGCAAATAGTAGTTTCTCTTCTTATTTTCTTGTTGTATATTTGGTACTACATTGTAGTAGGCGAGTACAGAGTAATTTGTAATATCATTAAAAAATACATTGATAGTCATGAACTCGAATGTACTCTACTCTAGCAATATGTAAGTATTTAAAAAATGTTTGTATTTACATAGCAGGATTTTAAAAGAAAATCTTTCAACAGAATTGAAAAATTAAAACAAAATTCTTTAAAATTGATGAGTGAATTTAAATAAAAATTTAATTGTAAGATAGATTTGGACTGGAATAAATATATGCATGGAATTGGCTCAATAAAATATGTCCATGATAATCTCATAACTGCTCGTAATCTAAAATATGTACTGCAAACGGTAGTACCATTATTAAATCTTTCGGAAAATATTGTCCGAATACAACTCACTATAATTGTTTTGAGTTGATTTTTTTTTCATGCACCAATACATACACATTCATACAAATATACAAGTTTATGTGACTAATTTTTTGTCGGTATAATCATTAATAAAATTCAAATTAAAAAAAAAAAAACAAAATTACCAAAATTAATGTGGCAATTTGTTAAGAATAAGTTTTAAACAATTTTCATCTTCACGCCATTATTTCTTCATACTTTTCCGTTTTGTTTCTTATAATAATCTTAAACATCAAAAGAATTCAAATATGTATTATAATTTAAATTTAACAACATTCTACCACTATACTGCCATACAACCTTCTGGACGTTTTTACTGGACGAATACTCGTATTTATATTTTAAATTTTGAATATTTAATTGAGTTTCATATTATGTACAAACGAATACAAAGATCATACATTCACACACTTGTTATATTGTTATGTTTGTACTAAATAGTACATTTTCATTTTTTTTTTTTTAAATTAAAAATTAAAATTTGACATACAGATTCTTATATGCACGATTATAATATAAAAAAAATTATCATATGCATGCATAAATGAATAAATAAAATAAATACATAAATGTACAAATGTTTTTTTCATCGTTCTCATTTAAAAAAAAAATGTTTTGATGATCAGTTTCTTCTTAGCTTTGATCAGTTTGTATTTGTTTTTTATTTTTGTTCATTTTTTGCCTTTTCAACTTTATGTACTTTCGTCTCAATAATGAAGTGAAGCTTAAAAATTTGTATAAATATACACATCACACACATCACTGGTAATTTATTTTTTAATTTGTTTTATTTTTGTTTTATTGTAAATGAAATTTGTTTTTTTTTTTATATTACAGTAAGTATGTATAAAATGAATAATTTGTATATTTATTACAGAGAAATAATTTTTATTTTGAAAAAAAAAATGTATTTTGATTGATTTTAAAAGAATTGAATGTTTTTTTTTCAGTACATACAATTGTTGTACAAGTATTTTAGTTTTTCGTTTTAAATTTAAATAAATTTGTTATAGAAATCTAGGACAAGGAGACAACGGCAATAAATTTTCGTTGATGTGATGATTTCATTTATCAAAGTCTTCCAAAAAAGAAAAAAAATTACAATAAAAAATAAAGAAATGAAATTAAACGATAAAACGATGAAATAAACTTCTTCTCCGCCTTCAATAGCTCTACAGTTCTTGGTGAGCCAGGGCTTCCAACGAAGTATTTTCTAGATTTATTACTATCGTGCATGCAACTACAGTTTATAATGTGGATTGCGAACCACTGAATTTCTGGTAGAGGCAAGATGCTAGTTGCCTAGTACTTGTGCCACCTCTGTAAGTCCAAGATATGTTGATACCGAACATTTATCTTTGAATCCTTCCAATAGGTACCCTTTTCTCTACAGAATATGAATTACATTAATAATGATCATTGAAAAATGTGTTTTCGATCAAGAAATTTTTATGATTTTCTTACATAATTATGTTATTAAGAAAATTATGCAATAATACTTATGCATTTCTCTCCAATTCACAATTAATAATATGATTTTCGTTTTACAATAATTTGATAAAATTTTTGAGATAATAATGATCGATAATCTTTGATTGTTTCGATTAAAATTCATTGTGTTCGTATACGTAAAATATAAAAGGTGTGCCATTTTGCAATTCTGTTGCTATTAAATGAATTGCACAAATTGATTTTCTACAACTTCCTAAATAATCACATCAATTCAATTATGATATTTATTTTTATTATTAATTTTATGATGACAATATTATGTCTACCACTTACTACAATAATTTATTGGTTTGATTATAATTTAAAAAAATTTTCGTTATGGTTTATTACACATAATTGTCGTCGCACTTATCGTATAGATATTTGTGCGTGAAATAATGTAATACTGAAAAATTACAATGAAAAATCTGTTTGTAATGATAGTTTTGACAGTTCACAGTACAGCATAACAATATGATATGGTCTCGATATTAGAGGCAAACTTCATAGCTCATTACAGTAACCAGTAATGCGATATAAGGTGGAGGTGGACCTGAATTAAGATAATGAAGAAGCACAATCATCGCATAGGTATAAGCATAAGTGTATAATAGTTGACTAACTTGAAGGTAATTGTTATGGTTGCGTTGTGGCGTTCGATAACAGATCCAATCATCAGTATTACATGAAAAATAGTGTATCATATTATCTGATTTACATATACTTCCTGATTTTTTCGTATTTAAATTAATGAACATTTTTTTTAATAATTTTTCTCCCACAAAGTTTATTTATTCAATTACAGAATGTATAATTATAAAATGAATTTCCCATTTAATTGGAATGTAATTAATTAGAATTTAAAATAGAAACAAAAAAGAAGCCATACAAAAATCTTTTACTCTTATATAGATCATGTTGATTTCTCGATTATATTACAAATGAGACCAATTAAAATTTATGATTTCATAAATGAAACTAATTACACGTTAATAAAATATATACAAAAAGATGTGCATACATACATTCTACTCTCCAACATTTCTGTGAAATATAAAATAAACCATGTCCTATTAGCTGAAAACAACAGAAAAAAAAAAGAAAAAAAATACGAGTACATTGTAATTCGACTATGCTTTTTCATATTTTTGCAACTAAAATGAAATAAAATAATTACAATGATGAAATCAAACTTTATTCAGATGATGATCATCTGATTACAGTTACAATTAAAATATATTAATTAAACAAAATATATTTTTATGAACTTGACACGGGTATATAATATGCAGAAGTAGTGTGTATGAATGCTAATGTTAAGAAGAAGGTTTCTTTGGTATTTTATACCTGTTGTGTTCTAATTAAAATTTTTGTAGAAAATATTTTGCTAAGATACCTTTACGATTACATACAAGAATATATTGTGAGAATTTTTCTTTGAAACTGGTGTAAGTATAGAATTTAATAACAAATTAAGATATTTTAGAATTTTCATAGATTCTTCTTCCCTACTCAATAGCACTACACAGCTCGTGTTCACAAATGAAAATGTAGGTCAAAATATTTATAGGTTTTTCTTGTATACACGGAACTTGTTTCAAGTTGAAATTTTTTTTTGTAAACGCCTACTACAGTGCAGTGCAAAAATTACAAAAGAAAATACGAAGAGAAACTACTATTCGCTTATTTTAAACTTTTCTTTCCTCTCCTTTTTCTACATCTCAAATAGTCAAGGGTTTAATGACCATGTTTGTTTACACATGAAAATGTAGGTCAATGTTACTTGTTGTCAGGATGTCAGCAAGAAGGCTAGTTATTCGTTTAAAGCTGAGTGAATTTTGGTCGTAACAGAAGTTAGAAATTGCAAATTATTTTGTGACAATATACTTACTTAAGAATTTTAAAAGATTGTTTTTAGATAAAATATTCAAAACATCAGATTTCATTCATTAGTATCATTAACTAATTTTTTTTATCAATAACGGACTTATGCTAATTTCAAAAAAGTTTCTTATGAACAACATCATGCAGTTTAAAATCGCATTCATCTACGTGTCCATATACATATATATTGTTTGTGTATACTTCGAATGTACATTGTACATTCTAAAAACTTAACTGTGATACATACTATAGCATTAGGAAGAAGGATAAAAATTTACTTGGATATAAAGAGAGGAAACAAAACTTTTCCTGGAAAATATATTAAATTTTATATTTTATTTTCAAATTTATTATTATTTTCTGGTATTTCTATGGATTTTTATTTTCATTCTCTATACGAAATATCATATCTCTACATTTTACAAAAATGTATATAAATCAGAATCACCTTTTTACGTGACTGTAGAATAGATGGGATACTTTTAAAAACATTTTTACTTAGAAAACAACAACAACAACAAAAGCAACAAGAACAGTATAGGGCAGATGTATAGTATTTTGTAGATTATAACGAAACAACTGAAAAAAATATAAAACAAAATTCTATTCTGTTATGACGATGTCCATAGAAACATGATGAAAGTTTTGTACAAATCAAAATTTTAGTTTATGATGATATAGAATTTCAGTACAGGAAAATTACATACCTAAACACATCTATAAAAATGTAAAAAGTAATTAGAATAAATGTAATAAAATCTATGGAAAAGGTTTATGTGTAAATGTGTGTAATATTAGGTGCTTTCGATTTGGCAATTTCAAGTAATTGCGAGTACTAAAATGTGTATAGGATAAATTGTTAAAACGAACGACACAAAAATTATTCGTAACTACTTGCATCTACTTCCAGCTACTTGAAAAATTTTTCATGAGTAGCTGCGAGTAGATGGTTTAGCACTGACATTTACCTTTTCTACTCGCAAGTACTTGAAATTGCCAAATCGAAAGCACCTATTGAGTAAACTCTTGTAAGTCGTAACACTAATTTTTGAGCACACAGATGATTTTGATTTATTATTGTTTTTCAGATCATTATAAAGTGGAATGTATGGAGTATCCCAGTTTAAATCGTCTTGGTTTTTCTTATTTTCATTTAGTACATGGGTGGAGGAGTAAAGATATAGATTTGATAGTATCTATATACATTTTTTTTTTCATTCCCTGTTTTGTTAAATTTTTTCTTGTTATGATGATGCAAAATAGAAAAAAATTTTCTTATTATTATTATTATGTCTACTTGTGCAAAAATTTTCTTATATTGAGTCAACCAACAATAATATACATCCACGTAATATGTATGCACAATATATCTTAGAGACAAATAAATATTAAAATCGCACAGATGATTTTTTAATTAGAGAGATACTCTAAAAAAATGGTATGCATGATTTCATTTTTTTTTATCATTTTGATTTTATTTAATTTTATTGCATTCCTCAACTAATACATTTGTACAGGCGCACACATTTGTTTGGTAATAATTTCATTTACATTAGTAGAAGATAAATACACTCATATTAGTATGTGCATGTAATAACAGAAAATGCATACATCATACACATAGAAAACATACATATTTTTGTAAGTATGTATGTACATATGTGTAACATTAGAAAATTATGATTTATTAGGTTAAATAATCAGGCAAACATTTTTATTATCTTTTAATATATTAATATGAGGAGATATTTTTGTTCATATTTATGTACACATAAACCGTGTGTTTACATTAAAAAAAAAAAAAAAGAAAATAAAATGAAACAAAATAAAAAATAAAGAAAACAATAAAATGCTGTTTAAAAACAAATTAAAAAAAAAAAAAAACAAATAAATAAATTTAGAATGATATGGTACACAAAATATGAGTAAATGAATGTGTATATGCACACTCGCACTGAATACCATCTTAAGGCCCCCATAAACATACGATATAATCTGACGATTGATTGAAACTTTGACAGACAAATTGAAATAAGTTCTGTACAGATATTATCACTAGCGTTTCGAATTTATAACATATTTCATTCGGAAGAATTTGTTTTGGAGTTCACGCGTTTTTAACGTTAGTTATTTGTTAGCATTTTGTCTACGCTACACTTTCACTTTTTCGTTAGTGCAATATCACAATTGAAAATGATATCAAAGATTTAATCCTACAACTTGACTATTCACACAGACAACTTATAGATATCGAATATGAAGTCACACGCTCACCACACCTCAAAAAAATCAACATTTTTGACTTTACTACGATCAGTCGTCCAACTTTCGAATTATCTGTCATAATCAGTCTGACAATTTATCTACAAACAATACCAAATTCATCCAATTTCAATTTATCTGTAAACTAATCGTCAAATATATATCGTATGTTTATGGGGGTCTTAATGTGATAGAATATATTACACATTTTTGTGTGATATAAATGTAGATAAAAAGAAAAAACATTAAAAATTGTTTTCATACACAGTACATTTTATATATTCTATAAACACAAATACAAATCTTTATAATGCAGTTCGCAGAGATATCTTACCTATATACGGTCGTATATGTATAAAAATATCTTGTACGTATTCGTATACAGATTTATATGCAATTGTAATTGTTTTTTATGATTATATATGACCGATAAGAGATTAGATGTTATAAAAATACTCATATATTTAGATCGTATACAAATAGGTATAGATACATAATCTTATAGGAACTAGATATGTATTTCAAATAATGATATTATTGCAAGAGAAAATTTTTATTAAACAGATAAAAGTCATTAAATTATCATTACATATTATAGCAAGGTACATGTACATATGTAAGTATGTACATACAAAAATATTTATGAATTATGAGTATAATGTGAATATGAATTAAGCCTTAATTTACAAAAATATAAACACATACATAAAAATATAAAATTTGAACAGATATACAAATCTATTATGACGTCTGCATCTATGTAATGTATTTTGTGTGCATATGTACTCTTATATACATATTTGAATAAGTAATTGCATCATTAATTAAATAAAAAAATTGAAAAAAAAAAATAATTAAAATTTAATCGTGCATTAATTGCAATTGAAAATAATGATATTTTAATAATTATTGTAATAATAAATTAATATAAAAATGTATTTTTAAAACGATAATGATGTTATACGTTATACTTAATTTCAATTTCTAAGTAATGTAATACTATAATCGAAATTATTGAATTAACTTATTATTTATTTTGATTTATTGTTCTATGGAAGAAAAAAGGGGGGGATTCATGTCACTTTTCATTTAATTATAAGTATAAGTTTTCAGTTTTGAAGTTTCATAGTTCTCTTACTAAAGACATAAACGACCGTCTCAAATATCTTTTTTTATATGATATTTTAGTCAAAAAATCAAATCTTCATATTTCAATATTATAGAAAAGGGAAAAAAATTAATTCGAAAAACAAAAAAAATTTGTTTTATGTATAAATTTACATGGTGTCGGTGTGTTATCGATTTGTTTTATTTAAGTATTTTATGGCTACCTACTGAAATGATTTGTATAATTTATAACACCCCACCATTCGACTCCAATATGTTTTTTTTTTTAGATTTATTTCGTTCGTTACTTTTGACTGTAATACACATATAAGATTTTTAAAAAAAAATTTTTTATTTCTGATTTGACTATAAAATCTTCCAAAAATTTTATCTCAATTTTCAAGATAAAATTTTCAGTTTACATGATCAGTTTTAATCTGATTAAGTTTATGATTTTTTGAATATTACTGTTTTATTTCTCAAATTAAATTCAAATTTACATCGAATTACATGAGTATTACACACTCACATTTATGAGATACAAATTGATTTTCTGATTAATTATTTTGACATAAACATGACAATTCAATTAATCAGTTTACAATTTAAATAAACTAACGAATAATTTAGTATTAGTAGCAAAATAGGAAAATATTAACATAATTTTGAATGACTAATCACATACATCTCACATGCTCGAATCGGTATTCGTATAGTATATAAAATTGAAGGTAAATTTTTTGTTCAATATTATTAAATATGAAGATTTATGAGCACAGTATTCATATTACTTGAAAGATCGTAGACTGTTTAAAAAAGTTTTTCCTTATATGAGGCGTACATTTACGAGTATATGGTATGAAATGATGAAATCTAATTGATGATTTTTACAATTTTCATTTAAGAAAATAGGTATATGAAAATTTTCAAAACTTTAGAACAAAAACGACATATAATTTTGATTTTATTGATCTTAAAAAAGTGAAAAAACAAATATTATTTTTAAAAATAGAACATAAATTTAGTTCACATAGTAAGTAGCTCATTTAAATACACATGATTCGTACTTACATAATTCTACAATTTATTTGCAATAATAGTGATCCTATATATAAAGATTCTGAATTGTATTTTTTTAATTTTATATTTTGCTTGATTTTTTTTTTCATGCTTTTATGATAATGTTTCTCGTTTATTTTATTTTCTTAAAACAAAAACAAAAAAAAAAAATTAAAATCATAAAAAAAGCAGAAAGATAATGAATAACTCGCATTCTCTTCATTTTATTTATTGAACTAAATATACTTGTGTGTTGGTAATTGTTATAAAAATATAATGCATCATTTATGCATGTTACATACATGAGTAGATATCTGTGAATAATTATATACAAATATGGATGCAAATACAGCATATGAAAGATAATAATAATGATGACAATGATCATTAATAATAATTATATGTTTATACACCATACATTGTGTGTAGTACTCGTATGGTAATATCGTATACACAGTGTATTTCATTTGTGTTGAAAAATCATTTTTTTTTTTTGATAAAAAAATACTAAATACTAAAATACTAACTGAAATAATTTCAGTGTTGTTGATAATATTAATAATTATTTATACGAGTATTATTCATTAATAAATTATTATGCGCATAAGTAATTGTATATATGTATATATTACATTATGTGATGAAACTGCACATGTGCACAAAAATACACTTTCGATTTTTTCGTTAATCGTTTTCATATATTGTATGTACACATATTTTTATACTTATACATGCACATAATTTTATATTATTATTTTTGTTATTAGGTCAGACGGTCAGGCGCTATCAATAATAACCTATAAAGTTATATTTGTCTTTTAATTATTGTTTATTTTTTGTTTTATTTTTATTTCAAATTTTTTTATTTTGTTTTTAAATTTTGATGAATTCATTTCATTTAGTTCTATAATTCTAGACAGAATATTGCTTGATATTTTATGATTTTCGTCAATTACGAGGGGGATATTTTTCTGGAGTATATTTCTATTTATTGTTTTTAAGTTACAAGTGCACGTACTGAGTGAAAATATTTAAAAAAAATCACTTCAACGCTCAGACTATGTACGAGTATAAGATGAATTGTTGCTGCTACCTTGTGTGGTATATGATGAGGTACTACTAGCTGCTCTGCTAGTACTTATATGGTTAGATAATAATTTCATTATTACTACTGCTACTACTTACCTTCTCTTCCTTTTTCTCGTATATTCTTTGTCCTTATGATGTGAAGTATGCAAAGCAAGTATAAGGAGAAAATGATTAATTTCTTGAATGAAAATACGAATGCATGGTATGTGAGGTACTATTAGTGTTTACCGTGCTATGTGCTTATTGTCGCTTCCTTTTTCTCGTATACTCCTTATGATGTCTAGTATGCAAAGCAAGTATAAAGAGAAAAGAGATTTTCCCCATGAATTAAAATACGAGTGCATGGTATGCGAGATACTACTCGCACTATAGTTTGATGTAAATAACTCCAATGCTACTATATGGCTACTACCATCTATACTACTTATTGCCATTTCCTTTTTCTTGTGTACTCCGTGTGGTGTGTAGTGTAAAGCAAGTATAAGGAGAAAATGAATTTTTCTCATGAATGATAATACTAGTACGCATCGTATTTTATTTATTGTTGGTTGAGTCAAAGTGGACTTAAAGAAAAACAAATCGAAACAATGTAAATATCAGTTCAATTTCAATTTTTTATGTCATAAGTTCAAGTTCTAAATTATATTGAAACTAGTTTTACGAAACGAATTTTGAAAATAAAATAACAACAAAAATTTTATCGATTTACAAGGTTTCTTATACCTTCTAGTCTAAGTAAATCTAAGTAAAAAATTTTCTTTTAAAGAATTATTTTTTTTTGTAAGTGAATTTGAATCTATTTTACACATACTTGTATCTCGTTTAATGTTTAAAAGTAAGTAGCTACTTTCATATACGTATGTTTTACTTATTTATCTTTAAAATCACATTCATTTGTGAACTTTTATACATGATAGCAATAACAACTTTAAAATTCATTCACCTTTCACATGAGCATTGAAATAAAAATAATATCATATGTGGTTACAAAAAAGAAAAAAGGATTTTTTTCTTCATAAAAATATTTGTTTGTATTTGTTTGTACCTATATTACAAAACTTTAAAGAGAAACACCAAACCATAAAAACATAACATTTTCGCCTTATTATGATGTATTATATTTTTTTGTTATTTTTTATATTTATTTATTTTTTCATTTTTTCAACTGTGTTTGTGTATAAATAAATTTTTCAAGTTCTCTTTATGAAAAAAGAAAATTATTAAAAATAAAACATTGTAGGTACTGCGTATACATAAATACTTTGGTTGGGTGTGTACATTTCTTTTTTTCTCTTTACGAAAATTCAAAATAAATGAGATCATGTGTCAGTCAAATTAATACGACGATGAAGTCAATTGCACAATTCTTATATTATTTGCTACACCATTTCTTTTGTATACAGTTTAATGTGATTTAACTAAGAAGTTACATACATAAATATGCATTGCATATTTATAACTTGAACATTTACAGACAGTGTGTTACATAAATATTTATGTAACACACTGTAAATTCTGTGCAGTTTTTTTTTTTTAAATTTTCTAGAATGAATTTTTTCTCTGTTCATGTATATTTCATTTGTTGGTTTTTCTTGAATGCAGTGCAGTTTTTAATAAAGAAATGAAAAGGATTTTTTTTATTTTTGTTTTGATTTTGAGTTTTTTATATCTCAAAACTAAAAAATCTTGAGCGTTTTTCATCATACAAGTTTATTATTATTATTGCGTTCTCATATCTTGTATGTAGATTGGAGGTAGATTGTGGAATAAATGTAGCCAAGACTGTCGTCGATGCACACATAAATACACACATATGTTACATTTATATTATTACCATTATATCGTCCTGCAGTGTATGATCCTTAAGATTTTATTTCATTATTTTTCGTGTTTTTTCATTTTATATATTTCTGGTGTTATCCATCTTGTAATAATTTTATGTGTTTTAAGGTAATTTTATGTTGAGATTTTTGTACTTACATTTTACGTGCATATAGATAAATGTAAAGTTTCTAAAACCTACACATAGGTAGTAACATACTACATTCGTTCAACGTTTACTTTTAATTTTATGTGTGAATGAATTTTTTTATTCAGTTCATTCAGAAGAAATCGTGATGTAAAAATACAATAAATGAAAAATGAAAAAAAATTAAATAAGGAAGAAAAACTGAAGAAAGATTATGTACTGTAAACTTAAAAATGAAGAGAAAAAAATAAGAAACATTCCAGTATACGAATTTCATATTTGTTTTTAAATCTTCACATTAATATGTGCCTATATAGTAGGTCCTATAGGTGTAAATATTTGTATGAAGGTATGCATTTATTTAACGTTTACTTTAAAATAAAGAAATTCATAATTTTTATTCAACATTACCATATACCATTTATTCACTCTGTACGTAATACTGTATGCACGTGAATATTCTACGACTATTTATATGCGTACATAATACATAGGTACTCCTACATTTATTTTCAGGCTATAAATGCATGTAACAAGAGAATTAAATAAAACTAATTAAAAATGAAGAAAATAAAATAAAAAAAAACAAAATAGAAAAAGAAAAATATAAAATAGAGAATTTATTTATTTTTAGATTTCTTAAGATTTATAATTTGATATTATGATAATGAAAGAAAGTTGAAATGTACTAAGTATGTACATACATAAATACACGAATATGTAAATATACGTGTAGATTTGTAGGTACGTAGTACATACATTATTATGTGAATATCTTTTGTATATTCATTTATTTATTTACCTACTAATACTTAACCTAATTTCATTTCATTGTTCGAGTTACAAGGATAAGTGAATTGAATTTACGTTTATTTATACGTATTCTTGTATTATAATATAATGTACAAGCATATACATAAATACATGAATGAAATAAATAAGTGAATAATAAAATAAATAAAACTAAAAAATTACAATTCAATTTATACAAAAATAATAAATTTGAAAGTAGAAAAAAAAATAATTATTAAGAAATAATTTCTGTACGCACACATTCATGCATTCACGAGTATACGAAAGGACAATGAATTTGAAATTTTTGTAAAAGTATAAATAATGAAAAAAATTTAAGGAATAAAAGAGATATATGATTTGCTATTGGTGTATACATTTGTGCACATTTACATTTTCTTATACAGTAAATATTGAAGAGTTCATGTACATAATGTATGTTTTGTGACATAATTTAAAAAATTAATCCTTTTTTTAAATTCAATTTGAAATAATTTTTTGTGTTCAAAATTTTTAATGTAAATAAATAATTTTATAAATTTTCTTAAACTTTTTCATTAATTTATTTCTTTTTTCATTTTTTTCCTTTCAGGTGAGTTTATCAGAGAACTGTAAACACGTATGTAGGGTATTTTTGCACATAAAATATTACTGAAGGTAAAATTTAGCAACTACATACTTGATTTAGTGATCGTTTATTGGTAAAAGGTTTAAAATATTTCAAAAATCTATCAGTTATTGTACTCATGTCATCAATCATCAATCATTTGTGTATACTCGATTGTTGTTTGAGATGAGTTTTTCAAGATTGCATAAAATTTTTAATCGATGTTCCAATTTCTTGTGGTGACTTTTGATTAAAATTTTAAATCATATTTTATAATTTTCATCACAATGAGTAATTATATAATTCATTATCAGTCACGAAAATATTCATTTTTTGTTAAAAATTTTTGTTTTGTTGTAAGAAGAAAACAAAACAAATTTTTTCTTAGAAAGATAGACGATAGACGTGTAGGTTGGCTGCGAAGATTACAAAATGAATGAATTGATTCTCAAATTTAATTTAATGACATTTTACACTACACTTTCTAATGAAAGAAAACAAATCATTCATTCATTTTGAGTGAGTGGAATAATCCATTTTGTAAATAATAACAGTGAGGAGAGGTCATAATATATAACCTTCGGTCACATATTCGATCATTTTTATTAACAACTTAATTCCAATATGATTGATACCTGATATGAACATCATAAAGACAATAATTTAATTTTATGTGATCTTATTATGTGTAATTTAGTGACGTTAAGAGCATGGAATTTTGTGTATATAAAGATTCATGTTAAATGGACAGAAAATATCAATATTACATTACATTTGTGTCTACTATGTTTGTGTTATCAGTTATTAATCGCACATAGTGATCTGATATGATCATATAGATAGATGTGTACAAATGTGTAAATGTGCATATCTTTTGAATGGTTATTATATGATGTTACATGTTACTGTTTACTGTATGGTCATTAATGCGCTTTTATAATGTACATAGCTGTATGGGTTATGTATGGTTTATGGCGCCTATAAAATAGTAACATAAATTTTATTTAAAGAAAAATAAAAAAAAAGCGAAAATGAAAAATTAAGAAAAAAAACATCCACATAATCATTAAAAAATAACAATAGAATCAGTTAATGAAAATGAAAAATATAAAAATCTTTATTGTTCAAAATGAGCAACATAATGCTTGTATACTCGTACATACATATGTATTCTTGTCGTATTTATGAATATTCTTTAGCTTTTTGTGTTTTCAATTTTTCATAAATACACTCTTATGTACAATATAGTACATTATGTACTCGTATATAAGAATGAGAGTGCAATGTAATGATCGTGTTCAGGTGATTATATACGCCTGTAAATCAAACCGAATACGAATACGATTTTGTTGTTGTTTTTTTGTTAATATTTTCTTATGCATTTTTTTTTTCATGTACACACATACATACGAGTACCAAAGTATTTTATTTACATATTGTTGGAGTGAATGCACTCTTAACATACTCGAACGTACTTGTACATTATAATATGTTTCTTCAATTTAATGTTCGTTATCGTTTTTGCTTCATACGCATATATAAATTTATACGTCTATTTGTATGTTTCATATAATACCTACATTTATGTATGAATATTTTCTTGGTATAATGAAACAGAAAATTGCACTTTAAGTAGGTGGATCATAATATACATTATCAACAAAGAAATTAAACATTTACATATTATTGTGTGCACGAGTAAGATCATTTCTGAATATGGTCAGAGATCTGCATAATATAAAACGATACCATATAGAAACTGTATCACTTGAAGGAGTATTCTATATTCAGTCATTATATATGTACGTATGTTGAGGGACAATGATCCTCTTTTTCATACAAAAAACTGGAATATATTAAAAAAGCAAGACGAAGTGAAAATACACACACAGTATATACAGAATTTGAAGGCACTTTAGAAAAGTTTAAAATTGAAATTAAAATTTGCAATTTAAAATGCATAAATCCAGATAAGTATATATCTTTTAATATAATCACCATTCCGCACCATAAATGAAATCCATTCTAAATTTTATTTACTAAGGATATTCCTATATATGATTTTTCTTCTTCATCGATTTAACCATAGTTTCTTAAGTGTTAGGTGTTAGTTTAGACAATATGCAACTATAAATTTTCATTTATTTTTATCTACATTAGAACATGTGTATGCATATGCATATGTAAAATACTGACACATAAACTACTGGAACTGGTGTACAATTAAGTACAAGATACGAGTACAGAAATGTAAGAATTTGTATTTTTCTTGAATGTATAAATTGCAATATATGTAATGTACTTTTAAAAGTTTAGAATGAAAAATTGCACTTCAGACTTAATTGATTCTCAACTATACACATCAGAGTTAACTATAAAAAATCAAAAAAAAAACTGAAGGTATAATGAAAAAGCGAATAAGAAAAACTTTATAAGATCATATAAGAAGCATGCAGATAGAAAAATAAAGCAAACGTTTACGATCCTCACATATCCTCCCTGTGTGTATAATAGCAAAAGTTAAGCTCCACTATATATATACATTATGATGATGGAGTGATTCATTCAAAATAATAGAATAGCATCTGTTAAATATTATACGCGAGTACAAGAAACATCTTCTATAAAACGCAATACGATCATACGATCATCATAAAATACAAAAATAATTGAAGTTTTTTGATCATTTTTCTTCTTGTAAAGATTTATTAGTCTGCAATTATGAGATTAACACTTTCTGATTGCCACATTGAATTTCTTGGCGATTATAAAATTGATATTTTGCTTGAAATATCATTATGTTGTGTGTAATGTGTGCATAATGCACAAAAATATCTATGAGTAGTGTGCAGATTCTCGTATTCTCGTATATTGCATTTTATAGAATAATATGACGTTTATATTGAAAAGATTTCAATTAACGTTCTTCGTTAATACAGAAAAGCAAACAAAACGAAAATGTTCATATTGAAAAAAGAAGACAAATACTAAAGATTGATTTTGATCATTTACTACTATTTTTCATTTGTGTATTAGCAGTTAGTTACTCGAATCAGTGAATGATCACTGCAATTCATGTGTGTGTATAATGAGTGATATTACACTTTAAAATTTAAAAAAAATTTTTTTTTTCTTTGTTTATTGATTGTTTATTCATTTTTTTAACAATCGAATGATTAATGGATATTTAAAATGCGATATTGGAAAACAGAAAAACAATTTAAAATTTTTCCATGAAATCTACCATATGGCTGAGCGCTAAGCTGTATATAAAGTCCTCTTTTTGTTCTGTAATTTATGTTGTGTGTGATAGGTCAGGTTTTAATGATGATTGCATTATTCTCAATGAAAATTCAAAGAATATTTTTTATTATTTTGATTAAATGGTATATTTAAATGTTAATATATTAAAAGTACTTAAGATGTATAAAGACAGTGAGACATGCTGTCAGTGGAACAACGAGCGTATGATGATTGCAACTTTATTTGATTTCTGTATTGGCAAGATTTGCAGAGCTGTAAGGTTCAAATTTTTTGAGTTCATTAATGTAGAACTTACGCATTCCACAGTACGGACGGAATGTTATGGATACCTGTGATCCATGATGATCCCTTGAAAACATGAACATCACATGGTAAATTTGGACGAAAAGGAGAAGCAGTGAATGTTCCGAGTTGAGTTAATGGATTTGGTGGTCTGTAGTCTGTAGCTAGCTTTAGAGAATAAATAATTTTGAATCGAATATCGAATCACGTTCAGTTGTATGAAATCTGATCAATGTTATGGAAGAATTCAATTTTACAAATAATAATTTAGGAGAAGTTTTACAATTATCCTTGAAGTTTTTTCTTTTCAAATTTTTGATATTTAGAGAGTTGAAATAATATGAGTATATAATTAACATATTTTACTTGATGCTAAATGCTAAATACTTAAATGAATCCTTCAATTTAATATTTTAATAATTAAAATTAAATGAAAATTCAATTTCACGCTTGATTAAGAATGTTAAAAAATTTACTTTGATTTAATATTTATTATTTTTAAGAATTATTGCTATTCCACTTTTAATTTTTATTTATTTTCAAATTTAAAATCACTTAGTTGTACACTAAGATTTATTGTTAATATCATAGAATTTTATAACAAAAAATTTTTACATTACATTTAAATAAATTTCATTAACCTCTATTCAGTCATAAATATGTTACAACTGAAAATATGATTTTAATATTTAAAAAAATATTGTGACCAATTTGGATTGATTCCAATTAAACAAATCGCAAAAAGAACAATAATTCATTTAAAAAATTTAAATTTACACTTTTATCTTTTTTATACTAAACGAGTATACGAGTTAAATGAATTATTTTTACATTTACATCCTATACATTTATTCTTTTATGTACGAATACGTGCATATTTGTGCACATACACATGTATTATACGTAGACGTGGCAATTTTATTCAAAAGTGAATGAATTACTTATTCTTTTTATTCAGAATATTATCAGAATTATGCAATAAAAGCATCATATTATTAAAATTAAAATAGAAGATCTGTTCATTTTTAAATAAAAATACGAACATAATCAACAAAATTCAAAAAACAAAAAAAAAAACAACACAAGAAAATTTAATTGATAAATGTTTGTGTGATAATAAACTTTAGTTGGTTGATGTGTGTTATGAAGGAAATTTTGCCAAAAATTATTTTCATATAAGAAATACGAGTATTAATATCAAGAAATTTATGAAAATTTGCAATGGTGTGGCATATTTTTTCATTACATGTGTTTATATGTATGTAATGCACGAATTTTATGCCAGAGAAATTTTGCTTTCGTGTTTTTTTTTTTTTTTTTTGGTTTAAAAATCGAAAAATTAAATGGTATACATGTACGAATGATAATGAAAATAATGAAAGAACAAAATGATTTCATATGTAAGTGGATATTTGTATTGATATTTTTGGAGATTAATATTTCCATAGTTAACAAAAATAATAGTTAGATTTGTGATTATATGTGTGTGCTTTTGTTTTAAATAAAATTACATTATACTAGTAGAAATAAGAGAAAATAATAAACCGGAAATTCACTTTCGTTCGATATCAATATTTTACATTTAACGAACATTTTGTTGCATAAAAGGTTATACTGAAGGTTAATTGAAAATTTTAATGAAAATTCACTATCTAATATATGTTACATAGTATGAAGATACGTAAAATATTATGAATGTGTTGTATGCGATTGTATTGATACAGATGGTCTTCAACTTTAAGGAACGGTTGGTTAGTTGATTGTACATTTAATTTTCAAATAATAAGCAGAAAGGTTATAAGGCTAAGTTTAAAATTGTGATATTGTTGGTAAACAAAAGCGAATAAGAGGAACAAAATAAAATCGATAAATTTATATTTATTTATGAAAACATTCACATTTTTGTACGTACCTTTATATACTTTTGTTAAAGTTTACATGTCTTGTGTATCTACTGTATTAGTGATACAGATGACGGACGACAGATAAAATGTTACGATGAAGAAATGGATGTAATGTAGTACATGAATAAGGTATATAGGTAGTCGATTTTAAATCAATAAATCGAGGAGAAGGGAATTTATTTGTCTAATCGAATTAAGTAAAAACTGAAAAAAAAATTGAATTTATGTGTGTACATATTTTGGTAAAATTAAATTAAATGTAGACTTATTCCTATACTTTTAAAGGGGATACCATAACAGAGAGAGAGAGAGAATTGCGATCGAATCACATAAATATCGTTGAAATATATTTAGGGTATGCATGCAAGGAAAATACATATATTTGAAGATTGAAAAATGTAAAAAATTAAACATTTTTGTGGAATATTTTTAGAAAATTTCTCAAAAAATCAGCATTCATTTTCGAATAATTGACGATGTGACGATGATAAACAAATTTATTGATCTTATGAATTATCACTAGTATGGATTTGTGGGTTTTAGAGACTACTCTTCGGGCTTTAGACACCGATACGTCTTTGAATATGACGTCATACTCATCTGATATTAATCGGTGATGTCATATTCAATGAATCGCCCGGAGCTCGATATAGAGCCCGATCTAGAACCAGTAAATCCATACTGCTATTACGATCTCAGAAAATTGTGTACAATTATCTTATGTTATAATAAGTGTGCATCCTTATGGATACAAGACATTTTTCAAGCACACATACAAACACCTTCACATTGAATATGAATTTAATGATTTTTATAGACGCGAAAATAACGTACATATATAATTCATAAATTTATTGAAATTTGCGTTAAATATACTGCATGCATATCACCTTTTTTTAACCTTTTTAATTCTACTTCTTGTACGTTTTGATATTACCTCGTAAATGTATAGAAAAAATTTGTGCACGCAAATTAGAAAATAATTTTTCTACAAATGAAAAAGTACTTAAATCGTACTATACGAGTTTGTATACATCATGTACGTTTATTATTTCATCACTCAGCATCACACACATGTAATCATCGTATAATGATTTTTTTTTTAAATTACACATATTGCATATATTCATTATTATCCAAATAAATGTAATTTCATGCTGTGATATACTTGTACATATAACAACGTTTGTAAGTAATGGGTTCAGCTTAAACTTATACTTATCTTAAAATATTAATAAAATTCACATTCCAAACGTTAATTGACGGATGTTGAGAATTTATATTTTAAAACAAAGTTATAGCAAAATTAAAAAAATAATAGTACATAAAAATTCCTGTCTTTCTTCTAAAAAAAAAAAAAAATAAAAAGCAAAAATGTAACAAAAATATTTACAACAAGAAAACATAACATGAGAAACGAAGAGAAGAAAATAAATAGAAACCTTTGGAATGAATATTGAGTGTTTTCTATAATAAAAATAATTTTTGCAAAAAAAAAAATAAAACGCAAACACGCATTCACCATACACATATGTACATTAAACACCAGATGTAGTTCATTTTTTTTTTTGAATAAATGAAAATGTTACGCACTTTAGATTTAAATATAATTCATTAAAATGTATGCTCGTAAATTTATTTGCCTTGAATATTGTAGGTACGTACGTCATGTGTGTACTCGTATACCTATAATATAGGCACACTTGCATTTGTATACGTACATATTTTTATTAGTTGTTATATGGAGTAAAAATGTTTCACCAATTAAGATAATTCATCTGCACAATTAGACATACGAGTGTACAGTGTATTTATATGTATTATACTTCTACAATACATTTATAATATGTATGTTCTGTTCATTACATTCATAAATTCTCATTTGAATTTAAAAAAAATTTTTTGTTACACTTTTTACAACGCAATCTTTATACATAAAACAATAGCTACATCGACACATCCATACACATGCCATATAGGAGTGTGAATTTTCTTATAAATTTAATATGCACACACATCACCATATGTGCAGTAGGTGTATTATTCTCTTATCAATTGATTGACCATAGAACTAATAATAAAATAGTAATCAGCGTTTGACCTAACTTTGATTTCATGAAATGGAAGATTATATGAAGAAAATCAAACTCGTTGCTAGCTGTCAGATAAATTTAGGAGGTGATACCCAGCTACCAGAGAGTATAAAGAAATCGGTCACAAAAACTTCTGATACTAAACTATGATACTTGCACAATTTAATTCTGACTTATTCCAAATGTTTTGTTCATCACTGTACGAGTATGTATACGAGTATATAAATGTATATACATTGCAAATTTCAGACAATATTTACATACAAATTTTTATCATTTTATCTGCACATAAACAAAAATATGTGTACGTTTTTAATATTCATATTTATAAATTGTGTGATTGTTGGTACTTAATATCGTATATGTTATCTGTCCGGCTTATCTAAAAATAAAAAATAAAAACAAAAATTTTAATTTAAATACAAAAAAAAAAAAAAAAACAAAAGCATCAAACGTATGTAAAACAGAAGTTTCTATAATATATGAAAGAGTATATGTATTATTGTTTTGTACCTAATATCTAAATCATATATTTATATAAATTCATGTATGCCATACTATTGTACTGATTATATTTTGCACGCATTTAACTATTCATAATAATATTTAACCATTTAAATGATAATGTATGTATATGGAAGGAAAATAATGCATCATATAAATAATACATACAATATATGTACGTAATGTACGTAGATATCTACATCATCATATTACATTTTTTATTCATTGTTTTATTTTTTTTTTTTTGCTTCCTTTTCAATATATATGATTATGCATATATGTAGATGTGTTTATGCGTGTATCTATATCTATGAATTTATAAATGATTATAAGATAAAATGATGTGATATGACATGACATTGACAAACAACTGACAATTATTTTATTAATATATATTTTTTTTAATATAAAACAAAAGTAGCTTTATTTGTACGTATGTATGTACATTATTTAGATGAAGATGATTTAAGAAAAAAATATTGTTATGAAGAATAAGAAGAAAAACATTTATTTTACTTACAAATATCTGATGTCTGTAATTGCATTTGTATCTATATGCATCAATGTGTAGAGTATATCTAATTTGTTTATGAACAAAAATGTATTGTAATATATGGTAATATCTTATTCTGTTTATGATAGTATGTATATAAAATGAGATTTTTTAAAAGGTGAATTTATGTATATTATGTAGGTCTGTAGAGCAAGTGCATTACAAAAAAAAAGATATAATTTATACGACAAACGTTTAAGTTTATATGTAAAGAGTACATTTTATACATATGCGTGCGTGTATACGTACCTAATGCAATGAATGTAAGTAATGTAATGTAATGCATCTAGACACTTCTGTCTTCTGCTATAGATGGCTATAGAGTAATAATTTTAATAATTTATTTTCATTTTGAGTTGCTTATTTAATAATTAAATTGAAAATGTGTCTATGTATGAAAGTAATCTAATTTTTTTTTTATTAGAATTATTTTATACGAGTATACTTATACAAATGAACACAGATATTACTCGTGGTCGTGGATATGTATTTGCGGGATTCATTGAAGAAAAATTCTAGAAAGCTTTCTATTAAAATGCAATAGACAGATAAATGTGATGATAATTTTCAAATTGACGGTATACATAAGAGTATTGAGAATAGATCCATTATTAGAACAAACATACATGCACACATTAATTCAAGAAAAAAAAAATAACTTTATTGATAAATAATGAACAAAAGATAAAAATGAAACACGATTTGAATGGCATACTTATATAGAGATAACGTAAATATTTATAATTTTTAATTTTTAATTATTAATAGATAAATTTATGATGGATTATTATTATTTTTACACTTTACACATATACATGCAATAATGTGTGAAAATTTGATCCAGTTATCAAGATTCTAATGTTAATTAATTTTATGTATGAATTTTTAAAGACTAGATTCGAGTATGTGACATTTGAATAAGCAGTGCTGAATTTTCCGACTAAGCGCCTCGATGTAACACTAGGAGTTTCAAAATGGAAATTCATAAATTGTGTAAAATACTACTCATATTATTGTAGCGTATATGACAGGTACTGTAATAGGCAATGACATCTTCAGAGTATGAATAGAATATCGAGAAGGAAGTACAAAATGAAAATGAAAATTAGTTGATTTTACGTGTTTTGTTATGCACAATATTCGCATTCTACTTGAGGAGAAAATCAACTTTGTCAATTTGTCGCCCCTTAATATTTGCCGCTTTAGGCAGCCGCCTATTTTTTCTATGTGTAAATACCGCCCTGTCTATAAGGTAAACTTACGCGAGAAACACCAACGAATAAAAGTAAAAAAAAATTTATCATAAGATAAAAATATCTTGATTTAAATAATTATCATTCGACTAATTGATCGATCATTAGTTTTACGAATATCTAGAATAAGCAAATACTTATTAAATTTTATTTATTTTCATTTGTAATTATTGAAAATTAAGAAAAAAATTTATTTTTAATATTTGAAATTATTATATAGTTTTATATCTGGTCTGATATTAACTCATACGTATTCGTATGTATGTTTGTACGAGTTGAAGGTGTAAATATATATTTTTGCTTCATTATATTTTTATCAGTAATCTGCGTTTACATTAAAAATTAGAACGGAAATTAATTTCAATAATAAATTCGCGTATTATTTTTGATGTAATGTCGCGTCCACTAGTATCATTGTTTTTTTCTAGATACAATTTGAAAAATTTTAAAGTGACAATGACATACTTTTGGAATTGATTTGTACAAAAAAACTTTTTCTTTGCACATTTCGATCTACTAAATACGCATGATCGTTCGTTTTCAATCTCTTTCAAATGAATCAATGAAGAAATATTGCATCGAATGTGTTCTAGCCTGTAGATTAATTAATATGTAATTGGGTGGCAAATATAAACGGAAATGTACTCGTATGTATACATATTCTATAAGAGGAAATGGATTTATATTTTACGAAATTAATTTGATGTACACTACGATTGAAGGATAAAAATTACATATTCAAAATTTTAAATAATTTAATTAATTAATCATGAAGTCATTCTTTACATACTACGAATATGAATAAAAATCATATTGAGGGTATTCACTTAATGTTAGTAAAAGGCAAGTAAAATACACGTAGACTTATTAGATTTTAAAAGTCTTTTACTACATTAATTTAAAACCCTCATTATTTTTTTATTATTAATTGATTGATTTATTGTAATTGATTGGTTCTTGAAAAACTTCTAATATGATCGTGAGACTTCGCAACTTTGATAATTAAGATTACCGTTTGCAATAAATTTTAGGAAATGTAAATTACAATGTCATTTAAAAAATATATAAATTAACGCTAAGTATATCATAAATTATTATTTGGCCAAAAACTTTAAATCCTTCGATATTTCTTATTTTAAAATTAAATTGACATTCATAATATTTCTTTAAAATTTAAAAAGATCATTCTGATAATATTATATCGTTTTCTTTCGTTTTGTGAAAAACTTTTAATTTAATTAAAACTTAAATTTTATTGAGATAGTTTCAAAGATTTTCCTTAACATGCATGTATGTACATTATGTACTATACTTACATATGTTCAAAAATGCATTATTCAACATTCAAAATCCTTTTTTTCAAGCAGAAATGGCATTCGAAATAAAACCCTTACATATATGTAACTTTTACTTTTTCTTTTCGTTTTTTTTTTACTGAATTTTTTCTTATTTTTTTTTTGTCCTTTAAAGTTTCCCTTCCATTTACATTTAAAATATGGAAAATCATGAAAATCATTCAAAATCCAATTTATAGCAATTTTCAAGTCAATAAAGCATCTCTAAATTTCCATTTAAATTATATAACCTTTAACATATACACATGTATGCGAATACATATGTAAGCACAAATACATGTGGAATGTTGTCGAATTTCAATATTAGTCGGTGGATAATAACGAACGATGATGGCTGTTAATGCAACAAGCCGCTATCAAAACGTGCAGCAAAAAAAAAAAGAACAAAAAAAAAAATAAGACAAAAAGGAATCTATACCATCTGTAATAATAAAGAGGGTGGTATGAAATTCCACTTATGATGATTTATTATCAAAAAATCGTATAACCAATAACAAAGAAAAAAAATTTATCTCATTGTTCTTCATCATCGTCATTATCATCATTTTTGCTTCTGGGATGAAGGAATTTACAACTGTAAAGGCGAGCATTGTACGAGGTTGAAGAAAAATGTTCCCAAAAATCGTTCCTTTAACATCAAATTTACTTTTGTTTGGATTTTCTTCCTTATAATATTCATAGATACTTTCGTTCTTATGCATGTAGATTGTAGATCCTGTAAAAAAAAACAAAAAAGGAGAATAACAAAAAGGGACGACGAAGGCAAAGAAATAACACGTACAGTATTACATGTAAGAGTGTACGAAAAAGAAAAAGAACAAAAATTCTGTAAAAAAAGTTTGTAATGCAAGGAACGGAAAAGCTTATTATTATTGCTATTATTAACATTATGAGGCTATCAAATAATAGTGTCACCAGCACCACAGAACCATTGTTGTACCCATCATATCACATCACATATTTTACGTAAAAGGCAAACCGAACACTTGTAGATACTCATGTACACGATAAGTGATGAAGAAGAGAATGTAGAAATGATGTGGAAATAAAATCCTTCTGCAACTCTACGAGTATATGAATTTATTCTGTTTGTATTTGTATTCGAAAATATGTGCCTGTGTGACTGTATGTGTATACGAAAACTTGTAAAAATGATATATCTAATGCGAAAAGTGTTTTATGATGGTATATGACACTATAATAAGGCTCTATGGCATATAACTGCGGCTATAAATAATGGAATGGTATATGAAAAGGATACCAACAAGTATGTATATATTTATCTACTATGTGTTAAGGATACATAATAAAGTTCGTTATATGTACATATATGTATGTATGTGTTGATTTAATGATGATGCGATGATGAAGATGTCTCTCTATCCATATAAATACAGACTCATTTTATTGTCATTTTTATCGTTGTGATTTTGTTAGCATGTACGTGCAATTTATATAAGTAAACATATACATATACCCTTTTCGATATATATTTGTACATACATACATAAGGATACTTGTACATTTTGTTAGTTATACCATTTTTGCTCTTAAAATAAATAGAGGAAGAAAATATTTATAAAATTCTAGGCACGCGACATCAATTTTTCACTATATATACCATCATCATCATCATTATCAACCGACTAACTATAACCATTTACAACTATAACCGTAGCAGTTGTGAGAAAATCCCTTATTTTTTATGGGTCGTTTCTCATTCTAACAGAAACCAAAAAAGCAAAAGTAAGAAAATAGAAAATAAAAGAAAATACAAGGAAAAATTATTCACCCACAATTTAAGAAAATTTGTGTCGTTTTTTTTTTTGTTTAGTTTGTTTAATGTGAATGTGATTTTGTTGTACAAAATATATTATGAAGAGGCTTTATAAACACAAGGATAATTTGTGTTCTACATAATGTATACATATATGTATGTTGTGTATTTTATATACAAAATATTGTACTGTTTTCTTTTTCTTTTAGCTTTTTGTTTTTAATTTGATTTTGAAGGGTTTGGTTTTACAATGTTTTACTTATACGGTCAGGAAATAGGTTGGACTAAGTTAATTTTCTTGATTTTATTTTCTATTTATGTATGTATATATAGTATGTCGGTATTTTTGTTTATAAATAGTCTTAATTATTAGAATTATATTTTTGTTTGTTGTAAATAAGTAATATATGTACCTACATATAAGTACTGAAAAATTCCATTAAATTCTGTTCTAAGTTTAGTTGAGTTGTTATGTGAAATTAATCTTCATAATATTGTTTTCGTAAGTTAAATAGTATTGAATTTTTAATAATTTCAATAATATTTTTTTATCTTATAATATTTGCAATAAACAAAGTTAGTGAAAAAAAAATAAACATTAGAAAATTTGATGATAAGGAATTTTTGCAGCAATAAGAAAATATTTAACGTGACAATGATAATCAGAAAATATTTTTTAAACGTTATTATCATTAATCCTTTATAGTAGATTTTTTAAATAAATAAAATAATGCTCATAAAATGCGAATATTGTAAATGATAAACACGGAAAATCAACTAGTAACATTTTATACTTGCTCCTGTTCCAGTATATATAGAATGCGAATATTCAATATTGTACACGATAAACACGAAAAATTAACTAACAACATTTTCTACTTGTTCCTCCCCCTACCTATAGTATACGCTATGTTAATACGAGTAGTATTCTACACATTATGTACCCGTATTTTCATTGCTGAGAAAAGTTGATTTTCTCCTTGTAGAATGCGAATATTGTGCATAAAAAAAACACGTAAAATCAACTAGTAACATTTTATACTTCTTTCTCTGTTCTATACTTACTCTGAAGATGTCATTGACTGTAACGGTAGCTGTAGTAAACGCTACGATAGTACGAGATACGAGTAGTATTTCACACATCGAGTGATGCATGCATAGGGCCACTCAATCGGGAAATTCGCTAGAAATTTGATTCTCATTTTTGCTAATTTTAATGCACATACTCGTATACAAAGATATTATTTTTTTGAAATAAAATTACCAATAAAATTTTATATTATTTTATTTTGTGCATCTGATTTGTCTCAAATAGCCATAAGGAAATTAAATCATTTGATGATAAAATTTCCAAAAATATAATTTCTTTTACGCACTAATATAAATTTCCATATGTACTTTAGTCGTAAATTATTACACATCTTATAAATATGTAAAAGTGTATTCGTAATTTCTGCGTTAAAAATGACTATGATTTTACGTTAGAATGATGAGCGATGAGGATGAGTCAACGCATACATTAAATATTTTTATTTGGATACAGAATAAAACCATGAAATTTAAATTTATTATCAAAAGTTAAATAGCAAAAGAAAAAAAAGCAAACTGCAAAATAAATAAATAACTATAGGCAATAATAAATTAGAATATATAAAATTCATTTTATTAGAATTCACATATTTTAATAGTGATACATCTACACAAATAATCATACTCTTACTCATACATATGAGTAACTATATTTTTGCTTTTAATTCAAATCTGTTTTGTAATATTGTTCGCACCAAAGATACATTTTTCTAAGAAAATTATTATTGCAAATATTGAAATTTGTAAATATAAAATTTGTGTTTGCATACAAATACATTTATGTCAAAAAAAAAATGAATCTACATAAAAACGATTCATCCTTAGCCGGAAATAGTTGCATTCACATGTAATCATCATTTTCATTTTTACAAAAATTTATACATATTTGCATTTACATTATACACCTCTACATTTGTATACTTGTACATCTGCATTAAATGCAGAGTTGAACGCATAAAATTTATTCATGATTATATTCTGTAAAAAAAGAAACAAACACAAAGAAGAAGAAAAATACATTTTTATTGTCATTTAAACATTTGTTTTTATTGTTGTAGTAGTGTTTAATTTTTTGATTTAAAATCAATATTTATTTCTCTTTAATTTTTGTTTTATAGTCCATTAAAAAAGAAATAAGAAATGTTTAGATATAGTGAGCAAATAAAAATTTTTATGATCGTTCAAAAGTTTAATACGATTAAAAGACTAAAAACTCCCATATGGTTTTTTGAAATTTTAGATTTGCTCAATGATGTGAAATTAGTCATAGTTATGATCGTACGAGTACCATTCATATAACGAAATAATTCACTAATTTTTATTCACATTTCAAGTTAAACTACTCTTTAGTTTATATGCGTATAAGTAGATGAACTATAAAATATTATTACACTAGAGGATGGCATTGGTAAAAGTTTTTCTGAAGTTGTAGATCTATGAATCTGAATTTCAAGGTGCTAAATGCTGAATTTTATTAAAAGCGTCGTACATCTAAAGTAATATCTTTGGTATTCTTTGAAAAATGATCGAAACATTTTTTCCAATTCAAAGTGAATCAAAATATTTTGGATCTAAGAGATGTGACGTTCATTTCTTTCTTACAAAAATAAACATTTCTTTCAAATTTCATTAAAATATTTTAATGAAAAAGTATAAAATCTACGTAAAATTAGAGTTCAAAAATGTACTTTATGGTAAATTTTAATTTGATATTCTTTCGATCTCTCAATTTAATTAAAGTTAAAATATAAAAATTTTCACACTGAATTTCTAATTAAAAAAAATTTTTTCTACTATAATTTTTTTCTTTCTAATTATTTAATGCCATTCTCTGCGTATGTACTTACGTATACTTTTTAAAATGAAAATAACATCTGTTTAGATACGTACATACATACATAAGAATATACAGTGTAACCTGTAGGGCAAATTAAATACAAAAAAAAATATTTAAATACCAAAGAATTCGAAAAAAATAAAATAAACTTCTGCGAAAATTCTTTGGCTCATTGTCAAGGATTTTATAAATGTTCACAAGCACGATCGTGGATAAAATAAAACGAAAAATTCGACAACAAATTCTAGATACATACGATGGTATTGTATAGATTTTGTATTAAAATAAGAAATTAAGAACGAAAAAGTGTGTATATGAAATAAAATTTTTTTTGATAAAGAATTATATGCACTTCATATGCGAATAGTATGTAAGGTTTTGTATCTGAAAGTGCATAATCTATGAGTACGTTTGTTATCCGAGAATAAGTATACATATCATATCAGACTCAATTGATAACAAATGGACAAATGCTGATAGACTGATCAATTATTGTACCGCAGTTTTATGACTGAAAATGATTGATTTCTGATATTAGAGTGATAATTTTATCTGTAAATTTATGATATGAAAAACTAGCAAATAAAGCAGGATACAATTATGAAATTTAGTATGTATGTAGTTCATTTTGTAGTGTGGAAATCTACTAAATTAACGGAGTATTTGAAAATAAAAATAAAATACAAACAAAAGAGAACGATAAAATAAAATAAATAATAATCTAGGTTTATTTAATTTATGATTGGATATTAATGATTGATTGAAAATTTGCAACATTGTTACTTTATGGGTAGATAAGAATTTCTTTAGGAGAATCAAATATATTTTTTTTCCTAATTATAAAACAAATACGAAGCTTAAAAGGTGTTATTAAGTTAAGTATTATGGTATGCTTACAAACAAAAATTCAAAGTTATGTACACCATGGAACCAAACTATAAAAAACGTTTACAATTTAGGCGATTTATTTAAATTTGGATGGTGAATGGTTGTGAGAAATTGAATGGATAGTCGTGGCGAAGGATAGGACGAAATGGAGACGAATTGTGGAGAAGGTTAATGCCCAACTTAGACTGGTGACAAAGAAGAAGAAGACGAATTATGGACATATGAGTTTTCTCACAAAACAATTTTTTTTTTAGAGTTTTAAAAAAGTAGACATAGAAACCGGTGGCAAGAGAATGTGATTACTGATGTCCGAACCATGTATAAGATAGATATGTAATTGATTTAAAGAAAGAGCACAACAGAGTAGAATGGAATGGAGGCAGAGGGTTCTTAAAAAACCGTAGGGCCATCGAGGGAGAGAGAGAGAAAAGCTCCAACTTTATTAAGCATTTTTACTAATTCAGAATCTTTTTGTATGTTTATGGTGGTATATATATTGGTTACAAAGTATATAACAACGATTCTTACATTTCATGAAAAATAGATATACGAGTTAAAAAGAAAAAGAATACAGTATAAAATGGCAAACTAATCAGGACTCGTATTGTTTGCTGAAAATATTATAAAATTTGTTGTTACATTTGTGTCATGTGTTTTATCTATATACTGTAAAGGAAATACGAGATACATACATACGAACATACATTTTACTAGGATTGAAATAAAATTGGAACAAAATTTTTCTCTTCATTTTTTCTTTATATATTTTTTTTGTAAGAAAAAGGAATAAAATGCTTTATACAGAAATGATACAAATACTACAAGAAAAGCGCGATTAAGGACATTTTAAATATTTTCATTATTTTGTCTCCTATAGTATTTTGTTATTTAAATGTGAATCTATCCACACATAAAGGTGTACATACATGTGTGTGTATAATTACTTATGTGTAATATATATTGCATATGAATATATGTACATATGTACACGTTATTATACGTTCACAATAGATATTATATTGTTGATGACATCATTATTGAGTCATCAGTAAGAATTATACGAGTATGTATCATATATATGTATGTACACGGTTTTAAAGGATACTTGACTTTTGACATATATTTTTTGAATTTCTATAGAGAATGTATTAAAAATTTGTATACAGTTATATACACAAATAATTTCCTTCAGAAAAATAAGAAACAATAGGATTATAATGAGTAAAGGGAATCTTTTATATGATAAACGTTGAAGAAATTAGAAAATTTCATTTACAAATTTTTGAATGTTCTTCAAATTTTTTGATAAAACCGAAGCAGATATGTAGATATATATGTCCTTTCTACTTTTTCTTTTTTTGCATCTCTATTAGTAAAAAACAAAGCAAACAATTCGTAGTAAATCTTAATAGTTCTGTTTACGCGAGAAACGTTAAAATTTAATTCTCTTCCTTCCATTTGTCTCGTCTGGATTTTCGAACCAAAAATTTTCACTATTGGAATTTAATTTAAAATAAAAATTTTCGTTGCATATTTTGTGAAAACTTGACCTTTGAGAAAGGCAATAAAATTATGATCGCAGAGAATTTAAATACGAAATGAAGATGAACGTAAATTGAGTACGTATAATTTTGATTAAGTAAATAAGTAAATAATCTGTTCTTTAAATATTTATATTTACAAATAATTAGCAGTAACTCTGTGCTTACATTCATTTTTCTTTCCAATTTTCATTTGATTTTTGCTGATTAAAATGTTCATAAAATTTATTCTATTCCCTTTCATTTAAACAAAATAATTATAATAAATTCAATTCCCCATCAAATTTAGATTCCACACTATATTTGTAATATTTCACCATCACCATATTTCTCCTTCCACATATATTCAAACCATAAATAATTGAAAACTCTGTAATTTTAATTTTATTTTGCAGATTAGCAAAGATTCAGACCATATATTCGATGATACAGGAAAATTAAAATCCACAAATTCATCATCACCGTCATCACCATATACAGTTTCTACAGTATTCAGCAATGCAGAATTAATGAACGATATTATCGATATTGATGATGAATTGCTGACACATAAGGTTGATGACTTAGATGAAAATGTTGAGATTCATAGAATGTATCTTGCTAATAATGTTGATAACAATGAAGAAGAGGATGAAGATGAAAATGATGATGAATCCTTTGATTCAGATGATGTTCAAGAACATAATGAAGAAAATAATTCATCAAATTGGTTAGTTCGTAGTGTGAATCGTGTTCGACGTCAAATTAGTAATTTTCTTGGTGTAACAACAACAACAGAAACATCTTCTTTAACGAATAATGATGATGACGATAATGAATTATCTTCATTATCATCATCATCTACACAATTAAATCGAAAAAAATCTCAAAAATCTGATAAGAAAAAGAATAAATTAAAAGGTGATAAAAATAAAAGAAAAAATAAAAGAAATGGTAAAAAGAATAAAACAAAAAATGGTGGTAAAATATTATCGACGACAACATCTTTATCGAATGAAAAACAAAATGATTTATTATTTTCGACAACCGAAGGTTTCCGATTGAAACGACAAAATTTTCCATTTTGGAGTTTAGGTGGATCTGGAATGGGACCGATTAGAACTTGTAAGTTTGTTTTCTATATAGTTTAGTGCGAAAAATTATAAAGTAAATTTATACAATTTTTTTTTTTTAATTTTTTAGGTCGTATATCATTTGTTTTACGAGAATTTTGGCAACAAAAATATTTCCTAAGAGATAGTCAAGAATATAAAAAATTATCGAAACAAATTGAAGATGAATTATATAAAATATCTGATTCAAGTATTGAAAAAACTGAAGTCCTAGAAATATCGTAAGTTAATTAAAAAAAAAAAATTAAAACTAATTAATAATTTTTTAATTTATTTTTGTTTTTTAGTCAAACTGATGATCCATTCAAAATATATGTAACAATTGATGCACAAATTAGAGGTGATGATGATCGAATCAGTGAAATAAAAGATGATTTACAAGATGCTGTTAATAATTTTGCAATCGGAAGTTTAAGTGTTGATGGGCATTTTAAATTTGAAGAAATTTCAGGTATATTATAGTAAATCGTAAATTCATCTATGAAAATAATAGCCAAACTTGAAATTTAAAATCTACATAAAATTTTCTGATAATTAGAATTAGAAATTTAAGCATCGGATGGGATGAAAAACCATATTATTTTAGCTCATTCAATTTTATGTTAAAATAGAAATTCTTTTTATTTTATTTTATCAATAATTGCAATCGTCTAATAATTTTAATTTAATTTTGATTTTATTTTTTTCTTTTATAATTTGATTATGTTGAAATAATGAATATGAAGATGATTCTGATGATGATAAATTACCATTAAGGCGTGTCACAAATGTGAATTCAGCTAAACCACTTGAATTTTTAGAACTAGTATTCTGTACTAGTGGTGAATTTAAATGTAAAAATGAAGCATGTGTATTACAGAGTTCTGTATGTGATGGTCAAGAAGATTGTACAGATGGATCTGATGAAGAAAATTGTACAATAGAAAATACAGGTACATATACACATAAATTTTGTTTAGGGATATTAATTAATTTTTATTTTATTTTTCAATTTTTTTTATGTTATTGTTTTTTGTAAGTTGTTTTTTCGTTATTTTATTTATTTTTTTATTTCTTTTTATTTTTATTTTTATTTAAAAAAAAAAACAATCAATCAATCCTGATGTATCCTGTGATGATTATAGAAAATTATTCAGCAAGATCAACGTATATAACATCTGGTACACCATCTGGTAATGGTGAAATATTTCCATCTTTAAGTATTTACAATTCATTTGAAACGACACCATCATATGGAATTGGACCATCACGTTGTGATGAAATTTATACATGCCCAAAAAGTGGTTATCAAATTTGTGATATTGAACGTTGTGACGGTAATCCAGATTGTCCAAATCATGAAGATGAAATGGATTGTGCTGGTATTTATATTGTTTTTGTTTTTTGTTTGTTTTTTGTTTGTTTTTTAAATTATTTTCAATTCATTTTCTTTTTTTAATTAATTTATTTTTGTTTTTATTTTATTTTGTTTAATAAAAATGTATAGGATGTAAAGAAAATGAATTTAAATGCGATGATGACAGATGTCTATCGAATGATCTTAAATGTAATAATGTTTTTGATTGTAGTGATCGTACCGATGAAGAAAATTGTCCAGTTCAACGTAAGTTTTTATTTTTATTTATTTTTGTTTTATTTATTTATTTTTTATTTATTAATTTTATTTAAATTAAAAAGTGGATAATGACACATAAATGATCAAGATAATAAGAGAAAAGATTTTACGATTGATGTACAAATCTTTCAAGTATAAACGATTTTTTTTTTCAATAATTATATTATGGTCATTTTTGAAATTTTTTTTATATTTATTTAAAATTTTTTGTAAAATATTTAACGACATCATATTACAAACAAAAATATATTTTTAAATGGTAATATATATCCTTCTTAAAGTATTCAAAATCTTTACAGAGTTGTTTACATTTATTTTATTTAAGTGTCGCACACATGAAAATTCAAATTTCATTTCAAGGTAATTTTGTATAGAGGTCTGTATAAGTTTTTCTCTTACTACCATATATAAGATGAAATGAAAATTGATCAATAAATTATGAAAGAAAATAAAACGTAAACATTTATGTATGCATATTAATCGTATATGTGTATATGTATAGGTTTTGAGTTAATTTGTGTCAAGATTATTGAGAGAACTAAAAAATTAGAACAGTAACGAACGATAAACGACGACGGATTTTAAGTGGTCATAGAGTATTACCATATTTGAATATATGAAAAGAAGCTTATATTAAAAATGTAAAAAAAAATGTAAAAATAAATAAATAAACAGCTAATTTAAGATAACGATAAAAAAGAAAAGAAAAGAAATGTATGAAAAATCGAGAAAAAAAGTAAAACATTAACTCATCATCAGATATATTTTATATACTTATGTGATAGAAATTGAAATGGATACAAATTCTTTACAAACATTTATATCAGTATGTGAGGGAATAGATATTGAAAAGGATATAGTCTTAAATATTTTTAATTTTTTTTTCTTGTTTTACATTACATGCAAAATATATCATGTACTTGTGTGTGTGGGTTCGTTAATTTTACTTTTTGTTTTCATTTTTAAATGAATGCACTTATATGAATGATTGAGAAGGGCAAATGTGTACATTCATACTGTGTGTGTATGTAGGTGATTTTGATAACGAATACATGGTGATTCTTGTCATTCTTATATAGAAAGTAGGCACATAAAAATTTGTCGAAGAAAATTTCGTAAATTAGCATGTAAATTTTATTGAATTTTATTTTAAATTTCTATGCCTATAAGATACAAAACTCTGTACTACATCTAGACAGGGATTACGAATATTTAAGGAATTATGATAAAAATTAATTACTGCATCAAATTTTAGTTCAAATTATTTTTCAATTTTTATGTTAAAATTTTAGTAGGAGATACAATCTGTAGTCAATTCCACTCAATCAATGCTACTCACTCGTACACACACTGCTTTAAAAATATTTAAATGCCTGTATTGTGTAAAACATAACCGAGTTCTGGGATATGTAGGTAAAACGTGTATACATTTTCATTTTTTTTTATCGAGAAGAAAATCTGCATAAAAATATTCATTCAATTACTTGTACTCGCACATACTCATAAGAAGATGATAGGGAGATGACTATGTGTAAGCGATTACGATTAGGAAGATATGTTGATGTTCTACCGACGACTATTAATGTTATGAGCTAACAACAGTGATGACAAAAAAACCAGGATTCATAATTTTTTTATATTCTTTTCATTTTTTATCTTAAAAATTATTTCAAATTAACGTCAGTGTATTTCTGTTAAAAAAAAAATTTATTTCCACATACGAGTACCTTACATATCTTTTTTTCTCTCTTCGTTTTTTTTTTTATTTTTTTCAAATGGTCTCAAGCGAATTACATGTGTAAATTACCATGTGAATGTCTAACGAACTTGTATTTTGATTAAAAAAATTACAATAAAAAACAACAACAAAAATAAGACAGTGTTCGCTTCTCATCCTTTTTCATAATTATATTTTTTTCTACATTTTTCAAAATACTTTTTTTTCGTTATGGTGAAAAAAGTTTTAATTTAAATAAAATTGTTTATATGTAGATGAATTACCATCATACTTACAAACACCACGTTATTCTCTTATTCTAGACAAAGTGTGTGTATATGGATATGTATTTGTTAAGCATCAAAATATACAAAAAAAAAAAACCATCATATATGTAGAAGGAAGCGTTTCCCGTCATTCATTTTTCGTTTCAGCCATGTATCCAACAATTTTTTTTTTTTTTTGTTCTTATGATTTATAATTTGTGGTCCTCTGGAGATATAGGAAAATATTTAACAACTGTACATGTACACATATGAAGTTTTGTAGTACAGAATAGATACAAACTAATTTGTATGTACGTTTGTGGGTGGATTACACATACACACATGCTTAAAATTTAATAACCAACTAAAAATATATAAATGTACACACTCGTATTCATAAGTGTGAATGAAATAATTTTAAAGTCAAGGACTTTTCTGTGTACACTTCATTAAGAACAAAAAAAAAACGATTTTATTAAACAACTGTGTCTGTATGTGTGCGTAAAGCATGATGAAATTTAACTTTTTGTTGCATATAACTTTCATT
The DNA here is from genome assembly GCA_951394055.1 of Villa cingulata. Classification (NCBI taxonomy): domain Eukaryota; kingdom Metazoa; phylum Arthropoda; class Insecta; order Diptera; family Bombyliidae; genus Villa; species Villa cingulata. The sequence goes on along the minus strand of OX596025.1, from coordinate 25,064,570 downwards.
TTGGTTTGTATTGAATTTTCCTTGATTTTTTTTTCTTGTTTTTCGTTTCATGAGTTTTACTGTATTCGAAATATAAATATGTATGACACATTGTATTGGACAAATTCATAATCCCTATACATAGTATGTGAGTGTGCATATATTTATATATAAGTCGAGTTACATACTCATATTTACATTAAATCGCTGTACACTTTGGGATAATTTTAATCTGTGAAAATTGTTTTATCATTTTTGTGGGAATAAATATATCGTTTAACTACCAAGACCATAACATTTTTATATTTTTGTTGTTGTTGTTGTTATGTCAGGATATAAAATATTTCCACATATATGTATGTATCCTTAAACATTATATGTATACATAAATGTGGGCATGTGGTATATATGAGTTTTAACTGTTGAAAAAAATTTTGTTTTTGTTTCATTTTTCGTGTCTTGTCATTATTCTTGTTCTATAAATTTGTTGTGGTATCGTTAAAATGTTTCTTTTGTTTTGTTATCCAGATTTTGTAATATGTTGAAGGTTGAAGGAAGCAAAAAAAAAATCTATACGAAATAAAATTAAAAAGAGAGAAAAGGAAATAAAAATAAATCCGAAAACTTTTTTATCAACTTTCATTTTCAAATTTTAATTCATTTCTCTACAGGATTCTATTTCTTTACGATGTGTGTGTGTGTGTGTGTAATTAATTAATTTATAATTCATGAACAGTTAACATACATACATATGTACATAGGTACTTGCAATAATTTGAATTCGGACTGGAGTAAGTATTCGTTGGAATATTGTAAGTCAAAGTAGTGGATTGCATACTATACTGTATGTCTTTTTGGTTTTTGTGTCGTTGATTTTTTTTCCTCAGAGCAATGATAACATACTATATGTGAACAGTTTGTAGTTTGTGGTTAATGAAATCGATAAATTTTTGAATAATTCCTTTTCAATTGTAGGTGTATGTTCTGTGCTTTTTGTTCTGTAAAATTTTCATAATATCTAGGTTAATGGATTTTTGTTTGAAAATATGCATTTACATATGTGATTTAGATTTTAATTTTATTTTTATTATTTTTGTTTCTGTTGCTTTAGCTAATTTTTCATGATTTTATTTTGCATACGTATGGATACATACTACTCGTCGTTTTTATTTTGAATAATTACTTTATTTGATTGAAGAAATTAATTATCAAAAATCGTTTTATGACATGAACTTTAATTGAAATTTCGTGATAATAAGTCGTTTCCCAAAAACAAAAAAAAAATTGTTTATTTACGAGGACATGAGTTGTACGTACATATGTGTACATGGGAGCTAACGAATATACTTAGTTTTGGAACAATTAGGTGGGGTAGGAGGCACACCACTCGATTAACTTTTGTGCTAAAGACAAACTGACTTGAAAAATGTTTTTGGGAGTATTTCAGTTTTGAAAGGTCTGATTTTATAGTCAATACTAAAGAGTAGTTCTGAGCTTAACTGGAGTTTAAAGTGCTTACTGAAGGAAGTATGTTCATTGGGCGCTTAAGCCGAAAAGTAGGGCTGACATGAGCTTCCTTAAACTGAATTTATAATTTAAAATTTTATGGTCATTTCAATTTGAATTTATCAGATATCAGCGTTGAATTTGTATATTTTTAAAAAAAGTCACAATGGCAAAAATTAAGAGTAACATAGTAACAGAGTTTCATCAAATCAATTGAGTATCGAAAAGATAAAGGAAATTTCAAGTGTTGAATTGTTGAATATAAAACCAGGAACTTATAAAGTCATAAAATGAATTTTTACGAAAAACCTGAATTTCATTTTGAAGGAATCAATTTTAATTTTTGCAAATTTTGGCAGATCTAAGTATATATAGGAATAACACAAAAATAATTTCAAGCGCTTTTTCATTGTCTCTTCGTACAACGTTTCTTTAAAAATTATAAATAATTTTATCTGTTATATTTATATTTTTGTTTTCATTGAAAATTAAAGAACTAATTTTATTAAGTATAACATATACAGCAAAAAGGAAGTCAAATTTGAAAAGTTAGAGTGAGTTGTATAAGGATAAAGAGACATATTAAGCTACATCTAATATCTAATATAGACAAGGATATATGAATGTAAGGATTTAACTGTTTATTTTGTTAATATATATATATGTTGTTTGTGTATACAAAAATATGTACAAAATATCCTCGTATTATATTCATGTTGACAATAATAAATGACCTTCTATTGTATAAATAGGTTGTAGTTCTAAGTTGTAGTAGATAGAATTCTATCATTATAAAAAAATAAACAAAACGAAAAAACTAAAACCGTTACATAAAATTACCAAAAAATAAATAAAATTTTATTAACGAATAACGATGATACGTGAATTTTATTAAAATAAACAAGCACTCATGCATACAGTCATATACTTACATATATGTATGTATGCACTACATGCAAAAAATTTCATCGCATTATATAGAAAGGAAAAATTATAGAATACATGTACCTAAGAGGCAAGTATAACGCAAATTGTGTATCATCAAAAACGAAGAAAGAAATAAAAAAAAACTAAGGGTTGACAAACTTAAATTTAAACGCGGTAATTTTTTTTTTTTTTTTTTAGTACAAGGTACATAATGGTACGTATCCCCAATCATATATGTACATATACTATGTAGTTCTAGAAGGTTCTAGGTTCTAGATGTTTTTTCCTTTTTAAATTCATTTCATTTAATTTTTATTATAATTCTTGTAGACTTTAATAATTTCTTACTCATGTAAAAAAAAAAAAAACAAACCATATTATAAGACAGAGACTCTGTATTATGAATTTATTTAATGTGAATTCCTTGGTTATGGGATCCTTGGTTGGAATTGTAACTTTTTTTCTTCATTTCTAAAATATTTATGCAGTATTTATGAGTCGAATTTGTTTACATATGTACTATGTTTACGATTATATTATATTCGGTTATCGTCTATTATCACGAATCACGTTAAATTTATGTACGTACTGTGATTCTGTCTATAGTATAATTCTTTACAGTTTAATATTTGTGTGACTTGTTGAATTCTTTGTAGGTGACAAATTGCTATTATAGATTGAATTTCATTGTTTTCCTGATTTTCGATTTTTATTTCATTATATCTTTCTGTATGTGTACTCATTTTTAAATTCATACATACATTTTTTTTTGGATTTTTTTATAATTTATTTTTAGAAGAATTTTAATTTCTAATAAATTGTAGAATTGATTGAAGTTTAATATTCGATTTGTTTAATAGACATTTTCATAAAGGAACAAATTTTCTTCTGATTTTCCTCAACGTTACACTTGATCAATATCGTTTCTAGATCTACGCAGCTTTACAGCCTTCTTCACAATTTGCCTCCGAGGCAACCCATCTTCTGCAGTCACATGCCAGTTTCTTATTCCCATTACACTTGATACAAGTCAAAATTTAATTAAAAAGTCTAACAAATATTGTAGCATATAAGTTGTACGGTAATTAAAAATTCAATAATTTTAATTGCTACCGCATAGAATAAGAAATATAAATAAATGCATACCGACATGAATGAATGAAAATTAAAAGAATTTAGCAATTAAAATGCTGTACAATTAAAGTTTCGGAATGAAATGAAATTCGAAAATTCAAAAATTAAAATTCAATTGAAAATACAAAATGAAAAAGCTTAAAAAGAAAAACCAACACATTATTTTCAAATCCAAAAAAATTCCATGATATATGTAATATACTGTGAGCGGATATTTCATAATTTTTCGTTCAATTTAACATTAATTTAGTATTTTTGTTAATTATTATTTATTTCTAATTGTTCAGATATTTTTCATATATAAGAAATGAAAATTAAAACCAAAAAAAAAATTTGGGTAATAACAAAATAATGTGCTAAATTCGTGATATATCTATATTACCATGTGTTCTTAATTGAAATAATATTTTCAAGTATTTCACATATTTTCAAATGTATTCCGCATACATAAATTAGTACATCAGTTTTGTATTTTAAAGATCTATATTCTCATATTAAAAGTTCTTGAAAAAATTTCGGCTATTATAAACACCACCCAATCGCACCGCACACGCACTATTTTTAGATAATTTTTCATTAAATAATTTTCTAACTATAAAACCAATATACATAAGTATCGTTTGTGAAATTTGTATAATATTCTTCTTGTTCTCGAAGAAGATGTTTTTTTTTTTGTATCACAATCATTATCATGATCATCATCATCACCATCAGAAATCGTGTTGATTTTCATTATGATCATTTTCTTTTAGTTTTTTCTTTTTTTATTATGAACTGAATTCTTAAGTTTCATGATTTGAAAATCTACATTAAAATCTCTTAATTTTCATAAGTGCGAGTACTTTGAAAAATAATTTTTTTTTTTTTATTTGAAAACACGTATAAAATAATTTCGTTCAATTTAATGATGATAACAAAACATAAAAAAGGGCTTTATATTCTATACATACTCGTATATGAGTATACCTAAGTGAGTTTATAATACTACAATCGGCAACATAAAGGCTATAAATATATATATACAATATGCGATCATCATTTATATATAATTTTGTACATAATTTCCCGATCAAATATTGTGTACTCGTATGGATATTATTTTTTTCAAATACTTACAGTACGAGTTTAAATATAAATTTTATTTTGAAACTGATGAAAGATGTAAAAATGAAAACATAAATATCTAACATATACTCGCGAACATACAAAGAACATTTTAGTAAAGAAATTAGAAAAAAAAAAAAAATTAAAAAGGAAGAATTAAAAACAGCGCTGTATACGGTACATACGAGTAATTAAAGTACATTTTATATCTTTGACATACATTTTTGTATACTACTTACTTAAAGTTTGTTAATATGCATATATGTATGTATGTATGCCAATAGTTATTTACGAGTGTATACAAACGTGAAGATTATAAATTAGAATCTTAGAATTAATACGTTATGCTGTATTGGCTGGTGAATATACAAATATGATTTGATAATTATGATGATCGAAATCAATATTACAAATAATAACAAACAAATTTATGTTGGTATGAATATGATGTTTATAATTTGTGTGTGTATACATTTCAAGATAAAAATATCAAATAAAATTAACACATAATATTAACACACATATCAAAAATATTTGAAAGGTTGAGTTCATCATTACGGTGAAATAGAGTGATTAGATTGAACAGATTTATCTAGATTTTAATTGTAATTTAAAGTGTAATTTCGAACGTTATCATTAGGTTTGATCCAAGGTTCGATCACCAACAATAATCTACATATAATCTTATCGTAGTATTCAAACAGATCAAATAGATTATGTTCGATCAGATCTATTATTGATAAACTCCTATTTTCTCTCCTTTAAACAACTTTTTATATTTCATCTGTACTATAAGCTTTACCGCTTTACTCTTTAATCAAAGAAGAACTGATACGAGAATGAAAACTAGTCATGATCGTGTAGTAAATAAGTATGGCAGTGAGGTCATTGGCATATCTAAATCTAACTAATTAGTACGCTACGTTATTTACCATCACTATAGTATAGTAGAGTATTACCGTATATAGCATCATCTGCTTGTTTTTGTTTATATTTTCATCCATGAGAAAATTCATTCTTTCTCTCAGTAAAATTTATGTGTACGAGAAACACGAAAAATCTTGATCTGTACTATACGCTCTAGTCTATGTGAAGAAACCTAGCGTAGCGTTGTATTAAAACAGATCAAACAGATTAGAGAAAATTCAGATTACAGTAATGGATGGGGCGGCGTCAAAGTGCTTAGCGGTTTACTATAATGCGATCGTAATCATGAACATGAACTCAGAAAATTGCGTAATATACTAGAAATATACTACATACAATTTTCCTTGTACTTGTATACAATAAATTTTTATTATTTATAATTAAAAATTACATACTCTATGTACACATATTATACGTATATTTATGTTTGTTTGTATGTCGTTATTGTATAATACATTGTTTATATAACCATTGAATAGTTTATGTATGGTTAATCGAAAAGAATTTTTTTAATCATACCCGTAATGTACATTTTTATTTGTGCGTACATATATGTTTTTAAGAATTTTAATTTGGTCTATTAAAACCATTTTTAAATAACATACTTGAAGGAGGTAAATAAATAAATTATTGGTATAATCACAGAATCACATCACTGTACTCCATGTACTCGTATAGAATAAAAACCATAACATATTTAAATGATTTTGTACAGCATTCGTATAATATATAGAAAGAAATCACGAACTTATTTATGCGTTTTAAAATAAAAATAAAATGAATGCTGAAATTATAGAAAAAAATACAACAGAAATATAGGAAGAGGAATGAATATCAGAAAAAATATAAAACAACAAAACAAAATAAAACTGATCGATATCGTAACATGATTTTTATTTTAAGTATTTTATTGTAATTTGTGCACTTATTTTGAATTGTAAATTTTTGATAGCTACATAATACGAGTAGATAGATGCAGATGTGTAATTCGTTTCGTACATGGACTGGAATCCGCAATATATTAATTGCATATATATGTAACATAGAAATCTAATTAATGGTTGAACTTATAACTATAGTAGAATAAATAGTAATAATGAGTATTTGTAATTTAAATGAAGACAACAATAAATTAACGAACATATGTATACCAACATATTTACATACGGTATGTAGTAGTAAGTACTATATGAATATCTGTACAATTAAGTCAAAATCTAATAGTAAATCAATCAATAAATTCAATTGTTTCTTTCGATGTTGACATTTTTTAATGAAAGGCGCGGAATAACATGATATGAATATTAAGAAGTTGCATCATTTGATCATATTACAATACACTTTCAATAGGGTAACTGTTTATAATACATATGGAAATTAAGTATGTATTTTCATACAGTCGATAAACATTTTATTAGATTGGATTAGACCAAATACAAAAATTGATAAAAAAACAAAATTAAAAATTAATTTAATTTCATTATGCACTTAAGTACGAATACAACTTTCGAACATATATGATGATCTGATCTGATAATCTAGTTATTTTTTGTGATTCTATAATTTTTCCAACGTTTTAAATGCATAAACTTTTGCGCATTTTTAACGGCTTTGAACTAAAATATGATTTAATTAAAAATTATGAACAGAAATTTCTAAAAACATTTCATTCCATTAGAATATGCCGATCGCGATAATATGTCAGCAAAAAAATTTGTTTTTGGGGATCTTTAATTTTTCAATTTTCGATTTATTTTTTGTTTTTTGCAAATTTTTATTTTCTTTTTTAAAAATCTGATCTGAAAATAGAAAAATTGTTTTGTATCAATTTTCGAAGAGTGATGTTTTCAATTGATTTAAAATTTAATACAAATTTTCTTGTTCATTTATTGATTTCATTTTTGCTAAAATCAATATTATATCACATGTATATTTATGTGGGTACAGATACAGCATAGAACGTAAATATAAAAGATCCAAATGAATACGAGTACAGTAATTTTATGTACGGATGTATGAAATATGTACCACTTGACATTGTAATTACATCGATATAAATAAAATACAATCTTATATATGAATATATATGATTACAAAATACTCTATATGTACATATCTAATACATTACTACGTACATAAACAGCAAAATGTATGTTTTGCGTGTGCTTTTATTACACGATCAAAATAAATTGAAATTCGTTCTGTGTGTAATATGTAATATATCAAAATTGATAAAATTTAAAAGTTTGATTACAAGATACAAAAATGATCAAAAATAAAAAAAAAATAATTCAAAAATAAAAAGAATAGAAAAAAAATTGTTTTAGAATTGAATCAATAATAATTTATTAGTACAGGGTGTATTCGAAACTGTATAATAATTTAAAAATTAAAGAAACAAAGATTTAAACATACTCGGAATAGAGAGACGGAGAGAAGCAGCAGAAGATAGAGAAAGATAGATTTAATTTTTGAGGCAGTCTCGGACCCTTCAAGAGCTGAAAAGTAATGAAGAAGAATTTATACAATATACAATTCTCTTTCCTCTTATTTAGAATTTCCATTTTGGTCTTTCAAACTACTCGCATTTACTTACTACAAGACCATTTCATCAAAGAGTTCCTATTTTTTTGTTTCTTTTTCTGAATTACAAAATCCACCCTGTGCCTACATACAATTTTACAATTTAAATATTTTATTTGATCAGAAAATTTTATTTAGAAAATTAATTGAAATAAAAAAAAAAAGCGAAACAAAAAATAAATTAATAGGCGCCTTCTATTTTATGTCAGGATGTCAGAATTGATATCAAATAAGCAAAAGTATCGTATATAGCGCGGCGTTCTTATATATGATGGGGTGTAGTTTACTCATTTTTATCATATTTTTACATTTTATATTTTAAACGATGACATAAACTTACAAAAGTTATTAGTTGTACTAATTATGAATTTATTTTTGTAGGTTTTTTATTATTGATCTTTTTTCTAATGATTTCAATGATTAAAGGATGACTGTATATTACATATGTAATTTAGTAACTACAAAAAATATCGTTTTAAGTGTGATATTCATTTATTAATGAAGTAATCAGAAGTTGTTTTTTTACAGATAGATAAGATCACTTAAGTAATATTGTAGATCATTGATTGTACTTTTTTATATTTTTAAATTTACAATTTACATAATATGCATGCGAACTATATACAAGAGATTAATGTTATTGTTTGATGAATTAAATGATCCACTGAGTGAATATCATTCAAGTGGAATCGCCTTCGATCATTAAATTTCAAGTGATTCGATCATCAAATTGTGTCAAGTGAACAGAAAATACTTTAAAATTTATTTATTACAAAAATCATTTTTACTTTTTGTTTTTACAACATTAAAGGACATTTTTAAATTCATTTATTATCGTTTTAAATTAATTATGATATTGATCGTTATGAAAATTAGAATCTAGTATGCACATGATAGTAATAAGTCTAGAAATAATTTCGGTGAAAGCCCTGGCTCACATAGAGCTGTAGAACTATTGAAGAAGAACTACTTGGTAGTAATGATAGTAGAATATAGATTCTCGCTGATCGCTACACGTGATCGTGATGCTGTTAAAATATTTTCGAAAATCAGATGTTATAACACGATCATATTCCAATGAATAAAACATTATAATTTTGACAAATTTTTTTACATTTTTATCCTTGTTCTAACTTATGGGTTTCAAATGAACAAATATAATCGGGAAAAGGAACATACTAAAAAACACTTCCTGTGTAAATTAAATTTCGATTCATTCAATTACCATGCTCGTCTGCATAAGTAATTTCCTCAAAAACTTTTAGATCATGATTCAAACAAAATTCATATGATGAGTACTCGTACAATATAATAAGTCACATAATCTGCACAAATGCACATCGAAGAAAAAAAAATTTAATACGAGTACATGTGTATAAACAATAACCATTACATCCATATGTATTTAACATTAAAAATTATTACTTGACTCTCTATATGATTGATATAAAAGATTTTTTTATTTTTTTTTAAAAGAATGCACTTATAAGCAATTTTATCATTTAAATTCTTTCGGTATATTTAACTTTTTAAGATAATATTACAGTTTAATCATCAGAATTATTAAAACAATTCCTTGATTTTTTATGTTGTATGATGTACTCGCGTATACAGTTTGTATGAGTACTACACATGGTTGAAGAAAAAAAAAATTATTGTATGAATTATTTTTAATTCAGCACGATTGTATATTATATTTTTAATTGTAAATGGAGATCTGTTTATAAAATTCTTAGAAATTTATACTTTTTGTTTTTGTAATTATTAAATAAAACTATCATAGTAACAACAGTTGTATGTAATATATGTATGCAGAAATTAATGACGATAAAGTAAAAATAAATTACGAGATAAGGTGGAACGTGGAACAACTATTATTTATTATTCCAAAGTATTTACATTATATAATATGGGAGTCTATAATATCTATGCATGAATGGACTTTATATGTACATACATATATGCATTCGAATGTTTAATGGTTTGGTGTTATTCATGTGTGTTTTTGTTAGATGTGCATTAGAATAATAATTGTTCATTTATTGCAATTAATGTAAATGTATAAATGCAAAATATGACATAATCATCTTACTCATAGAACTAATTTACATCTGATCTGTTGATGATGATGATGATGATGGCTTATGATACAGTTCTTTGAATTTTTACTATCGAACTAACATATGGCATATGGGTTATGTTATGTTATATATGAATAGGCGCCATATTACTATTATTTTTATCATCATAAAATAATATAAATTCTTGTATTCTTTGTTAAAAATTATAAAATTTAATAGTTTTTATGATTCCTTGAAATTTTCATATTACATCATATGTGTAAACGAAAAAAAAATCTATAACTTTTAACGTGTATTATACATCTTATATACTTGCAAATTCATATTTAAATTTAATTGATTTTATTTTATTTTAATAATCGTATAGCTATTCGAAAAAGAACGATCACATATTGTGTGTAAAAAAAAAAATCTTTGCATTAGAATTATTAAATTTTATTGCAGAGTTGACAATTTGATTTAATGAATAATTTTTTGTTTTTGTAAAAAACAATTTTAATAATAATTTTTATATTTTTTAATTTATAAAATTGTATTTAATTTTTATAAATTGAGTGACAATTTTACATAATAGAGGAGGGGATTCATTTCACTTTTAAGTTTGTCGTAAACTTTGTAGTTTTCGTAGTTTTTCAGTTTCTGTATTTGCATATATATACGAGTATTTACAACTACGAACGTTTCGGAAAATTATGTGAAGTTAAAATGCTTCACTAACTTTTTGTATTTCGTAGTTTCGTGGAGTTGATGCTCGACAGTTCTTATTTGGAATAGAAATTAAAATATTACGAAATAAATATGATAGCTGACAGCTGAAAAGAAAAAACAACTACGAACAAATTAAGTTACGAAAAAATTTTAAATGATCGTTCATATAAAAAATTTTGAAACTGAAAATTGACATGAATCCCCCTTATTATATTTTTGAATTCAAAATTTTAACTACCACTTCACATACTGTAAATTGTGTTCTCGTAAAAAATGTATCAATGTATGTACTTACTTACAATGTAATATTATAGCAATAAATATTGGCCAGTAATTTACATCATAAAATTTAAATTGTTCTTATTAATATTCAATTGAAAAATATTCCTAAATTTTAATTCCCTTAAATAACAAAAAAAAAAAAAATTATGTTTTTAAATATGTGTGTTTGTGTTGTTATTAAATTTCATAAAATAATTTGAATTGAAATCATTTAAAATATTAAATAGATATCGAGCAAGATTTTAATATAATAATTTGTTTTGCTCTATCGAATATCAAATTAATATCAAATATCAAAAGCACATATGTATACGTAAATGTATGAATAAAATAATTATTATAAAAAATGTTAATTTTCCTGTGTATTTGATGTAAATAAGTATTTTAGCTTGTGTCCTTGTAAAAGAATTACTTGTAAACTCATCATTATAAACCACTTCTCCATCGTATATTCTGTTCTGTTATATACATTGTGTACCAATGAATGTAAAGTTTACACACTAAAGACCATAGCAACATGTTGAAGTGGTCTCTGATACAAATGTATTTAACGAGTAGAAGATATACAATTTTCTAGCAACAAAAAAAAACTTAAGTTCCACAATTTATTTATTGCTAATACACAAATGTTTAAGTAGAATGTTTCTAAACATTTTAATCGGAAAATATGAGTATATACAGATGATTTTCCTTTTTTCTGTAATAAATCAAAGGAAATTTCGAAATTAAAATATATTAACATTTTAAAATTCATATGTACATATGTGACAGGTAACATGTGTAACAAACGCATTAGTAAATGTTTATATAAAATCGATGAAATGATGTAAAAATAAAATATTTCCTCTTTTTCAATATGATGCGATAATGTTTAAAAATAAAATAAATAATATACTTACTTGCACAAACATTTCGATTATGAATGCATCAGTATAAATGTATAACAGTATCACCGAAATCGTCACCATCAACATCACGTTTGTTGCTGACTTTGAGAATTTTTCATAGTACATACATCGTATTTTTGTTGACATAATAATATAGTGTAACACAACTAAAATTTGTATTGTGTAGTAGGTGGTGCATCATGATGTGTTCTGTAAAAATATAAAAATATGTACATAAACTCTTACATAAATATAATACTCTTGTCGTTATACATATTGTTTAATAATGTATCTTTGAATCATTTCTGAATATAAATTTTATACTTTATAAATAAGTACATATATTCATTCCTCAATCTAATATTTTTATGTATCTAAATATTGCACACATTTATATACTTTTATTGCTTTGCTGTGCTGTGTATCTGTGTATCTTCTTGTATTTGAAAATACACTGTTCCATTTGTTCGTTGTTAAGTTAGTTCGTTTTTCGTTGTTAGATTGAATTGAAATAAAATTCGTTAGTTTAGTTTGTCATCATTAGCTGACTTGTTAGTTTAGTTTGTTTTTATCTTTTAAAAAAATCTGACAAAATTATTTAAAATAAAAAATTAGAAAAAAAAAAATAATCTTTCTTGAAGGAAAACATTTAATTTTTCACTTATTTTTCTCGATTTTCTTTTTTTTTATATTTTTCATTTTTGTGTTGTGTTTAGTTTGTTAGTTAGTTAGAAGTATATCACAATCACAAGATACAAGAAAGACTCTACAATCATCATCATAATAAAAAGTCACAGTCGATCGCGGACCGCGGCTGCGTTCGAACATGTTTGATTAAATTCTCTTTATTCTCTCTCTATTACATATATATAAATAAGTAATAATATTTTCATATTATAGTGTTGGAGTTTGGAGATTATAGTTGTTATAAAACTGAAGGCAAACAAAAAAAAATAAATAAATAAATTTATTTTTCAAAAAATTTATCATTTTATTTTGTGAATAAAATAATTGAAAACATAAGTAAGGATTAGTTCTATTTGTGACCTTTTGGCGATTATAGTAATTTTGTATTTTAAAAAAAAAGTTAGAGAAAAAATGAACGGAAAGGAATAAGGCATAAATACGCCTTAAATAAGTAGTAAAAATAACTGAATTTTATATATTTGATAATTTGAAATATTTTGGAAAATATAAAAAATTTTTACGAAAAAAGTTAAAAGTATAAATTTTACAGAAAATTAAAGTGAATTTCAGTTACGAGAAGAAAAAAAATTTTTAATAAAAAATCATTTCTTTTTTAGATCTGAAGTGTGAAATTTTTGAAAATAGTGAGATCGGGAAAAGTTTTCTAAATTAAAATTTTTCTAAACTAAAATTTTTCATCGTTAAATACTTAATACATATAGTTTGGTAATTAAATTAAAAATTTATTAAAAAAATTTTTGTTATATTTACAAACATTTAATTGATAAATTGCTTTACGAGAATAATTTACATTCTGAAAAAGGAGTCTACATAGTTTATGAAGTACAAATGCGTACACTTATATGTGTTCACATCGTTAGTGAAAAATAAGAAAAAAAAAGAAAGGATAAAATTTAACTCTGAAATGTAACAGTAAATTTGTAAATGTTTTTTTTTCAGTTTTTTTTTAAAAAATTTTTTTTACCAACTTTTACTTTCATTTTGAAAAGAATAAAACTGTTCCACTGTTGAAGCCAGTAATTTGAATTTTTCAAATGATTCGAATGTCAAAAAAAAAAAATGAAGATGAAAATTTAAAATTAGAAAATAATTTTTCAGTTTTTTCAAAAAAGAAATTTTTTTTTTTTGAGTTCTAAATCATCTGAGAAAAAAATCGAATGGAAAATTTTTTTATAATTTTATTTATAATTCTTCATTTCTTTTTCATGTTTCAAATTCTTAAGAAAAAGAAGTTTATATTTTAAAATCTTAAAATTTTCAAAAAATTTTTTTGAATTAATTTTTGGAAAAAAATATTTTTATAAAATCAAAAAAAAAAATTGTCTCCTAAAAAAAAAATAAATAAAAAATGAATTTAAAAAAGAAAAATAAATATCGACAATATTTCATATTTTATAGGTCAAGATAATTTCAAAATCAACTTAGAAATACTCACTTACAATATACGTGTTTCTCGAATTAAGTATAATATGTCTGAATTTCAGTTACTAAGATTTTCCAAAAAAAATTTAATAATGATTTTCGAATGACCGATTTAAAAAATGAAATGAAAATTTCAATAAAAATTCAGTTCACATAACATTTTTCAAAATAAAAAAAGAAACAACACCACATAAATATTAATAATCTAAATATTTTGTAATATATGTATACGAGAATCTCGAGAATCTATTTAATTTTCATTCTAAATTCTTTGATTCTTTATATGCACATAAATTATTTGCTATACTTACTTGCTTTTGCCCTCAAAAAAAAAAACAAAAAATTATTTATATTTTTTTCATATTCTCATTTGGCATAAGGCATTTGTTTTCGAAATTAATACACAATTATAATTTAGATTTATCACAAACAATGTACGCATAGGAAGAAAGAAATACCCGTAAGATCATAAGATCATTAGATCATAAAACTTCTTGTTCACATTTCTCGATATACTTAATTTTCAATTTCATAATTTTTATTAAAATATATATATTTTTTTTGAAATCATGATCGCATTGTGATTTTCATTAAATTGTGTCACCATGCATTTCTTTTTCGATTTTGTTTTTATCGTCGTTACGATCTACATGTTTCGGTTCATGTAAATTTGTAATATCCCTGATATATAGTTCTGGAATGGAATTATGAATGAATACAGGGAAAAATTGTAAAAACTAAAAATATGAAAGACGAAAGAGGATTACAAATTTATTATTTGTGGTATATGAATGAACATTAAAATCATAAAATTTGTCACAATTTAATAATTTTTTATTATTTAATTTTGAATTTTTAAGAAGTCTTTTACATTTTTAAAAAAGGAACAAGAATAAAAATGAGTTGTGGTGATGTTAATAATAATTATTTCATCACATAATTATGTGTAATATTCGTAATATGTGTGGTATATAATAATTATAAATTACATTATTTAATTTTTTTTGCTGTTGTTTGTTTGTATTTTTTTTTTTTTTCGAAAATTTGATCTCATTTTTAATATCCTTCAATAGAAAAAAAATAATTTTTTTTTTCTAATTTTCTATTAAAAAAGAGTGATGATATTTTCAAAGTTGATGACGAGGATGATTATATTTGATATTGTGAGGGCGTATTTAAAAACAAAGTGTAGATCATAGCAGGGAAACAATTTTTTTCCTGTGTCTACATACTTTTCTTTGTGGTGCTATACAATAAACAAAATATTTTTTGGAAGAACATTTTTTGATTTCTTTTTGAAAAAATTATTTTTATTTTCATTTTTATAAATTGTTTATATTTAAGCTGAAAAAAAAAATAATATAAAAAATTTTAATTTATAGTTTTTCTTCTTGATGTTTTTTTTTTTTTGCACTTTTTCAACATTTTGTTTTTGTACTCATTTTTCATTTGGATAGCTCTTTAAAGTTTTCGAGGTCATTTATCTGCAAAGATACATAACATAAAATCTGTATATTCATTATAATTTACTTACAATTATTTTCGAAAAGCAGATCGTGTAATCAATAAACGTCAAAATTACATTAAAATTTTTTTCAATTTTTTAATTTGTTGATTTTTTACTTTTTTTTCTTTTTGGAAAATTCTTATTCTTATAATTTTTATAATTTAGAATCATTAATATGTGGGCATTAAAAAAATATTACAATGTATTATAATTTAAAAATTATTTTTAATTTTCATTTTCACTTTATTATACGACGAGTATTTATGTGATCATCATATAGCACATAACACATAAGAAGTGTAGAAAAATTTGTATACGATAGATTTTTTAAGTTTATGATCTGTAATAAATCTTCAAAAAGAAAAAAAAAAAGATAAAAATGAGAATTAATTAAAAATATATTTTATAGGAAAACATATTATGTTGGTTGGTGTTCCAATCGTGATCGTGTAATACAAACAATTCAATATTTTTTGGTCTCAGTAACTCATTCCGAAGGAACATTTTTCTTCTGTTTATTTATTTTTGTGTTATAAAATTATAAAATTTTTAAAAATAAAAATTACAAAAAGGAAAAAAAAATATACTTAATTTAAAAATACTGTTAAATTAAAAATTTCAAGGATTGTTTATATTATTGTATGGCTGAAAGTTTACGCGTATTTTTCTCAAAGGTATAATGAAAATGAAAATTTGTTCGTAATTTTATTTTTTTTTTTTATTTTTTTAATTGTTGCGTGTACGCATATACTTATGTGTGCGAGTTGATAGACATGTAAAGCACCTATTACATCCGTATATACATTTTTATATACATACATACATAGTATATGATGTGATTGTGGATTTAAATGTAAAATTATTTTTAAAAAGTCTGTTGATCATTTTTTCATTAGTTTTGATGATATTTTTGATCATATTTTTGTTTCTAACCGTGTTTTAATTTCAAGATCTTTTCATTTTCATTACACGACGATCAAATGTGTAATTTTCTAATTAAAATTGACAAGAACAACAAAAATATTTTCAAGTTTATTAGAAAATCGAAAATTTTATGTTTCATCACAGAGCAAAAAAATTCACAAAAATATTTACAAATTTTTATGTTTATCACCATGTGGAAGATGTGAAACCTTGAAATAGTCAAAATATCATTAAATCTTGAAAGATCGTTTTGGTTGTTTTCTTTCATTTATTTTGCAGAAAAATTTATATGTAAAAGTGTAAAATTAATGAAAATTTCTATACACTAGACTATTGATATCTTCTACATTCTATATTTTATATTTTTTAGACTTCTGAAACAATTTTGTTATTCAAAGTGAAATATTTTCATGCACGATCATATCTAAAATCTAAAATCCTATACGCATGAATATCACTCTAGGGATTATAAATATTGAGAAATTTTTCGAAATGACCTTTTCATTCGCCTCTAAAGTATACACAAACACTTTCAATTATATACATACAGTCTAAAACTAGTCTCTTCGATATATGCAGATTCCAATTCCAAGTGACAAGACGAGCTCTTATACGTACAACCAAAAATTATCTTTCATTTTATAACATTTTCCATTATCACACTTGATTTTCTAATAAAGTACAATGAAAATTTGTTCCAAAAATATACTAATGAATTATTATCTGATGGTAAACGTAAAAAAAAATTTTTTTTTTTCTAAATTTCACGAATTATAAAAAGAACAGAAATTTTTGTATCAAAATATACATAAAAACCTGCAAGCATATACATTTGAAAATTTGTGTGTAATAAAAATAATTGAAATATACGTGAAATGAAAAATCATTTTTCTACAAAATAAAAAATTCAAAAAACAAAACAAAAAAAGAAGAAAAATAATGTGAAAAAGACTAAATAGATTGTGACATCTCATTGTCAGGAATTTTGTATAGTTTTATTTTTGTTTTTGTTTTTCTTGAGCACTTTTATTTCATTTTATTTTTTGTGTTTTGTTACATTTTTTTGTTTTAGAAAAAGATCAGGAAAACCAAATCCCAACCCACCCCCCTTTTTTCTGTAACTATACGATGGAAAGGAAAATTTAAAAATGAAATGAAGTGTGCCCCAAAAATCTATTTTTACACGATTTTCTGTGATATTTATTATTTATTTTTTCTCTCCATCGTTTCATTTCACATTTAGTATTTAGATTTATTTGTATTTGTTTTGTGTACATAGGTAGATCTAGATAGATAGATTTTCTTTATATTTTTGTCATCTATTTACGAGTAGGCATATATACATATGTAGCTTATTATTAGTTTTACTTTTATATATGAGTGAAAAGTGAAATGTTAGTGAGATCATTCACAAATTTTATAAAATATCCACAATTCACTATATTATACGCTCAATGCAATAAATTTGTATCTGTATGGTGATAAATTTGTATCTGCATATACTGCACATCTACAAACCTTTCATACTCTAAAGTGCATTTTTTTTGTTTGTTTGTGTATTCACATCAAATGAGTAAAATGCATCAACAAAACACGTCTGATACATCATTATCAATTACATAAAAAATTCACAATTTACTTTTTTTACTGTAAAAATTAGTTTTTATTATTTTTTCATATTTTACATTTTTTTTTGTTTTAGTTTTTACTTATTTTTAATTTTCGTTTTTCTTTTTTTGTTTTTTTTTTTGTTCATCACATAACATTTTTAGCATTTTAAGTGAGGGGATTCAGTTTATTTTTATATAAATGGTGAATAATATGCAAGCTACAATTATACAAGCTAATACAAGCTAATTTTATAATAATTTTTTTTTTTGTTCATTTGTTTTTTAGTATGGTTATTTGTTTTGAATTTTCATTTAAATGCGTGTAAATGCGTGAGTGTATGTGGGGATACAAACTGCATCATGCACTTACAGTTACAATATTATAAACTTGCCTATACTAGTAGATAATTTAATTTTTATTTTTTTTTTGTTTGTTTTTTTTTTTTTTTTGATTTTTCTAAAAAAATATTATTTGCTTTTTGATAAAAAATTAAAATGAAAAATATCCACTGCCCATATAAAACGATCAGCATGTATTTGTTTTTATTTAATTTTCTTTTTCTCTGTACGTATACTATTTGCCTATTTGTATAGATTACATCATAGATTCGTGTAGTACAAGTACATTCATATGTGTATGTTGTATCGTCATTTTTTTTTTTTTCAAAATAAAACGATTGAATGTTATAATGTGATTTTAATTTTCGATGACGATTTCAAACACAAAATTTTTGTTTTTTGATATTTTCCATCATATTCTATTTCACAAATGAATGAATAAATGCTTTTATATGTGATAAAATTGCGGGTGTATAATAATTTACAGCAGGTATAATGTATATATGAAGTATAAATGGTGTGTGGAAAAAAAAAAGAATTCAATTTTTCAT
This sequence comes from Villa cingulata, assembly GCA_951394055.1. Lineage (NCBI taxonomy): Eukaryota > Metazoa > Arthropoda > Insecta > Diptera > Bombyliidae > Villa > Villa cingulata. The sequence continues at coordinate 25,045,391 of OX596025.1, read as the reverse complement.
TCTTAATTGCTGTTTTGTATTTAGGTATTTCTAATTTCCGTTAAAATATATATTCACTCGTATATGTCTTTGATTGTACAGAAAAATTTTTTGATATGAATTTTTTTTAAAAGTTTTATGCTTTTATGCGTTCATAATAATTGAATTTTTTCGGATAATTTTGGACTTTTGCATGTAAAGCGAAGTTATTTAAATATAAAAAATTTTTTTTTAGAATTTTTTCAATCGTTTTCCTAAAAGCAATAATTGAAAAATTTAAATTTGGTTGCCACACTGCTACATTCCCTATTGCAAAAATTAGTAACTGAAATTTTAGCTTGTATTTTTTAATTCCACTATTACATTATACTCACAAAATTTACATTGAGATTATTGCCTAAATGAGCCCCGTATCTTATATCACATACCCAACATCCCAACAAACTGAGAATGTAACGCAATAATTCACGTTAAACCGTATATGGTGTGCATATAGTTCCTTTACTCTTTCAAGAGCATAGAACCTTAACGAATGATTTCAATCGTACACGAGGTTCAGGGCGAATGCTTTTATTTCTGTCCATGTCTTCCCAGAGTCTGCTACGTCTTTTTCTAGTCGGCGTCTTCAGTTATTTCTAGGTCTTTTTCTACTCCCTTGTCCATAGGGGATTCAATTTTCGACTATGGAGATTTCAATTCAGGACTTATTTTTACATATCTCTCCATCTTATTTTCTCAGAGTGTGACCGTCTATAAATTTATCAAATTATCCTTTTTATTTATGTCCCGCAAAAGTAGAAAAATTTCGTGCAATAATAAATAATTACTACCTAAGGCTATAAGTCAACAGACATGCTATATACAGTTTTATGTATAATCTTCTTTTAAATGGCATTAATTATAGAAATTCTCGCATTATATAAAATAAAATATTAATATAAAATTTTAACCGTGTTACATTAAAAATGCATTATTTTTGTCTCTGCATAGGTATACTTTGTACGAGTGTACAATATGTAGACAGTGAAGTAATTTAAAAAAAAATTTTTTTTTATATTTTTATAATTAACATAGCTATGATAATGCTCTTCTAAAACGTATACTTATGTCATCATTTTATTTAGATGTAATGTACACGTTTTAACTGTATGGATTTGTAGTTATGTTAGACTACATTTCAAAATTATAACTAAAAAATGCAACATAATAAATTGTAGTAATAGTGTATGGAAATAATGTAGTATACTTTTAACAATATTGTGATTTTCATTTATTTTTTTGATTTAATTTATCAATCACAATTAAATTTTTAATCATTTTACATTGTATGTACATTAAAATAATTTTTTATCCGACTATCTGACTATCATATCGCGCAGTATACCAGTATTCACTTTATTTTATTTATCAATTCAACCAACCTTCATTTACACATTCGTTATACGTTATCCTTATTACCGTCATTTGAGTTATAACTGCATAAAGTGATGGAAATATGGATAGTCTCATTGCCTTTCCGTAAAAATTAATAACCATAAATGATCCCGTAATAAAACTTAATTAAACTTCACACTGAATTCATATTAAACCAAATTATAATCTGCTTCGATTTGCTACGAAAATTCAGTACAATTTTACTTAAAACAAAATCTTCCATATAATATAAAAATGAATCATGGTTTTGTGTATAACCCATGTTTGAAAATTTCGCAGCATAAAATTACTGATTGAGAGTTTCTTTTTGTGATAGAAGATCTCAATATCAAGGTTTGTATGGTGCTAGGGCGTCCATATTTATAAGAGTGTGGAAGATGCGGAGGTTTAAAGTAGTCAGCTGAGGCTGATGTGAAAAGTAGTGACCCAATTGAATGCCATTGGTTATATTTCTTAGAAAGTGATCATTTGAAGCTGATATGGCACTGATTATATTTCTAAGATCAAATGTGTTTAGATGATAGAAATGAACAAATTTATCAAATGCAGGTACGGAGACATATACAGGTACTTGCAGCTAGTCTTTTATAAAAATAATAAAAGTAAATATTGAATTTTGAATATGGGGCTATTCATACTTCCACCACTATACATATAGATCAGCATTTTTATGTAGACACTATGTACACGATTGGACATATTTGTACATACTCGTATTTGGAATGGTTTTTCCCAGCTACATTTTTCTTTATTTTCCTTTTAATTTTATTTTTTATTTTTTTTTTTACAAATTTTCATCAGTTTATTTTCGATATTTGGAAATATTTTGTGATAAAATAAAAAGCGCGGTTAAAAGTTGGAAAACAATAAAATTGATATTTATAAATATTTTACTATATTTTCGTTACTGAAAACCAAAATCGTATTACATATTTATGTGTGATATTCTTGCACATACACAAGTTCGAGTAAGTGCATGATAAATGTTTAATTTAATATGTATCAATTTAGATTTTTCAATTTAACGATAAACTTTAATTTTTATCTAAAAAATGCATATACATACATCGAGTTGCTTATATACTTAAATATAATTTTTATTCTACACATATAAATGTAATGTATTGTAATGTAATATTTTGTCAATTTTTAATTTATTTACAAAAAATATACAATTAGCAATTTTAATTCGAAATACGAGTATACCATACGATTTACAATTTTTAATGCAACATGTTTCCATGCAATTCTGTATTCCTTTCATTCATTTAATTCATTTAACATTAATTTCACCAAATTAACCTATATATAGTATGCTATCTACGCTACAAGTGTGAAGATGTACTCTACTTGTATATTGGTATGGTAGTATGTATAATTTCTTGTGTACTTATTTGTATATAAATAAATATAACGAGTAACTTTTTGTCTGTTGTACTACATATACGAAATAATTTTTTAATATTTACATTTATTATTTTGAATTTTATTTAAATTTAGTTGTATGCAATATACATAATATGACGCATACATGCATATGCAATACTGCTACAAAACAAATAATTGAATAAATAAACAAAAAATGAAACAATCCAACAGACAACACAGACGAAACAGTCAAAAGTTGAAAAAATTCAATAACAAGGAAAAGGAATTAAAATCAAAATAATCTTTTTCTATGTATACACATACGATAGTAGCATGGTATACTTGTATAGTGTAAATAGAGTAGACATCATTGTGTCGATATACACTTTTCTCATGAATGAAAATCACAGTGCATGGTATTCGAGCTACTACTAACCTACTCGTATATCGTACTGTAGTTAGAAGCCAATATCCTCATTGCTACTCTTTTATTGTCTATTCCTGTTTCTCTTAGTCGTGTACTTTCTCATATGTAAAATAGCGCAAAGAGGTATAAAGAGAAAATGAGCTACGAAAATGAAAACACGATTACATGGTATATGGATGGCATGGCATGCAAGATACCAATAGTATGTATCGTGCTATGGTTAAATGCCAATAGCTAATTCGTTGCTACTACCCTACTACTTACTGCCTCTTCCTGTTTCTCGTATTCTTAAGGCATTTAGTGCAAAACAAGTATAAAGAGAAATGGACTAGGAAAAGAAAAACACGAAAACATGATATGCTACTACTAGCGTACTCGTATGTTGTATACTATAGTTACAGTTAGTGTCAATAGCTTTATTGCTACTACTTACTGTTTCTTCCTGTTTCGCGTATACTTCTTATGGTGTGTAATGCAAAGCAAGTATAGAGAGAAAATTAATATTTCTCATGAATGAAAATACGATACATGGTATGCAAGATAATAATTAAGGTATACCGTGCAATAGGAGTATGTATGAATACGTAGTATGAATTCATTGTATATTTTGTACTCATATACGTCCATTTATAGAGGTAATTTTATATTATAAAACAAGGAGTTGGTTATTCTACTTCAAATTTTAATGTTTCCTATACTTATCATATACGTACGTATACATATATAACATATTGGATTAAGTTATTTTGTTCTATAACCTTTTCTATACAATAAACTAAATATCTCAGAAGTACGAACGTACACATTTATTCGAACATAAATATATGCACACATTACATATATTTTTACATTCATTGTATTTGTAGCTAGCATTGTTATTGTATAAAAAAAGGATATTCTAATGAAAAATGAGCTAAATTTAATGCTGCAAACAACTAAAAGAAGAAGAAAAAAATTGGAATTGTAGAAAAGATGAAAAAGAAGAAAAGTGAAAAAAAAAGAGAAATGAAATAAAACCAAAACGAAAACTAAAACAAAAAAGAAAGAAAACTCTATCAAGCTTACGAGTACATATTAGATATTAGTATAGGGCAGGCATGTAAACAAACAAAAATTACAAATATGTACACTCATATACACGATACTATTCTATGCATATACATGAGTATCTAAAAATAAAAATGCTTTTACGAGTAATTTAGTGCAAATTTTTTAAGTCAATATCTTACTATACATATAAGAATATTTTTTTTGTTTGAAAATATAAAATTCATGAATTATAATTGCATCCATATGCATGCATGTTATATGAGTTATATCTTCGTTCATATAAATGTATATTCAAGTTACCTACTTGTTTTCAATTTTCATATTGAAACACATGTATTATACGAGAATATAGAGAGATACATACACACCTATACGTACGAGTATCTACGAGTATATATTGAAGATTGAATAAGTTAATTTGACTTTCAAATTTTTTAGCTTACATAATGAACATAACGTCCATATAATTTTGTTCATACATATGTATATCGTAAATTTAAGTATGTATACGAGTATGTACAAGTTAGATATATGTATGCGTACTTTGGTTTGGTTATACATATATATACGAGAATATATTATATAAAATGAAAAATTGAAATTAAAAAAAAAAAAAATTCTGAAGAAGAAAAATTAAAAAGGATCATCACATCATAAAAAAAAAAAATTGGAATTTTTTTTTTCTGAATTTTATTTTTCCTTCCGTTTTTCCTTTTGTTTTCATTTAACATCTCTGGATCCTGGATGTATTTTCGTATCTAAAGTACATGGAAAATAATAATTGTGATACTTTTTATCATTATTAATAGATACAATACATAGTAAGTAAACCAATGAGAAGGAAAATAATAATAATTAAGAAAATATATCAAATCAATTTCGTATAAAAAATTTAATTTTACATCTTTTAGGTACACTCCCAACCCAACGGTATGTGAGTGTATGTATGTTAGGATAAAGATCTAGAAATAAATTTAATATCAAATTTTCAATTATTGATTATTATTATACGAAAATATTAAATTATGTTGAATTAAATTATATTGGATCATTATTACTGAAGGAAATTATCTTATTTACATTTTCATCATTAACAAAAATATTATTTTGTTCACATACCTACAAACATACATGTATGGATTGTATTGTATATTAGATAATTTGAAATTATCAAATTTCCAAATCCAATTAAATTTAAAATAACATAGGGTATACGAGTACAACGTAATATTCCATTCGATTCTCTATCATATGTTAAATGTTTAAAGAGTAGTATGTACATATAACGAGTATATAGTTTTCTTTACATTTTCTGTCTTTTCATGAGTAATTATTCTGTTGTGTAATACCAAGTAATACATAATTTTCCTACACACAATAAGTTAAATGATTAACCTTTTTTTTTATAAATAATCTATATAATAGTATATAATATGTATTACTTGTGTGGAATGCGTAAAATATCTAAAATGTATACCAGTATACCAGTTTGTAGCTATACGTATTTGTTGAAATATCTCCACATTATAGACAGTACTTAACTATGATGGGTTTCTGTATTGGGTATACAAATTGTTGCTTGATAGATTTCACTTATCTCTCATCCTCTCTCTCTTTTTCACTGTGTATCTGTATCTGTAGGTTAGGTATCTGTTTATCTGATAATTTAAAATTTAATGAAATATATATATTTAAGCATAATAGATACCCAGTACTACGCCTCCTCCTATGTGTGTATTTATGTTTAGTGATTCATTCGAATATTTATTCATCTACATACGTATCTTATTTAAATTCATTCCTACATCTACTTATATACAAACATAAAGTGCGCACAAATTTATATAATGTGTGTGTGTATATTAAGGATATTTTTTTTATCAAATAATTTTATTATTATATAAATGAATATATAAGGTGCTCGTATATAATTCGTATACATATGAGATAATAATAGAAAAATGTAAGGATCTCATTAGTGGAAAATTATTATTTAAGAAAATTCTAATAATAAACATTGAAAAAAAAGGAACAAGAAAGAAAATGTTGTACCACATAATATATTACTTGTATACATATTCCAATTTTCTACTATATATTATGAAAATCACAGTGTACGAATATAATATCATGTATCCAATTGTACATAAAAGAATAAAGGATTTTTATTTATTCAAAAAATATTTAAAAAGAAGCAACGTATATAATGCATGAATATATTCAATTTTGGGCTTTTTATTGCGCTTTTATCAAGCTAACGTACAAATTTTATTTATTTTTCTTTTCCGAAATGAATTAAAAAATTAAAAATTTTTTATATTTGTTGCTCATACATCATTATTTGTACATATTTAAAAGTGGTTTAAATGTATTGAAAATGAAGAAAAATGAACGTTTCTCTTCTTTACATTTATTTACATATTTATTTTTTTTAATTAAAAGAAAAAAATGAAAAAAATCAAAAAAAAAAAAACATTTATGTATTAAAAATTTATTCTTTTTTTGTTGTTCAAAATATTATCCTTGTTAAATGCACTTGCATTGTATGTGGTAGTTGAATGTATTTATAATGAATGTGAATGTGATATACGAACGCAAGACATGTATAAGCACTCGTATACAATTAAATAAGTGTACACGATGATTAAATGAGCAGTATTCATCGTATTTATGGTGTTTACATATTTTAATTCTGTATCCTTATTTGAATTATTATTTTTTTTCTAGAAAATGTTATGTTGTATTATGCATTTTGTGTGTTTAAATTATTTAAAAAAAAAGTTGAAAGAGAAAAAAAAAATGTTTATGAAAAGAATAAAAGAATGAAAAGAAAGATTTAGCAATATACTCGTAATTATTAAACAATTTTTAATGTTTACATAATATTCGTGCGTATATATTCATTATAATCTTTGATTTGACACAAAATTCGTTAAAAAATCGTTAAATCTTTTTTTTTTCTTTCATGGAATTGAATTCATATTGAATTCATTCTTTTCGTTTGTCTTTGTACTTTTACACTTCCTTCTTTTCGAAATTACATTAAAAATTATAAAATTAGGACAGATTTTAATAAAATGCAGGCAGATTCTCCTAAATTTGGACAAACTTCAATAAAATTTGAACAAAATTGATAAAGTTCGGGCAATCTTTCTCAACTTTCAGGCAAACTTTCGAACAAATTCTATTAATTTCCTAAAACCTGTCATGTTTTTATCAGTAAATGAAATCCATATCTCCCTAAATTTATCGTTTAATTTTATGTCATTTTTATTATCCTTCTGGTTTTTTCTAAATAACTTTTTATAAATTTTTCAAATATTGAAGTTGCCTTTCATTGAATTTCTGTACACTAAATTAAATGCTATCACAATTTACAATTGAGTGCGAAAATTCTGAAATATAAAAATCGATGAATACCCTTATTGGAGACATAGACTAGTACAACTATAAAACATAACGAAAAATTTTCACATTTATTACAAATGTTTGTGTAGTCGTGTAGTATAAATAATAAAATATTTCCTTTTTAATTCACACATTTTTAACTTGTGTTGTAATGGCATTTAAGGATTTGGTTCAAGGATTTTAAATTTACAAAAAATTGAATAGAAGCACTGTATATATAGCTATATAGATTGATAGTTGGACATTTTTTTTTCTATTACCATTACGCGTCTTCGACTGTGTATTGCAAGCTGTTTATTATGGATGGGTACCATGTACTAATACATTTTGGTCCTTCTCTTCCTCTTAATATTTTTTTTAAAGTTAAATGTGTAATCTTATGTAGATAATGTATGTATATGCATGTATGTATGTCATCAGGATCAGGATATAATTTGCATTACAATGAACAACATTTAAGATTCCACCTCCTTTTTAGTACGTATTTATGTAGCTATATGGTGTGTATGAAAAAATTATTAAAAA